>OY744529.1:74375644-74380644 GCA_963556195.1 Sepiola atlantica
TTTTAACATTGTTTTACTGTAATTCACCCCAAACAAGGCATATTGCCACGAAGCCGTAAGAGGCCACTTTGTTTAAGTGAGTATGGGTACAGCAAGGTGTTTGTTCACATTATATTTAAATATCTGCATGTTCATATTGTCGGAGAAACAGGGAGAAGGAAGCAAATTCTAAACACAGGCGGTCTGAAGAAATACGTTATTAGAGTAGAGATTTTTCCCGTATCTGGGGCAGTATAGAATGAAGAGGTGGGATTGTGCTGTTAGTCGGGTTGATCAGAGTTATTTACGTCGAAGCCGTACAAGTACAGTTAGTTCGTTTTAACATATTCCGTGGAAGTACTCGTAAAACAAACACAGCGGTGCAACATTACGGCGATGGGAAAAAAGCTGGAGCTTTGTAGATAGCACGAGACCTACAAGGTTAGAGACTCTTTTGTGTGTCTTGTGTAAGGGGAGAGGCTAGTGGCTGGTGCACCAGACATGATGTGGCAACACTACTCCTTGCATGGGCGAACGGTGGCTTTATAGAGATATAGGATACTGGCGGACGTAAGAAGTTTTCTAGCCTGGTAGAATGAGCCTACCTTCTTTGCAGCAGACTTGGCAGCATCTTGTATGTTTTATTCCAATTCATGTTATAGCAACTAGAATATATGTCCTAGGATGGGTTTGTTGTATTAAGAGACATATTATTTAATGTGTGTTTATATCTAAAAGATAAGTGAGTGTATGTATTGTATCTGAAATCAGCATCTATAAATTAAGTTCGAACAACTTTTTCATACCTGTCTCAATAACTTTTCTAAACATGTGTAAAGTGCGTGTGTGATCTATGAAATACAACTAATTTCCACAAATTTAATGTTTCCATACGATAAACGAACATATGGCATGAACTAATGCGTACATCTGTTTGCATATATCGAATGAAAAAAATGCAATGAATGTAATTAAAAGTAACTGTGAACTTGAGATCAAATAAATCGTTGGTAAGATAAAGCAGGAAATTAAAAATGCAGCACATCCTGCGAACGGATGTGTCTTTGGGGAGGGGGAAGTCACGAGGAAAAATATCAAGATGAAGTGAAAACGAATGTAGAAAGAAAATAATAGATGAAAAATAAATAAATAACATAAATGAATTTAAAAAAATTAAATTACGGAATGGGTTTCTATCTTTTCTGTTTCATCATTGCCATAATGAAAAAGTGGAAATACTATAGACCTTTCGGTTTTCCTTAGGTCCCGCACTATCTGCCAAGCTTCAGCCCCTGTCGAATCCCCGCATAATTGCATCCCTGTGCTCCGATGAACTTACTTCACTTTTACTCCCTAAATAAAACCTGCTAAATCTGACCACTTCACTGTAGAAATCCCTAGATTCTACTCTGACACTCTCCAATCGATCAGCTTTAGAATCCCCTTTCTATTCCCTGTTTCACCGACAGTACATACATGCAACAATTTAAATGTAATGTAAACAAACATCTTGCTGCATAACTTCCATCTTAGGATGCTCCCTTTAAATCTGGCAACTAATCATAACAGCTCTTTACGTCTGAGTGCTAATATGATGTCTTGCTTTGGGGTGAATAAAAGTTTCTAAAATGTGTTTCAAAAGATTTGAGATGTAAATATCACCGAAATTAAGTGCGGAAAATTTAAATGTAATGTGAAAAAAACATCTTACTGTTAAACTACACATCCAGATTGTTACCGCTATAAGTACGGCCTCTACGACAGTAGCCTCTTACGCTTCAGTGGCAATATGTTTTGTTTGGAGTGACTAAAAGCAAACCAACAGAAGAATAATTTTAAGCAAATATATACTCAATCCGGTCGCATATTCATACTAGGATACCGCGCCACCCCTTTCTCTCTCGTTGTATGCGAGAGAGTTTTCCTATTTACTGGTCTAGAATTATATAATTGTGAAAAAAACTACATACAATACATATTTAAAGCTAAAGACATTTTTTGGGACAATTAAAATAGTTTAAGTTTCAGTTTACCCATTTATTTATTTATTATTATCGCTTGTTTGAATTCATGTTTTGAGACATGACGTAAATAATAAATCTATGACGTTACGCTAAAGCTATTATTAATTTTTAAGGGAATGGTTTAAGATCTGTTTATAAGAAAGTGTAAATAACTCAGTTGTAAGAACGTCTGACTGAAGATTTTCGACCATGGCCTCCACTTTATCTGTTGAGAATTTATTATTTACTATTGATGCTATATTTTCCGTTTCTAAAAGTAGTTCAGATATCTGAAATTTCGAGATTACACAAATTCCGCAATGTATTTAATACGTTTACAAAATTGTGACGGACAGACAGAAAGAAGGACAATACCACTATTTACATAAGAAAAGACATAATACACAATTAAAAACTCTTATGAATAAAAGTTTTCTCACATATTTTGTCTTTCTACAACCGTAGCCATTGAGACATTACGTATGCGATTAGCTTTTTTGTGGTTATTAATCGGTAATTTTTGTTTCAGCAGACAGGACCTCATCCTCCAACATACTGAACCTGTTAATACCAAATACTTATTTATCTCATACTGACTAACGTCGGTGATCTAAAGGAAACTGGTGTACGAATACACACACACACACACACACACACACACACACACACACATATATATATATATATATATATATATATATATATATATATATATATATATATATATATATATATATATATATATATATATATATATTAGTTTTCGAGTGTGGTTATCTTTGGAAGGGAGAATATTTCTTTTCTTGTGAATTTGTAAATTAGTGAAATGCAAAATTATATATATATATATATATATATATATATATATATATATATATATATATATATATATATAAGCACTTTATTTATAAACTATACAGTGTTTGTTTTGTGTACCATGTTTTCATCGTTCTGGAAAAACGATCTGTGGGGTAGAAACCATCTTGTTATTGTCCGATTGAATCATCAGCACATTTAAGCGTTCGAAAAACTCCGACAAAAAACTCTTTTCTCGTTTTTTGGCCGATAGTAATGAATAGTACAAGTAGTAAGATAGTAATGAATCTATTTTTAGCTATTTACAAACAATTGCATTGTTTTGTCTATTCTGGGCTTATTTCCTGCTGACTAGTCAAATGAGAGTTTTCACAGGGCCACCAGTAAACGTTTCACGAACAAAAAACGTTAATTATAAATGCGGTGTCATTTTGTGAAACAAATAAAGAATTAATATTACATATGATTCCGAGTAATTATAATTTTTACAATGTAGGGAGGTATCTTTATCACCTGGGTTACAAACTAGTACTCTACTTTCTTACGTTTACTGGTGCATGAGTTATGTACATAACAATTACTTACAACCTTTGGTATATTTGAAGAAAAAACATGAGTGCAATCCATTTATGTTGATTAACTAATTTAAGCTGCATCGTAAGAACCTTTAATTATATCGAAATTTTTCGTTTGATTTTTTTAAATCTATATATATTAACTGCAGTTTTTGCCAATTCAATTGGTGGAGAGGCATTTTCATCTCTCTTACGTCCATCGGTACTTGATTTGTGTAAATAATAATTAAGTCCAACCCTTTTGCGACTTGTGAACAAAATCTAACTAAGGAAACTCATGATAGTTACAAAACATTGTCATTTTGTGGGATCAGCCTGTTCATAGACACACCAGAGGTTTTTACCGAAATATCCAACGCTTTCTGTAGGTATTATAATATAGTGTATTTCAAGATCTTATGAAAAACTAATGAGCGAATCTTTAGGCAATTAGAAAATAACGGATCAACGGATGACGAATAGTGGCAAAACCATTGACACTTTCCGGTTAATAACAGTGCGGACCATAACACGCTGGTTACATGGTACGCACAAAACGAAGGAAACGTGCAGATGGCATTTCACTCTCAATGCGTGCATATAAAAATAACTGAAAATGCAAACATCATTAAATCATGACTAACAGTATGTTAAAACATTCTAGTTTCCCAGAAAAAGCTGACTGCAGGAATGCAGGAAGCATAAATAGTTACCATAAAATATGATGTCAGCACAACTTGGCGAGGCAATTAGTTCATGAACTTAAATATCATACAGCATATCATTTATTAGGAGCGAAGATGATACGTAAGTCTTCGGGATAAACCTACAAATGCTCGTCAGAAATATGATAAACGTAGACACCTAATGTTTACCGTGTTACACGAAATGCGGTTTGAACGAACACTTGTTGTCTATCTACACAAAATATACAAACGAAGTTATCATCAGAAATGGTTAAAATCTAGTAGTAGTAGTAGTAGTAGTAGTAGTAGTAGTAGTAGTAGTACACGAGTGTAAGTCAATATGTTAATCAAATAATTCTGTCGGAACATTTATTCAACTGCTAGCAGAACCTGTCTCCCAGCGTTGCCCGGGGATATTGAGGAAGCTAATAAATACCTGCTCTCACACTTGAACCTCGTATTTCGATAGGAATCTAACGCTTCGGTGTAACAACCGCTATTTCTATACAACAATGTGTGTGTTACGAAAATATAGACAAATATATATAGTATGCAACTGTAATTATCGTCATGATATTCCGTGAATCGCTAAAATAGGGCATTTGTAAAAAACAAAAACATCAATGAATGTAAAACAATTGTATTTGACTGTAATTGCAGTAATCATCTATTTGCTGAAGCTATAATTTGGAAACTATGACAATATAAATATAAACAATTCTCAGGGTACGGATATGCCTAATTGGTATGAGTTTAAGTTCTATATTGGATTGAGAACACGTGGAAAGTGTATGTATCGTAATTTGTATGTCTTTTATATAAAGAGTTTACAATCTGAGCCGACAAGTAATACAATATTTATCATAGAATGCAAAATGTTCCATTTAAATTATTCGCAATGTTGTACAGCTGTAAAAGTGCATATGCTTTTGTTATTTAATCATGTACTTTTATTTATATAT
>OY744529.1:74383144-74410644 GCA_963556195.1 Sepiola atlantica
TATATATATATACATACATATATGCATACATATATATACACATATATATATACATACATATATATATACATATATATATATACATATATATATGTATAATCTCTGTTATTAATATATATATATATATATATATATATAATCTCTGTTATTTATATATATATATATATATATATATATATATATAATCTCTGTTATTTATATATATATATATATATATATATATATATAATCTCTGTTATTTATATATATATATATATATATATATATATATATATATATATATATATATATCGTTCGACCGGCGGTACAGTTAAATAAGCCACACTGATGAAAAATCGTCAGTTGGCCGATGATCGCCTCCACGAAAGCACTGTAAACAATGGTTGGGATTGGCTGAACATTATTTAAAAGGAACTGATCTTCCAAGAAGAACGGTTTAATAAGTATTTGTTCACATTAGACTTGAAGAAGACAATGCTGTAGTCAGTTGGAAAGCAGACTCACGGTATTTTGTTCCACAAATAATGTGTTCTAGAAAAGAAACTTTGTTCATGGAAGTTTCGTTTTGTTTTTGGTAAAGAGAAAGCGAAAGAGAAAGAAAAGTTCTTTGTTGTGGTCGTTGCTAGAGGAGTTCTTGATGTGAATGTTTTACAGGGGGTACCAGGGATAAGAGCCAATTCTAGCACCTACTATAAAAATCACAATATAATATGGAGAGGCTGTCAACATCTATTCTGTGTGAAAGAGGCTGTAGGGAAGAGAAGAGATCCTCCTCTATTAGATTGCAGAGTCTATTTTGTACTTTGTCAAGACAGGAAACAGTGCTTTGAGTGGAACCTCCTTAGATATGACAGCAATACTCTATCTTAGGACTGGAGTTGAGTTTGATATATACTTTTAATACTACAAAATATTACAGGTTAATTCCTATTTCAGTAAACAAATTTACTTAAGGTTTCGGCTTAGTTTAGTAATTAAAAATAATTTGCTCTCGTTTCTTTTAATGAGATTTTAAGAGTTCAGTTTACATTACGATATCTATCTGACTTAACAACATCCCGGCAAACGCCGTTTTTTTACAGCTGGTTATGAATAACATGAAGTCTTCTGTGGTGTAGTTATTGTACTTGTCGTCCTTACATGTAATCTTCGTGAATCTATGACGTCCGGTGGCGTTGTGTACAAATAGTTTACAAGTAACGCTCCGTCGTTTTGTCACAATTAAGATTTGTTTAGATATAAAACATAGTTCGCAGCAAACACTTTACACTTCTTACCGACGCGGCTGTAAGTTGATGTCTAAGCAAATACAGGACAGCGTAACATCTGGTAACTGTTCAATGCCTCTCCGCAATAATCGCGGGCAAACGATGTGGGTTTTTTTTTCTTCTCTTATCTTGCACAGTCGCTGATACGTCTGGTTTCATGTTGAATTCACAAGGACAATCTAAATACCCCCTCCTCTGCAAGGTTCTTCTAAATAAGTCCCAGATTGCAGTTACCCGAATCTGTGCGGGGTCTGGATTTGGATAGATCTTTAATAGATAAATGAAAACCGGCATTTGTTAGAGTTGCCGAGATTTCAAATAGTTCAGTTAGGAGTGGCTTCTGTGTCGAAGCCCTCGCAAATAAAAGCTCGGTGGTAGTTTAATGCAAATTTCAAATTCAAGATACGGAAAACTTAATTCTCGATACTTGAGCTTTGTAAAAAAATTACTTGAATGTACAAACTTTCAGATTAACCAGCTGTTTAATCATCATCATCATCAGCAGCAGCAGCAGCAGCAGCAGCAGCAGCAGCAGCAGCAGCATCATCATCATCGCCATCATCATCATCATAATCAGCAGCAGCAGCAGATATAGAATCATAGAGATAGGAACAATATGTGTAGAAGAATAATATTGTCTATAAAACCGGCGTTCCTCATGAATCCATTCTGGACCCAACCCTTTTCCCGATTTTCATCAATGATCTCCCAAATCACATTCTAAGATTATTCGTTGACATCTATGCAGATGACACAACTATCTATGAGAAGAGTTTCCAACAGATGTAACTATTAAGATCTTTCTGTTTCTCTTTCTTCTGACATCGGGCACGTTGTGTAATGGGGAAAAAGTGTCTGGTTACTTTTTATATATCGAAAACGAAGCTTCTCTATTTTTATCACCAACGCTCGGATCCTCATTTTGTTTTAGATGAAATGGATAGCGTCTCCCTTGCGGAGGCCCCTGTTTAGATAAGCTCCTAGGACTGACTTTCACTCCTGACCTGAAGTCGCTGTGAAAATTGTTTGATCTGTCTACCGCTACGGATGGTATTCCACTCCTGTATAAGAGCCGGATACATCCTGAGATGGAGTACTGTTGCGACATTGGTGTGGGGGGGGGGCGCTAAGAGCAATCTCTCCAGCTATGACAGAGTACAAAATCGGCTTCGAAATCTAGTGGAGATGCCCTCTTCTCGTCCCTACAGCCTCTTTCTTACAGAAGAAACGTTGCTAGTCTCCTTCTATTCTATCGTTATTTTCATTGTAAGTACTCGACCGAGCTCTAATCTTTGGTACCCCCGCGTAAGACATTCACGTGAAAAACTCGTCTAGCTACAACCACTGTAAGTAATTTTCCTTTCTTCCTCTGTGTATCTGGAGCTAAGTGGAATTTCCATGAGCCGAGTTACTTTCCAAGAACTGATCGTCTGTGGAATGCAATATCACGGGCAACTTCTCAGCCGACTACAGCATGATCGTTTTCAAGTCCAATGTAAACAAGTTCTTGTGGAGCCGTACCTTAGGTAACCAAATTCTACCCAAATCTAATCCATTGTCTGCAATCCTCCCGACATAAACTATTAACCATTGTCCTCGAGTGGCCTTTGGTCCTTGATGAGCGGTGACTCGTTAGTAAAGAAAGCAACATATGCTTTCTTTGACTGATACCACTGTGCATAAGAAAACAATACATCGTCTCATATACTTATTGTACTATGTACACTGAAGCAATATATAGTGTCATTTACTGATTCTACTATGTAAATAAAGTCAATATTTGCTGTATCTAATGCTACTATTAATAATGAAGATTTCATATCTGTCGGTCTGAAACCGACACTCTACTATTACTATCTGTTATACTATTTAAGATGATGTACTCTCTTTCAATTCTCAATTCAAAGGACGGATAGTGTAGTATATGTTCGATTTTCATGATACTATTATCCCAGAGACTACCTTCTCTTTTTCGGATGGGGGTATTCGGGTAGGGTACTGTCTGTATTGTTATCATGAGACCGTCCTTCCAGGCATTACCTCCTTTTAGGGGCCAACGTATTATATGTTAATTTGTCATGATACAATCCTCCCAAGTATTACCTCCAACTTTTAGGATGGGGCAAATATAGTAACTATTCTGTAGTCATAAAGCCATCCTCCTAGGGATTACTTTCCTTTTTTGAAGATGGACAATGTAGTATATGTTCTGTGGTCATGAGACTATCTTTCCAGGCAGTATCCCCTCTTTTGTAGCAGTGTAGTATATATTTATTTGTCATATATACTAAATTAATTATTTTTCTCTTCTACATCGGTGTCGTCCTGCGCATGAACGGAAACGATATTGAGGTGTGATGCCAATTTGAAAACTTTGAAGAGTGTAGATTGACCTCTTAGTTTCCATGACTCCACATATTGATCCGGAGTGGTAATGCCTATCAGAGTCCAATCTATGGGCTAAATAGACTTTGTCTTGGGTATGACATGAAACTGTATATGGTTGTTGAAGATACGACGTTATCAAATGAAAGAATGACAAAGTCTATCCATATAAAAGTAACTAATTTTCATTGACAATGTGTTAACAGAATAAAAAAGGAATGGTTGGTGAAAATTGAGAGTTCTAAGTGTGTGATAAACTTTCTATTTGAAAACAGGTGTGTTGTCTGTAAGAAAAAATTGTGTAAAAGTGTTAATTTCGGTGTGTGTAAATGGGATAGGCATGTAGATTTGTGTGTATATTAGCGAGCCGCTTTTTTCTAGTGAGAGTGCGTGCGCGTCTATGAACTTGTGCGTACGTGTGTTCGGTCAGTGGCATGTATGCACTGTCACTGGGTGTGCAGTAGTTCGTGCTTATCTCTCGTAAAGGAACCTAGGAAGATATTGTCGTATGCTCGTGTGTCGCGTCTTGAAGAAAAAAGGAAAGAGAGAAATAAAGCTGTGTGTTTTGGGTTTTTATAGCACGCGCGAATTTTCGGCAGTGAATATGCTCGCTTATGTGGTTAGCGAAAAGAAACAGCTGATTAGATATTTTGTCGAATCGAGAGTCGATACTTAAAAACAATATTCGCCGCTGCTGCTTCCAACACGTTAGTGATGCCCCTTTTGGGGGATATGGTGGTATGGAGTCGCCGCTCAGTAGCTGTTTGCTTCCAGAGTGATAATACCTGTAAGGGTCGAATCTATGGGTTAAATAAAATCTGTACGGCAGATGTTACAATATAGGCAATTTGAAAGGTATCTTTAATTGATCAAACAAAACACGGATATCATTTCCAAAGAAATGTCATTTTTTTCACTTTTATTCACGTTAAACAAGGCATATTGCCACTGAAGCATAAAGGGCTACTGTAGTAGGGACCATATTTATACGGGAAAACCTGGGTGGGGATTTCGGTAGCAAGATGTTTGTTAACATTGCATTTAAAGGGAGATATAGGGTGGAACGGTGTTCATTGCAGTACTGAGAAAACAAGGTCTTCTACTCCCTAAGATATTGTAGGTTTGCAAACCGAATATTTTTGTTCGAGTCTCCAACTTTGGAAGGTTGTCCTTCCAGACTGGGGGCTTGCCGTCCTGAAATCAAATCTTATTTATACATTCAAATGGACTACATCAAGACAAAACTGAGAGAAGGCAGGGGAGATTTGTTCAACTTTATCTTCGTTCTAAATCACTGATCCGTGCGGGGGTACAGAGAGAGAAATAATTAATCACAGTTTAATCATGTTTTCGCCATTTGATTTACACGTCCAAGCATTCGCTAGATAATATATACCCACGGCATAGCTACTTACCCCTCGGGCCAACGAATCGACCTCTGCCGACTACTCGCCTGTCTCGAAAAACTCGTTTACCTAAAACGTCTGTAAACGGAAAAAGGCAAGAACTTTGTGGGAGGTGCTGGGGATGCCCCACATAAAAATTCATCTTGTGTCTAACTTTACCATCGCTGGAGAAGGCGCAAGTAAATAGAGACAATTATTATCCATTTATAAAATACGGAATGAGTCTACGCAAAACATTCTAATTCAAAATATTCTATAAAATATTTGTTTTACTATAGAATATACAGTCGGATTTGAAATCCATTATTTATTTAATTGTTATATATATATATATATATATATATATATATATATATATATATATATATATATATATATATATATATATATATATATATATATATATATATATATATATTGAATTGAAGGATTTATGTCACCCACCTGGTCTATCGCCAATCTAAAAAAAACTCTTACTTGGTTAACCATGGGAAGAGATAGGGACGAAAAGAGAACCACACCTGATGATGAGCCAAACGCTTATAACCAGACGGATGGACAACCACCAGTATGACAGCGTTGACTTGAGGTGGACAGATCGTGACATGTAGACGACTCCTCGGGACTATATCGGATGCAATGTGTCTCAGGCAAGTAGTGGATTTTTTTCTATCAGAGTGTCGTATCAGGGCTTAATGCGGATTCGCCTCGATTACTTCTACTCTATGTGTTAAATGGTCATTCTCACTATGACAGACAAACCGTTCCAAATTTCAAGAGTCACGAAGGAAGGGAAGTTCTTGTCTGGATTCTTCGTTGAAATGATAGTCAACTCTCGTGAGGCGTAGCATATGTGGCTGTACATAGGAGCGTTATAATAGCATACAGAGATTCGGAGATTTGCGTGATCGAACATTTGCTGTTCGCGGCAGCCAGTTTTATGCTTTTTCCATATTGTGCGATTATCACGTTCGCATTGGGCATTACACTGCGGCTCCTCGTTCACAAAAAAATTGTGAGCTGCTCAAAGATGAGAGGCTCCACGGTCCGAGTAGGTGTAGGGTCGACCCCCAAAAATAGCAAATAAAGAACATAAGCTCTGTATCACCGGGATGTCGAATATGTCTGGACTATAAAATGCTAATGGGAATCGCGAATATTCGTCGATGACGGTTAGCATGTAACGGTTCTCATTTTTAGACCCTTGACATAAATGCTTATCCTCTCAAATGGTTAAGTGACTTTTATCAGCGTTCAGGTTTTAAGTCTGAAGAACTGTTGTTAATGTTCTGCACTTATTTTACAAGATTTTAACATTTTCTTTTACGGTGTAATATGGTAAATTTGTTGTCCGCACACCATGTATCGTTCTTCTTATTCCTTCGTGACACAGTTTATTGTGTAAGATAAGGTCATTTATGTTTGGTATCGAGTTGCATACAGCCGATGAGGCATCAACTGCAGTATTTTCTTTACCAGGTCGGTAGATTACATCACAAGAACAACAGTAGAGTTCTATTTTCCACCTCGCTATTTCATCATTTTTAATTTTACTTGTCTTGGTGTGAAACATGAATGCGAAGGATTTTGTGATCAGTAATTAATCTAAAATGTAGTCCTATCAAATAGTGTCTCCATTTCCTTGAGTGCCTCTTCTATAGCATACGCCTTTTTTTTCAATTGCTATATGTCGCTATTCGGAACGCGACAAGTTCCTTGAAAAAAAAAACGACAGAGCGTCCAGATTGCCGTTACAGTGCAGCAATTAATTATTTTATCCACTTATCCTTTTAAACTAGTAGAAGCGACTATTTTCCTCAAAGGCTGTGTCGGGTCGATCTGCTGGTTTGATAGCCAGTTAGTGATAGGTATTTCTGAGATCTACTGTGCTGTACACTTTATATTTGGTAATTTCGCTTAAAATTCTGTTCATCCGTGGTAGCGGTAAAACATCTAAAAGGCTAAACCTATTTATTTTTTCAGAGATATACATTACTGGCCTCTTTTTTTCATATTCTCGGAAGATGTTAGTAATAACTGGGCCCTCCGCGGAGACACACACGTTTTAATGATTCCATTCGTAATCTCAGTTTTTATAAAAAAATTTATAGTTTAAAAATCTCCAATCAGCAGTTTCTTTCAGCTAACAAGATAAGCGAGAATATTCACTGCCGAAAATTCGCGCATACTATAAACCCCCAAACACACAGCTTTCTTGCTCTCTTTCTTTTTTTCTTCCAACCCCGACACACGTGCGTACAACAACATTTTCCTATGTTCTTTGAGGTTGGAAAGCCTTCGGTAGGTAGCACACAGATAACTAGAAACATTCACAGACTACTGTACGCCCAAACGACAGTACATAAGCTTTGCTCACCGAACGCACGTACACACAAGTTCATAAATTCACACACACTCTCACTGACAAAACAGGGGAACACTAATATACGCATGCATTTATATGTCTATCCCGTTTACACACATTATAACACGCAAGCGCATACGGCGACAGCCGAAATAAAAACGTTTACTCAATTTCTCCTGACATAAATAACACTTTCTTTTAAACAGAAGGTTATAAGACATTATTAACTCGCAATCTTCACCAAACCATCATTTTTAATTGTCTTAACGAGTTGTAAATAAAAATTAGTTATGGATAGAATTTGTCATTCTTTCATTTGATAACGTCGAATCTTCAAGAAAAGTATACAGTTTCATGTTACATACCTTCTTCTTTCGTGTGAATCAGATGATTCTGGTGTTGCCATTAGTTTCCCCGATCTTTTTCTAGTTAGAAATCTTTCTGGAAAGACTTCGGGTATTTACGAGAAGGACAACGAGAAGGTTGCCAACATCCCTAAGTAAAAGTGGTACTGTGTAACCGACTGGATTCGAACTTGGAACACCCAGGTCATCAGTCCGTGTTATTATCCACTTAACCACCGTCACCTCCCATGCTACATACCTAAGGCAAAGTCTATTTAACCCATGGATGGGATTCTGATAAGCACTACCACTCCGGATCAAAGTAGACCTGAACTAAGATGCCAATCCACACTCTTCAAAGCTTTCAAATTGGGATCACACCTCAATACCGTTTCCGTTCACACGCAGGATGACGTTGATGTAGAGAAGATAGTTTTTTTGTATATATGACGAACAAACATATACTACACTGCCACAAAGGAAGAGGTAATACCTGGGAAGATAGTTTTATGACCACTGAACATATATTACACTACCCTCTTTAAAAAAAAGAGAAAGTAATCCCTGAAAGGATGGCGTCATGACCACAGAACAGTTACTAGATTACGCCATCTTCCAAAAAGGAGGACGTAATACTTGTGAGGAGTGTATCGTTAAAAGCTAACATATAATACATTGTCCCCATATATTATGCAAAAAATACACTTCCAATAACAGTTTAAAATAATATTTTGCATAAAAAAATAGAAGGGTGCTATAAAGGTTTTACATTTATCTATTTTTATATTAAAAATATATTTAAAAAATATTTGAACAATGTTCACTAAATTTTTTAGAAATTTCAAAACCAATAACAATGTATTTTTTTAATAAATGAATTTATTTATTTAAAAAACCTGAGTTTTCCGCATTAAATGCTATTTTCAAAGCAAAACTGCATTTTCATTTTACTGGTATTAACCGTTGAAAGGGTTAACATTCCTGTGGATGCAGTAAATTATTCGTCCGGTGTTGTCGACGTGTGGTTATAAAGTCTCGTTGTATCAGCCTAGTTAGCGTGCGTACCACAAAAATTTCCTATATTCTTTGAGGGCAGAAAGCCCTCGGCAAGTAGCACACAGATAACGAGAGACATTCACGAACGACGACAGCACATAGGCTTTGCTCACCGAACGCACGTACACACAAGTTCATAAATGCACACACACTCTCACTGAAAAATAGGGGGACACTAATATACGCATGCATTTATATGCCTGTCCAATTTACACACATTGTAACACGCAAGCGCACACGGCGACAACCGAAATGAACACGTTTACTCAATTTCTCCTGACAGAAATAACACCTTCTTTCGAATAGAAGGTTATAAGACATTGTTATTGAAGAAGATGGTCAGACTTTTAAAAACATTGTTTTTGTTTTATATTTTTAAAAATTTGAAAATCAATAACAATGTATTTTAAAAAAATATTTTTTCTACATTATCAACTTATTAAACTTAATCAGCTCTATTAAAATTAAGAGGTGTTATGCTGATTTAAAACGCTGTCGTAAAGACACAAATGATGCTGAACCCTCAGGTCGTCCAAATTCGGCAGTTTTCCTGGAAAACAAAAACATGTCCACAAATTAGTTTCGTGGCATAGTAGAAGAGTTGAGGATATGTTATATTATCAGAAATGGTTACATCTTTTTGGACCATACTATTTATTATTCTTGCTTTTCCGTTGAAGTAAGAACATTATGATTTTCTCCTATTATTCATGGTTGTTTGAACAGATTTGATAGTTTTCTAAATGTATCTACTGGTGTCAGTGTTTATGGTTCAAACAGCAACAAGCAACAATAACGGCAACTTCCGCTTTCCAAGTCGGTCAATGCCAATGTCACAGTCCATAAATTACTGTCTTGTACATAAGTGTTGGTCGATTTTCAATTTTTTTCTCAAATATAAAATTACTTTCAGAATTTAAAGTTGTGTGTTGCTCTAATAAATTCTGACACCAAAACCTAGATCTCTCGCACCATTATTTGAAGAAATAGCATCGAAGATCGTCTGCATAAATACACTGAAAAATCCTCGTTTTGAAAAATTTCGCTTTTTTTTAATATGTACAAATTAGTTACCACTTATTTAGACATTAAAGCTCACTCAGAAATAAGGTTTAGTCAGATTGTCAATTGGATGTAGACCAATACTATGAGAGGATTGGAAACAATGGATGAAAAGGGTAGGATTTGATCACTCAAGATCACATCTAAACAAGTATTTGTTGACACTTGACTTGATGATGACTATGTTGTAGTCAGCAGAGAAGCACTCTCGTGGTATTATTTCTCACAGATGGAAAGTTCTCGAAAAGAAAGTTCTGTTTGTTTCTAGGTACAGAGAGGAAGAAACGAAATATCTTTGCAATGGCGGAAGCTAGCTGGGTACTTTCTGTGAAGGTGTTATAGGGAGGGGCATAAATTGTAGCTCAATAGAGCACCTACCACGAAAATAAAGAAATAGTAGAGCAAGACTAGCAACGTCTCTTCTGTAAGAGAGAAGCTGTAGGAAGGAAAAGAGAACACGCCACACTAAGTTGCGAAGTCGATTTTGAACTCTGTCAAGGCACCGAAGAGTTCTAAATGGGTTAGAAAATTCAGCAAGTGTAATATTTAATCTAGAAAAGGTTGCTTATTTATTATTAAATAAAACGCATAAAAAGTAATTAGAATTAAACATAAAAATATGCACCCATCACCACGAACAGCTTCGTTACGCTACTTTTCATCTCATTAAAATTAAGCTGAAAAAGTGATGACATTTTAAAAGATTAAATTCATAGCTGATTTTTTTCTGTTATAAATGAGACAAAATACAGACTAACAAATATGTTCCGAGGATCAAATCAGAGGATCATCTAATTTATTAACCTTAATTAAAATTTGAACATCCCTGAAACCTATTGGCTTAGTTTGAAAACAAAAACTAAACTAAACAACATTCTCTACTAATTTTCATTTTTGAAAATTTATATTTTGTACAATAATAAATTATAACAAATAATTGTGCGTAGTGATTAACATAAAGTGTCAAGTCTCTCAATGTAACATCCCTGAGAAGCAAAGGAAGGCCTTATCTTATGACACAACACTTGTGCAATTAGCTGCTTATGTCTTGCTTCTGACATATACACTGATTGGGATGTTTCTCTCGTTAATTTGACTGCCCATTCAACACTTTGAGAATGTGAGGGTGTTACGTCTTGATGTTTATACGTTTCGGTTCAATTATAACTCAGAAAAATGAAGGAAGTACGAAGTAGAACCTTTAACAGATTTATTTAACAAACACACTGATAAAATTAAAATGTAGAAACACCGCTGAACGCGAGATACTTGTTTGATTGTGACCCGTTCTGTTTACTTTTCTACTGTTCGGCAGACGACCTCTTTAATCCAAGGGCGATAACTCTTACTTTTTTATTCAAGGGAATAACTTGATTTTGTTTTGTTAAGTTGCCCTAACATTACTCCTTTTAATTCTTTAACTGTACCGAGTGCATTTAGGGTTAGCTTAGAGGTGCTTTACTCGAGTGCTACTGCGCTTTGGCCAATTCCTGTGAGATCTTTCATAATTCCCATTTGTATTTGTCTGAATGGGAGGTGATGGAGATGACAGTTTGAATGTGTCCATTAAGAGATCGAACGGAATGGTTGTTCTGTTGTCAACCAAGTTGTCTCCAGTGTATCTGGGGCGTAACTTGTTTTTGTGCCGTGCCTAGAATTTGCTCCCGACTTGAACATCATAGAAGAATTGTCCATTTATTTTGCTGATAATGCCTGGTACACAGTTTGGCTTGCTAGGTCTGCAATTTCGAGCAAACACTGGTGCGCCAACTTAAAATGCTTTTGTTTTGTTAGAGCTTGGTTATTGCCTTTGTCTGTGGGGCCGTAAAGCGTTCAGTGATGTACTAGGTTTTCGTCCCATGAGTGCCTCTGCTCTCACAGCACCATTTGGTGTTATTCGATATGAAAGGAGGAAAGCATGTAGTATCTACTCTGTTGTTCCCTCCCCTAGCTTTGAGTAGTGCCCGTTTGAATGTGTCTACAAACCTTTCGACCTGTTCATTAGATTGACGATGATAGGGTGGCGACCGGACGTGTGTTATGCAACACGATTTACAGATTTGTTGGAATGACTCAGGCGTGAATTGTGATCCGTTGTCTGAGACTAAAGTCTCAGGCAAGCTATGTTGACTAAATAGCCGCCTGAGTATTGTTACTGTATACTGAGTGTCAGTCTGTTGCATTGGAAAAACTTCTGACCATTTGGAATGGGCATCCACAACCACCAGAAAACTAAGGTTATTAATAGGGCCAGAAAAGTCTACGTGTATTCTGGACCATGGTCGCTTTTGGTATGTCCAGCGAGAATCAACAATCCGAGGTGGATTCTTCTGCACTTCCATACACTGGTTACAACGTTTGACAGTACGCTCAATGTCTGTGTCAATGTTAGCCAAATAGACCACACTGCGGGCTAGTGGTTTTATTCGATTAATGCCTGGATGCCCCGAATGTAGCTGTTTAAGGATTGTCTGTCTGAGCTTAGCGGAAACAACAACACGATCTGCAAATATCAAACAACCATCAATGACAGAAAGAGAGCCACTTCGGCGTTTGAACTGTTAGAGGTTTCCCAAAAGGTTAGGAGGCCATGAATGTTGGTGAAATCTGCACACTTTTTGTATCATTGGATCTTGTTGTGTTTTTCGCTTTATATCAATCCTTGTCACTGGAATTGTCCGGATACAATCTGTGAGCGTGCGTTGAAAATCGTCCTCGATTCTGATGGCAGCGATAACAGTGTCGTCTGGAACTGATTGTGCACTGATGAGACGTGACAAGGCATCAGCTTGGCCGAATTCTGTTGTCCGGCGGTACTTTATATCGAAATCGTACCCCAGTAGAATGATTGCCCATCGTTGTAATTGGCTGGCTGAATATACTGGAATACCCTTTTTTGAGCCAAATATTGAAAGTGGTAGATTGTGGTCTGTCAGAAGTGTAAAGTGACGCCCGAACAACATCTTATGGAATTTCTTCACAGCAAAAATCAGTGCCAGTGCTTCTTTTTCCACTTGACTGTAATTGCGTTCAGCGGGTGTCAGGGATCTGGCTGCATGCATGATAGCTTTCTCAGTTCCATCTGCGAGATCACTGCTCCCACGCCATGATTTGATGCATCTGCTGCCACGACTATTTTCTTATTTGGATCAAAATGTGTTAGCAGTAGGTCAGAGTTATTGAGTGCTTTGATTTTGTCAAATGATTTCTGACAGTCTACGGGCCAGGAACATTTTGTGTCTTTTATCAACAGTTTGTTGAGTGATGATTTGATTTGATGGAGTGAATGCAAGAAATTACCGTAGTAACTCACTATTCCCAGAAATGCGCGTAGACTGCTAACGTCCGATGGGCGTGGCATGTGTTGAATGGTTGCAACATTAGCAGGATCTTGAGGACTACCTTGACGATCAAAAATAAATCCCAAGTATTTTATGGCACTTTTCAGGGCGGAGCCGAAAACCAAAGTCTTGGATGCGGATTAGAACCTTGCTGATCCGTTTTGTCAACTGCTGGTTGAATTGCACAACAACAATGATGTCATCCAAGTATGCAGCTGTACCTTCCACGCCAATCAGTATTGTGTCCATGATCTACTGAAATATTGCAGGAGCTGTTTTTACTCCAAAGGTAAACGAGTGAATTGGAATAATCCACGGAGGTTTCTGCCACTTTGACTTGCAGATAAACCTCTTAATTTTGCAAAGCAGGTGCCACCATTAAGTATGGTGAAGAAATTATCTGGGATTGGCAATGGGTATTGGTGACCATCTAGTGTAACGTTTAGGCCAGTTGAAAAATCAGCACACAACCGAATTGAACCATCGACTTTCTTTACCACCACAATGAGTGCTGCCCACCGTGAATATGTCACCGGTATGATGACCTTCATTTCCTCAAGTCGTTTAAGTTCCTGGTCCATCAGTGGCAATGCAGCATATGGCACTGGACGTTTGGGTCGGAAAACAGGCTTAGGAAATGATTGAAGTGACAGTGTGGCCTCTGCTGAGTGCAGCGTCCCAAGTTGTTTGTGAAGACTAGAGAAAAATTTTCATGATGTTTTTGGTCTGGTCGATAATGCTGTTCTGAGGTGACGATCTAGATACCACCTCATATATCTAGTTGATTGGAATGTTGAGAAGACCTAATAACTCGATAAAGTCAAGTCCTAGCAAATTATGGCATGAGTTTGCTATGTATACGGTATCCGACATCGTTTTGTCCTTCATTTTAATGGTAGCGGGTAATTGATCCGTGATATGAACACAGTAACCGAAAACACTTTGTGCTACCTGAATTGTTGGTGTAAACGAAGGCTGGCCTATGGTTTCCCATAGTTTTTGTGATACAAGTGTGATATTGGAAGCAGTATCCACCTGCAGCTGAACAGGATGGCCATTCAATTGTACTGTAACATATTTTCGGTTTGATTTTTGGTTTGGAAGAAAAGTTGCTACCAGACTGTTTGTATTTGTTTTGTGATGTTGTCTGTACCTGTTATGTGATGTTTGTCTATTATGGGTGGTTGGTTTTTGTCCTTGAGAGGTGCAAAATCTCTCTTTATGCCCCAGTCAATTGCAGCTGCGACGGCGGTGTGTCTTGAAAATATGAATAAAATATTTTTTAAATTGTTTAAACCTTTTATTAAATGCATTCTTCAGTAAGATTTTTATCGTTAAATTTTCTTATGAAACGAAGAAAATCTGTTTAAAAAATTAATTTCGTTTATTTTACGTTTTAATATATTTCAGTTATTTAATAGACCGAATCGATAATTACCCCTAGTTACCCAAAATGGAATTGAAGGAAAATTTCAATCGCGTGTCTTTAGATTCTGTAACAATTTTTACCCTTATTGAAACTTACTTGAACGTTCTAACCTTTAACATGTTTATATAACACATAAACAAATAAACATTTTCTTGCATAGTATATGCACATGTAAAATGTTAAGTTAAGCATTCATCGTTAAAAAATCAATAAATGATTCACGTCTGTTCTATGCTTGATCAATTTTTTTACTAACTAAATAATGTTTTGCAGCGTTGAAATGAATGGCTAATGGAAACGTTTGAACTTCATGTATGTCTTTTCAGATGCAGACGTATATCGTCATAACTGGCCATTGAGTCACTCAGTCAATCTCTCACTCGGTCGGTTCGACTCAATCTTGCTCTTAATGTTTATTTAACGAATCGTCTACAATGACTTGTTTATAATAGAGACTTTGGTCCGGCATTAAACAATCTAAACGGGGCTGATATATCATAACAGCGAAAAAACAAACCGTATCATTCCTTCCTCATAGTAATAAGACACCAACTAACGCATACTAAAACTCACATATGCATAAAGACATAAACACACATACCTTAATATTATGGGGATTTCGTGTCCCTCTTTACTCAAAAAACCACAGCAACTCTCAATTATATTATGTAATATTTCTTAGAGCATCTTGCCTCGTAACTTTATTGACAATATATTTCAATACAAAGCCGTTTTAAAAGAAATATTTTCAACAAATAAACTAACTTTTGAACTTATAATAAGCGACATGTTTAATTTTTATATCGTAAGCATTCAAGTTTTCTTGTCAATATGGCTACCACCTCTTTCATGTACTGAAAGGAAATACAAATAAACGCAGAAATAATGTATTATTTTTACTTCTATTTTTACATTGAATCGAGTTCATTAGCGGCTCCTCTGAGAAGTACTCTGTATACCTATTTACTAGTCTTCATCCTCCCAAAATGGCAAATAAGGTCGTTTTAATGTGGGGGAAAATTCAGCTCCACACAAATGTAGACACTCTGAATAAGGAAATGTACTTGTGCATTCCGATCACCACTCGACAAATACGATAAACATGGAAGGAATCTGAATGCCTACTAAACACTGCATTCGTGTGTCTTTGATTTTTCTGTACAGGGGTTTGTCAAGGCAACCTGAAATGAGGATACGTCCGCCTACAAGTAAACTCTGGACAAATATTCAAAATAACATAGTTTGAAACCTAAATAAGATCCCATCAGCATGGCTACACAATGGACTATACGAGAAATGGTGCAGCTTCTCTAGTAACGTGACCTCTATTAACAGCACTAAGTTAGTTAGATAACCATATTATATATCTGGATGTACAAGATTTCATCTTTAACTACTTAACCGATTGTTATGAATTTTGAAACACTGTTACAAGGCGTAAGAAGTCTTAAATGTGAGATATATTTAGTTTTATTTAGATTTATGCAAAGAGGATAAAAAAGAAGGTGGAAGCCCTTCGTGAAAATTTAGATTCCTCTGATTGGTATGAAAGTTTAATAATAAATATTAATATTTCCCGAATTTCAGTTTTTTGGGTGTGTTTTAAAGGGTTTTATGGGGTTATAAAATAGACACAACCTCCCATGAACAAATTCAGATATATCCGATTTGCATTGAATTTGCTCAATAGTCATTAGACCAACTATAGCAAGAGTCCATGTACTTCAATTTCTTCTTAAGACTTTTAAGCTTAAGGCTTTAAACATATTCTAGAATCCAAATCATGTAATTGATTTTGATCAAATTTTGAATAAAGATTCTAGACATATTGTCTAGTATCATGAAGACATCACTCAATATGTCCCTGGCCTGGGTATTATGGAGTATTAATTTTCAAATGGTACGTGTCAAAAATTTAGCCTAATCGGATAATTAGTTTACAAATTACAGTTAGGTGAAGCTACTGTTGAAAATTTTCAAAACAATGGAAAAATCTCATTTTGCTGTGTTGCTAAAGCATTTTATTCTTATTCTAAAAGTATTGTTAAAGCAAAGAAATGGCTCGATAAATATTATTCGGAATTAGTTCCGTCAGAAACAATCGTTAAGAGATGCTTTACTGACTTCAAAAGCAATCGTACAAACATAAATTATACTGAACGCTTAGGTCGCTCTCATTCGACATTTGTTCCGGCAAACATACCAAAATGTCCACAAACTCATTTGGGATGATCTTGATAGTTTTTGCGTTGAAGGAAGAAATCGTCAAGAAACGGCCTCAATTTATGTAGAAAAAAGTGCTTTTTTCTCAAGACAATGCAAAGTGTCACAAGTCGATGGCAACAATGGTAAAACTACATGAATTCCACTTTGAATTGTGTCAGCACCGACCCTCTTCTCCAGATCTGGCCTTAGCAGCTAACGACTGTTTTACAGACCTCAAAAGAATGCCCCATAGAAAGAGATTTGGCTACGATAAAAAAAATGATATCGGAAACTGATGCGTATTCTGAGGTAAAACACAAATTGTTCTACAAAAAAGGCATAGAATTGAGAAGCATTGGAATCAGTGCATCACCTTGGAAGGAGACTATGTTGATGAATAAAGTCAAATTATTATCCTAAAAGTTGTTGTTCTATTAGTCGGCCCGGAACTTATTGAGTGATGGGTGTTGGATAATGGCCCTATGTGAATGGACGTATCTGTTGGAAATTGTTGGTTTGACTTGCGCGAGTTAACGCGGGTGAAGTCGAGTGCAGAATAGGGCTTGTTCTCACAGTCAGAGCTAACAGACGTGACAAGTTTACCGTGTGACGAGACCCCAGATCAAGGGTCAGTCTGCACCTGCGAGAGGCTCTGTGACGTCACTCGTTCTCGTGATAAGCGAGTTTTCGTCAGTTTGATTCGGAAGGCGAACCGAGCAGAACGTGCGATTCACGATGTAAAAATAAGGGAAATATTTCCCTTAGGGGAATACAAGCAAGAGAAATCCTTTCTCCCCCCTCTCTATGAATGGTTAAGAAAACATTGTTAACTAACTACGATAAAGTAGTGATTTGCTCTCTCCCTCTCTCTCGACGTAGTAGATGACCCACAGTTGAAATAACAACGCTTGTAATAAAATGAATTAAATTTAAAAGAAGAGTTTGTCTTCGGAGTGCGTCATGAGGCTTTTGTTTCAGACACGGACGGCGTGGTTCACGGCAGGAAGGAAAGAACAAAGATTCATCCACTAGACGACACACCACCCTCTACAACAGATGAGGGAGAAAATTAAGGTATGCAACAATGGGTTATACAATTCTAAAACTGTTCTGAAATTTTTCCAATGACTAAATAATTGTTATAAGGTAAATTAGTCGAACGAAATAAAATGATTTTTATTTTAAATGTGTAGTTAAATTATGTTTTTCTTATGACGTGCAGACAGATATACATGGACAGGGGAAAGAATTTGAATGCCTGCTAGACATGAGAGAAGTTGAATGCCTGCTATACATGAGAGAAGTTTAATGTCTACTAGACAGGAGAGAATTTGAATGCCTACCAGACAGGAGAAAATCTGAAACTATTTTTCAAATAAATAAAACGAATATCATATTTTGGAATTTATTTATTTAAGATTTTACTGTCTTTGTTGACGGGACGGAATAATTTAATTTGGAAACAATTTATTTTTAAATGGGTAAAGTTGGAATTGTTTACCTTAGTGACTTAAGATTACTCACCAATTCCCATGATGATCGGACGATCTCATTTTTTAAAGTGTTGAAATGGTGATAACGTACGTACGAATATGAAGTGGCTTACTGCATTATTATATAGATTTTCAGGGGGGGGGGGGGTATTATGCATAAGTTTTATCATTTATTCTAAATTACTGATTCTTCAAAATTCATTGTGTTACTATTGTAAAAAACTTTAGTTGTATTAATCTCCCTTTCACAGCGGAAGATGTGATACAGGGTCGGAAAGTGGGATTTGAAACCAGCACCCTCGAGGAATAGCACTCTGGCCGAAAAAAATTCCCTGTGCAGCCCCGTCGAAATTCCTCGGTATGCATCAGGCGATAAGGAATAAACTAACTCCTTCTCAAATAGCAAGAAGGCAAAACCTGTGAAGGTGGATTTCCTAGAACTGCACAGGACCATGCCTCAAACCGACAGTGAAACTTATATAGACGTAAACGGTGTCGCTTTTGATCGTTTCTAAACACTGCTGTTAAACAAACTCAGAAACACGCTTGTGGCGTTTCACACGTACATGCGACATCCGTACACATTGCATATACGTATAAAATTCCTATTTACCATCTGCCGGATGTTGTTTCTTTTTTATTCTTTATGTAAAAAAAAGCCAGTCTAAGCAACCGGTGGCGATTATTACATTGGAAAAAAGTGCAACGACAATTTTGTAACGATGGTTCACGCTGGGCATGATTCTTTGGATTTCAGCTAACGCGTTCATTTTTTTTCACTCCGAGTGACACGGTTTATTGTGATAGAGACATCCGGGACGAAACCTAACCTTTAAAATGGCTCAGTAAAAAGACTTACCAAATTTAGCGTTCCCTATAAAATTGAGTTCGAGTCAAAGTAGAGCAACTCTAGATTAAATGAGGTCAGTATTACGTTATTAATTTTAATTGTATGTCGGACGTTACATGGAAAGATTGAAAGGGAATACGATTAACTATTTTACTAGAGAAAAGACTGGGATGTTTTTTTCTTGTTGTTTTTTTAACTAAGGAGTTACCACTTTCCAATGCCCAAATGCCACTCGAAGATAAGAGTTAATGATTAGATTATTTAAGAGGATGGCCCAACTAGATTTTGTTTACATTGGACTTAACGACGACTATGTTATATTAAGCTGAGAAGCAGCCAGCAGTTTTGTGTTCCACAGACAGGATATTCTAGAAAAGAAACTGTGCTCATGGAAACTCCGTTTAGTTTTAGGTACACAAAGGTAAAAAAAAAGAACGTATTGACAGTGGTTGTAGCTAGACGAGTTTTAGTTGTGAATCTTTTATAGAGAGAAACTATAGATTTCAGCTCAGTCGAGCACCTACCATCGAAAATAGCGATAAAGCAGAGAAATACTAGCAACATCTTTTCTGTAAGAAAATGGCTGTAGAGAAGTGAAGAGATGTGATTTAATTAGAACGTTCAAAACAATGAATGGTATTTCTAACTATGGCGGATATATTTTTTGATATATATTTAATATATTTTTTAATATATTTTCATCCAGGGTAGTTATTGTCGAAGCGAATTTCAAAAAGTAAATATTTAAACAGTGTGTAAAAGATAGTAACTCCTAAAATACCTCTTATGAAACCAGGTAGGTGCTTCACACGTTGCATGTCGTGAAGAGTGGGTCTTTTTCACAATAATGCATGGTCCACTAAAATCAAATTCATAAGAGCATACTGGGCAGTCATTCGTAAAGGCATAAGAAATTCCATTCACACACATATAGAGAGGGCGAAATGCGAGTCCATGGATAATTATTGTATACATAAAATAATATATAAATGTCCGCTATATATAGGGTACAACCCACAATGTAAGGGATGTCACTCCCTTATAGCATTTAGGTAAAATGCTTCACCGTAGATAATTTACCCCGTTCACGTGTCTTTATCGCTAAAAGTAATAACAAAAACACTGATGTGTACACATTTATGAGCGATGAAATGTTCAGTTATTCTGGCGAGATTCCGTAGCCTAACGATAAAATCTCCGGATTTCAGTAACTGTGATCGCGGTTTCGAATATTGCAAAATGTGCGTTTGTAGTTACCACGTCGAAATCAAATTATCTCCCTTGCTCCCTATAAAACACGTCAACCTCTCCATTAAAATCTCTTTTATTCTCGGCGTATAAGTGGGTCGATCATTTTCTGATTTGTCTGGCCTTTTTACGGAAATAATTCTACGTGGAAAAATGTAAAAAGTGACTAGGGTTCGTGTATATTCCGCCTTTTACGTAATTTATTTATTGCTTGTTTAATTTTTAATTATTTCTTCCTTTTTAACAGCAGGACAGCTCCACACACCGTAACTGCTTAATTGCTTTTCATGCGACAATTAAGAACAGCCTTTCATCTATTACAGTCAAACAAGTTTAAGAGCAGATTGTACAACTACAAAATGGAGAAGGGTACTAAGATCATGACACCGTGCCGAAATCATGGGGTGAATGATCCAGTCCTTGTGAGGAATTTTGGCCCTGGTCAACGGTGGCTGGAGGGCATCATTACGAGGCAGTTGGGTAATGTCAATTTTGAGGTAGAGACCGAGAGAGGAGTTACACGGAGACATTCAGACCAGATCATTAAAAAGACTATCCGGGTCCCAGAGGAGGATGTGACTGATATAGATGATGCCGCAATTGACACGGTGACAACCAGCACAAGAGAGTCTACCGACGATGAAGGAGTACCCGAATTGGTAAGACATGATTAAGCTGAGGTGGAACCTATAGACTTTGGACTGAAAGCATCGCCTATTCCTCGGAGATCTGAGCGTGTACGGAGAGCTCCATTCAAGTTAAGAGACTATGTTTATTGATCCATTTTAGAATGGAAGGATGTAATGTATCAAGTTACGGCCCTTGGATGTAGTTTTTGATCCGGCCCAGAGGCGCCTTTGTTGTGATTGTTGTTGTTGTTTTGAATACATAAAGAAGGGGCTTTAACAGGTGGAGACTTGCTTATGTTTTGACACTCAGTGAACGGTACATACATAATAGAAAATATCCAGCATACTCTCACCAAGGAAGCGCTTTCTGAAAAGGCTCGAGAGTACATCAAAGAAAGTGAAAGGCCATCTACCAGAAGACTGTATGAAGCAAGGCAGATAATATATAGAGGCTGCTGTGTTGAACGGAATATCAATCCATATTCAGCCTCTATGAAGGAGGGTGCAGACTTCCTAGTCTATTTGCATGAAACCAGGGGATGCAAAGCGGTTACTATTGCTGGTTACAGAACAGCTTTAGCAGTAATACATAATGGGTGGGAGAAGAGTTCTATAAATACAGGGAAGCTTTTGTCGGACTTGGTTAGAGGAATTTTTTTATTCTAGTCCTTCGGTTAGGCCTCTTCTCCCAAAGTAGGACTTGCTTTTTGTTCTGGAAGCTCTTACCATCCTTTCGAGCCTTTGGATTCGATAGATTTAAAATATTTATCATGGAAGACAGTTTTTCTGGTCGCCTTAGCGTCGGCTGCCAGAGTTAGTGAGCTTAGCGCATTATCCACCAATGAGTCAAACTTTAGACAAGAAAATGCCGGCATTAGACTGTTACCTAATTTTGAGATTTTGGGCTAAAAATCAGCGTCTGAATAAAGTTTCGTCGCCTTAATTTATTCCAGACTTTAATAAGTTTACAGATAACTCTAAAGATATTCTACTACGTCCCTGTCGTTGCTTAAAAACTTACATTAAAAGAACAAGTCAGTTCCGGCAAGATGCGGACACTCTCTTCATTACTTATCTGGAAAACCATCATAAACCGGCCTCGATAAGTACTATATCTAGATAGATAGTTTCTACCATTTGACAGGCATACGGATCTGCAGATCAATTCAGTTTGAAGGAGATTAGAGCATATGATACTAGGAGCTTAGCCGCATTTGGGGCTTTGTTCAATGGGGCCTCACTGAAAGACATTCTTCAGGCTTCTCATTGGTATTCGAAGAACACATTTGCTTCCTTCTACTTGAGAGTTGTGACGTGGGACGAAGAAAATTTTGCCAGTGCATCCATTTTAAAAGCAGCTGGAAGTGCGAAAAATTGAGTGAGTATGTTCTCTATTTTTACTCTTTTCACCACCCTTTTATTATGCTACAAATTATATTCTCTAGGTAAGTAGAGAAATCGATATAAACTGAAGGTCTTTTAAAGTAAAACCCCTGTTTATGAGATTTCGATATTTACCTGCATACTCTCTCTCTCCTCCCCTCTTTAAGTTGAAGTTGTTTAAGGTGTTATCAGTGCCTCGTATAAAAGTGATTTTAATGGAGAGGTTGACGTGTTTTATAGGGAGTAAGGAGAATAATTTGATTTCGGCGTGGTAATATGCAAATTTGGGAATGTTGCTAACGTTGTTACAGATAAGTATCGAACTCTTATAAACAGGGGTTTTACTTTAAAGAACCCTCATTTTACTTATCTTTTTTTTTTCAAAGTAAAACAATGAAAGATTTTCAGGTTGGTTATTTGGTTGTTTTGTTTTCGGTATATCAACCCTTTTCGGGTTATTTAATGCCGAATCCGGTCATTTTGGTAAAAGTAAGTTTCTATGCTTCAAGTTCTTTATATGTTCAAGTATTTATTCATGGTGTTTGGTTCGGTTATTTTTTAAAGAAAAAATGTTGTTTTTGGTTTTGGCTTTGCAGAACATGATTGAGTTTTGCAAAGAAAGATTTTCAGGCTTCATTTTATAGGTAAATCAAAGAAAAAACTGTTTTTCTTTCAAGTATGAAATCACACCAGATGTTACTTTTTCATAAGTTTTTTTCTAACCTTCCATTAGTCTTATCAACATGAGAATACAAAAAAAAATTATAAAAGTAAAATGTTTCACACCAAGTCATCTTTCTTTTTTCTTCGTACACCTTGTTTGCAATGTTCTTAGGTGCATGCTTCCTTCCGATTGCTACTAAACATTTAACCTCCCTTCATTTAGTTCAGAATTTATATATTATTATTATTATTATTATTATTATTATTATTATTATTATTATTATTATTATTATTATTATTACTACTACTACTACTACTACTACGACGACGACGATGACGATGATGATGATGATGATGATGATGATGATGATGATGATGATGATGATGATGATGATGATGATGATGATGATGATGATATCCAACACTATAATTGAAACTATATTAATTTATAATATTGTAATCAGATACAACCAAACTTTAGATTTGAAGAAAAAGCCATAACAAATATTGTACATCGATACATATCCCCAATTGACACTTGTAGTAAAAAGTAACTCCTTCCCAAACCATAAATCATTACTAAAAAAAACATAAAACATTAGAAAGAACTAATATCATTTATAAGTTTAAATGCCTTTTGGGAGAATGCAACTACCATAACAATAATAATAAGGCTAATAACTACATTGTTTTTTGCAGCCGCTACCCTATCCCACCGACTCACCATACACCTTGCAAACTGTAGTTCAATTTACCCGCATTTAAAAGAAACATAACTGCCCTCCTCTGATTTAAGACAAATTTTAGTTAATAACACGAAAATTATACACTCTTAAATCAATTTAAAAAATTAAAAATACTCAAAGCTATCTTTGTTAAAACCCAGCGACCTACAATAAATAGCATTACATATTGAACGCGTAACAACATTTTAAAATGCTTAACGTAATACTATTCATCCTGCGATGCTAATTCTGGCTTTTCTGAATTTAAATTATGAACTTGGAACTGCACTGGCTCGTTTTTAACGTCTAACTGACTTTACGTACACATTCTCTGCTGTTTTTTGGAATTCTCTTCTTTCTCGAGCTTCTTTTATTCGTTTGTTTTGTCACCGAAATATCGAAAACGTTAGTGATACATATAGATCATTCATTTTATTTTTATTTTGACGCAAAAAAGATCATTAGAAAAATTGAAAGAACAAAAAAGACATAGTGAAACAGAAGAATTCTATTTTTTTTTACCTATGTTTGCTTAATTAAAAGAATGCTGCCTAAATACATAAATTAAGTGTTAGTGGTTATGTTAACTAACAAATGTTAGGCGCTTCACAACATTCTAGAGTGTCTAGCATAGTAAGTAACATTAGCAAATTTATAGCCGTCAAGCAATCATACTTTTGAATTTTGAACGTGCTTAGCACGTAATAACCTTCGCATGCAGCAGCTCAATATGATAGACGCTCATTTTAAAGTGGTATATTATTAACCGTTACAAAACTCTACAGGAAATATATAGTTGTAAACACACACAGCCTAACCTCGACTGATGATGATTTGATGAATCAAATCGAAAGTACTCCTTAAAAAGAAAGAAAAATAATACAATAAACCCACAGAACTATATATATATATATATATATATATATATATATATATATATATATATATATATATATATATATATATGCACGATCCAAATACGTTTGTTCATCACTTTAAACTGCTTGCGTAAATTTAGCCGCCGATTCGCTATTTACAAAGTTAAATTCCTCTTTAATTATAAACTAATTTCCTATGGCCGAGGGGTTAAGACTCTTGACTACAAATCAGTGGCGATTTGTGACCATGGTTCGCGCCCGACGACCGTTGAGAATTAGATTCCTACACTGAAGATTGCGTTAGCATGAAACATCGATGTCTGTAGGTGTTAAATAATTAATATTTATTTATAAATATTATGTGTATATATATATATATATATGTGTGTGTGTGTGTAATAAAAAAATATTATAATATATATTAAATATTATAATATTTTTTATTATTATTATGCACATACATATAAGTTTCATCCTTTTGCCGGTCACACGGTTCGAACCCAGACACGAATTATTTTTAAAACTCAAAGTCTGAATCTTTTTTATTTATGTGGCCAACCTAACAGCTTTGCGGAAAGAGGAGAATTAACGTCTACTCTACTTACGTCTTTTATATATACATATACTCGTATAACTAAACAACAATACGAATAATTACATTTTTTTCAAGATAAGTTCATTTTCCACTGTATTCAGGATGCAGAATGGTCCTATATGTTGCTATTCGGGCAGGGTGTGGTTGAAATCCCTAGCACTGTCCTGTAGTCCACGCTGGGTAATGACCTCGTTGTTATCAAAACCTAAAACCACACAAAGAAATCAAATCTAGTTTCTGTCGTTACATATCCGGTGTGCAATCATGGCTCAAGATACTTCAGGAAATGCCAAATAATGATATGTGCAAAATTTCCCCGGATTTTGATCGGAAGGAAGTACAGAGCAACAAAAAGAAACCCTCCAAAAACGAAGTTAATAAATAAATAAAGTAAACCTATATTTCCTCACTTCTAAAAGATTCCGCGGTATACGATAATAAAATGGGCGGCGTGTTATTTAACACTATTTTAGAAACTCGGGTCGTTGAAATGCGGCACTAAGGTCACCGGCATTTAAGCATTTCGTTTGAAGTCGCATCGTTATATTTACTGCGACGCATGTGAATATTACGCGATGTGCCAGATTGTATATTGTGTATAAGTGTCAATGCGAATAGTTGTGTGTGTATGATGCTGTGTATGTAGGATGACGGTAGGGGTGGTTTGATGACATTAATTAGTAAGGGCATTTGAGATCAGACACTCCTGTTATTATATATATATATATATATATATATATATATATATATATATATATATATATATTTATAAATATATATATTTATATATATATATATTTATAAATATATATATTTATATATATATATATATATATATATATTCATATATATATATATATTTATATATATATATATTTATATATATATATATATATATATATTTATATATATATATATATATATATTTATATATATATAAATTTATTTATATATATATAGAGAGAGATATATTTATATTTATATATATAGAGAGATATATTTATATATATATGCACAACGGCACAATATATATACATGCACATATGGCACAATCACGTTGACACACCGGTTCCCGTTAGATTACCGACGTCGAGCCTGGCCAGTACTAAATGGGTGACCATTTGGGAATATTAGGTCTCTGCTTATCTCGGCATTGTTTCCAGTCGTCTTGAATTGCTTGCCATTGGAATCAAGCAGTGCCGACTCAGGAATTGCGCAACCCTTACTTCACAATTACACGCGCAGCCAGCCCCTTACAGGGGTGTTCATAGTCTCTCTAGACTGAACGGAGGGCATGTCATATATATATATATATATATATATATATATATATATATATATATATATATATATATATATATATACATATATATATATATATACTAAATGAATACCCGTCCTAGACCGGCTAAGATTAATTCACTTAATAAAACAGTTTTTAACAACTTCTATGTCCCCATACGAAGATTAAAATCAAGGTATCATGATATTAAACCTCCTGTCTAGGATCCTTATTCCAATCTTGATTAAAATCTATTTCATGATGTTGATTCTAGGAAATTGATAAAATTCAAGACTTAAACTTAAGAAGTCTTAAGATGAAATCGAAATTCAGAGAATCCTGCTTAATTAGTGTTTACTGACTATGGATCAAATTTAATAAAAGTCTTAAATCTTTTCAAACAGGAAGTTGTGTCCATATTATGCTCTTTAAAATCCCTTTAAAATACTCCAAAATAAACTGAAATTGGGGGAGTATTTATTGATTTATGTATAATACACATTGTTAAAATTTCACAATAATAAAATTTATCTGAATTATAACAAAGGGCTTCCACCCATTCGTTGCCCTTCTGCATGAAACTAAATGAAACTAAATATAGCCCACATGAACCATCCTTACACCTAGCAGATGTGTTCTCAAATGTATCATGATCGGTTCATTAGTTTAGTATTAATTCTGTACATAAAAATATATAAACATATACACATACCAAACTTAATATACATGCACCCCTTAAATGTTGAAATGTATCCCCCCTCAAAAAGGTGCCCATGTTATTAACCGTGTTACAGAGAATATATATTTCAAAAATTTATAATGATCAAGTCATTAGTTTGAAGTTTATCATGTACAACGAAATATAGATATATATAAAATATATACATACCTAA
>OY744529.1:74413144-74593144 GCA_963556195.1 Sepiola atlantica
GATTATTTGGTTCTGATCTAACGGATTTTTAAATCGAAGCAAAGTGTTTTTGTTTGTTTGAAAATACTTGCTAAATAGTTTCCGGAGAAAATATGAACTACCAGTTTTATTTTATTTCAGAAATAATACAGTATTAATGCTGAAAACAATTAATCAGAAAAGAACCCTTTTCACTGTGACTAATTTAGGGGATTAAAATAGATTTGTCAAATAAAACCTGACTGTTTATATTATGATACATAAACTGCAAAATCACCCCGAAAGCGTCTTCCATATCGGAACTTAACTGCAAGAGTACCCGAAAGCGTTTTTCAAATGAGACCTAAACTGCAGAAGCACCTAAAAAGAGTTTTTACTATGGGACTTAAACTACAGAAGCACCCCAAAAACGGTTTTCATATGGGACCTAGATTTGTTAAATCGTTTATAATAGAAGATATTATTTTAATAACGTAGCCAATACAGCATATTCCCAAAGAAATTCTTTTTTCTTCCGCTTAAGTAGAAATTGTTCTAGACTGAAGCATTTTTTATTTTGTTTGAACAACTGGATTTTCCACAAATAATAATGAAAACAAGTTTTAAATACTGTTTTTATGTAAATAATCTAAATTTTTTTTTTATAAATAGAAATAAAACAAAAGAAGTCAATTGTTTATTGTGTGTTTGAAAATACATGTTAATATTTTATATCGAAAATATTGTTCTAATAACGTATCCGATACAGAATATTCCCACAGAAATTGTTTTTGATTCAACCTAAGAAGAAATCCTTGTAGACTGAAGAAAGTTTTATTTTGTTTATAGTGCGGAATTTTTCACAAATAATATCGAAAATAGTGTTTTAATTATATTATGTTTGTAAATAGCCCAATAGTTTTTCGTAAATAGAAATTAAATGAAGAGAAAGACAGAGCGCAGTAAGAATCAATGTTTTTAGTTTCTACCGTTGAAAAAATGCGTTATTTTGCGAACGTGTGAAAGCAAATGTTTCTCTTGAAAACCATTTCTGTGTCGGTTATGAGTCATTTATGTGGTTAGTATAAATAAATAAAAACCTATTTTCCCGTATGTTCCCACATGTTTGTATGCATGCGGCTATTTGTTCGCTAAAGCGCAACTCTTAATGTTTACAGAAAGTATCAACAAAAGGCATACATACTGGCCGAATGATATTTCTTTAATCCACGAAACAGTGCGATCGTTATTTAGATTTAAAAGCTATTGTATTATGTAGAAAATATTAAGGACAAAATGAAATAATTTAGGTGATTTAATAAAAATTTCCTTCTATTAATTAAAGGGCCGGTGTATTCGGTGGCAGTGTGAGTAGATAATAGTAAGCAGTAAAAAGGGATGACATCTTCTCTGGTTTATTTGTGAGAGTCTGGTAACCCGGAGATAATATAATAAATATCGAGAGAAGATTAAATGAATTCATAATTTCTGGAAACACGCATGAGGGTATAGCCTAATTGGATAGCAGAACGGATTAGCACATTGACATTTTTGTTATTATCCAATGTCTAATGCAGTCGGAAAATCTACTTTATTATATAGATGTATTTATTATTAAAAGTCAAACTGTGAAGGTCAAAGCTCAATGTATGTTCTTTTTTATTTTAAACACCAGATCATATATATATATATATATATATATATATATATATATATATATATATATATAGAGAGAGAGAGAGAGAGAGAGAGAGAGATAGAGAGAGAGAGAGCGTGAGAGCGTTTGACTCCTGTAAAAGTCGTTATTAACTTTTTTTTTAATCCAAATACTTGACGGACCGTTTCGTTGACACATGAACAACCGTAATATAGTGGTATATATCTTGGATTTTCCATAAGAGCGTTGTTATTAAAGATGGCGTCCAATGGCGTCCAAACATCATGTTTTTTAACTACATTTATGAATCCATCTCACAATGTAAGTTTTCTTATTGTTATTTGTTTTTTTAATTGTTGATGTTTCTAGAAACAGTTTTTGTAATTCTGAGGAGTCGCACTTATAGAAATACAGAATATATAACTCTATATTATGGTTATTCATGTGTCGATGAAACAGTCCGGCAATGTATGTATTTATATTTAAAGTTTTTATATTTAAAATATAAATTTCATAAGATAAAGCAATTGCAATTCAATAGTGTGAGGCAAAAGCTATGGTTTAGAATATTTGTATTTCATTCAAACCACGTCAAATGTTAGGAAGAACAGATTTACATCATTTAAAAAAAAACTGTTTTTGCGTCCAGCATACAATTGTTTCAGCTTACTACAAATATATTTATAAAATGCTCCTGTATCCTATGCATTTATTTCCTGGTGGGGATGGCTATCTTCAGTGCTTGTATATAAACAAAGAAAAACAACGCAAAAAAAGAACAAGAAAAAAGACATTTTTCAGGCTAGTAAAGCCTAGATTACAGTCCGTACTCAAAATTATTTTTTACAACTGGAGTTGTTAACGCCTAAAGGTTCAAGTCGCAGCATCTACACGCCATGTGCGTTTATTTATTAGTTTTTAAATCGTTCGTCATCGACTTAGATATTCATTCCCAATCAAATGGAAAAAAGATGATGAGTGCGGACTGTAATCCAGGCTTTACTGGCTTTAAAAATTTCCTTCTTTCTTTTTTTTTGTTTTCCTTTTGTTTTTCTTTGTTAATATACGAATACTGAAGAGTACCACCCCAGGAAATAAATGCATGGTAAATTCTATAAATATATTGGTAGTAAGCCGAAACAAAAACTGGAAATAAAAACTGGTATTTTGTGGAAATGCTGTAAATCTGTTCTTCCTAACATTTGATGTGACTTAAAATTATATATATATATATATATATATATATATATATATATATATATATATATATATATATATATATGTAAATGTATATATATTTATGTATATGTATATATATATGTATATTTATGTATATGTATATATATGTATATATATATATGTATATATATATATATATAACAGTATATAAAAATATATAGACTATTAACCAAAACCTAAAAATAGGTTAAGTGTTTTAGTTATGAGAAAATAATATTCGTAATAAGAAATATCAACTGTCTTTAGATATATTCTTCGCACTGAATTTGCTTATATGTCTATGACGAGTGTGCGCTCTACCTCGGAAAAATTGGGTATATGTTACTCACAGAAAAAAAGTATGTTTTGCTGTTTACTGCAACAAAAGTTAATTCTCAACAATCTATGAAACAGACTTAAACATATCAACAAGTGGTTGTTGTGCCTATGGTCATATATCTTTGGTCAATTACCCCAAATACGGGAGTTCCACCCAATTAAATAAATCGTGTGAAGCGTATAACCAAGTAAGCGTTTCTTTTCGTACACTCATCCGATTCTCAAATTGCAGATGCACTCACATGAAATCATGTACATGAGTTGTAGGTGACGGTGTCTAAGTGGTTAACGACACAGACTGACAACCTGGGTGTGCCAATTTTGAATCCAGTTCGTTCTGCAATGACATTTTCACTTAGGATGTTGGCAACCTTCACGTGCTATCACCTTTAAGTAACCGATCTTTTTCTAGAAATAATTCTATCTAGAAAGATACCGGGGAAACCAATGCGAACAATAGAATTATCTGATTAATACGAACTGAATGAATGAATGTACATGCGTTTCTAAACGTTGTGTATTCCAAGAATGGCACAGGGGAGAACTGCTTCCTCTACCTATATAAGCATCAATTACATCCTAAAATGGAGCACTGATGTCACATCTCGCAGGTCCCGCTCAGAACATTCTTTCATACCTTGACAGAGTATAAAATAAAACTTGCTGTTCAGTTGGGTGGTTGATTACTTCTGTTCTCACAGAAGTGACGTTGCTAGTCTCCTCTACTCTAACGGTATTTCCATAGAAGGTGCTCTACTGAGAACCAACTTCCGGTCTCTCCTTGTAAGACTTTTACAGCAAGAACTGGTCTCCTTACCACAACTACGAAGCACTTTCCTTTCTTACTCCGTATACCTAACGTCAAGCGGAATTTTCATGGACAGAGTTTTATTCTAAGAACATCTGTGGAACACATAACCACGGAACTGCTTCCCTACAAACTAAAACATGATGATCTTCAAATCCAATGTCATAAATCGTCCTCACAAGTAAGCAAATTTTATTCATTAAATTCATCGTTTTCCGTATTCTCGTAATATTCTTCCTCATTTAACTGACAATCCGTCTATTTCATTAACCCTTATCCTCGAATTGTTTTTAGTCTTGATAATCGGTGACTCGTTATTAAATAAAATTAAAACTCACAAAAAATTCAAATAAAATTTTCCTAAACTTGACAAATCATTTTAGTTTTAAATAATCTTTTTTATTTTATTTATAAATATTATTAAGCCTAGAAACTGGCTGTTCGGTTCTTCATTCGAACCATTATGTAAAAGTGTTGAGTACTCTTTTGTGAACGTCAAGTGTCTTTGTTGGACACAGTGTAACCGGTTATTGCTTATTCAATGACAACTAACGGCGTTAAATGTAGATAATATCATTTTATAAATTATACAAATCATCAGTACAGGCAGGGTTGTTGCTTCATAAATTTCTAGGAGTTGACACTGTTAATTCCCTTTTAAACATTCGCGATGGCGCTCTTTCGGGTTATTTGTCTGATTCGTGTCACAAGTCGATAGTGGTACGTTTAGTGTCTTTGCTGGACAACGTGTGACCGGTTATTGAATATTCGATTAGGACGAACGACATTTAATAATATCATCACTAATCCGGACTTTAATTATCTAAACAAAGAGTCGAGTTATTTTGGACTAAATACTACAAGAACATTGGATATAAAGTGATTTCTATTTTTTTTTGTGTGTGTGGGTGTTATTCACCAAATATAGTCACATCATGAAGGTGTCGGATATTCGTCTCATGGTTGTCTTAGTGGCTTCATTGTATGTTACCTCGTGTGAAACTGACTCGCGGTCTCCATCTTGATACCGCATAATTTGGAATGAATGGATGAACCCAGACAGCATAGAATATTTATAGTACGATTTGCGTCATGAATTCCTATGACATTTTCTTTAAACAGCTCTTGAGATAGGTGTCGCGCTGGCGATAATAGTCCACTGCTTACACTACTTAGCTGCTTACTATTTCAAAATTCTCATCTCCCCTAACACGGCATCTTGTTCAAATGATCAGGACATTTGCTATTGTTAGATATTGAGCGGGTAGATCCCCTAGTACATAATTTAGTTAATTAAGAATAATATGAAAATTGATCCGTTGACGGGTTAGCAGAGGTCACCTTAATAATCTTGAGTGAACAATTGCTTGCTTAGGCAGGAGTAATGTACTAAAACGGATATGACGTCACATGGATCAAAGAGAGAAGTGGAGAGAGTGATAGAAAGGAGAGTCTGTTCGGAAGCACACATAAGCGTCTAACGTGGAAGGACATAGGCTGGCAAGCTATAGCAAATTAGTGATTTTGATTTATCTTTCTCTCTCTCTCTCTCTCTCTCTCTCTCTCTCTCTCTCTCTCTCTCTCTCTCTCTCTCTCTCTCTGTATTTCTTCCCTCCCCAACTAGTCAGCGATTTTGAACGAGATCACGTTGAATAAATGTCTCGCTGTCTTCCATCAGTTTTTTCTCGAGTTAGTCGGTCATCCTCCTACACTGATAGAATGGTCTCTTGTAAAGTATAAATCAGAAGCTTTAATTAAAGAATGGAGTTCCCTATGTCTGGCAGAATCACACATGAGGCGCGTACAAGAGGAACAACCAGGAACCGAGATCTGAATAAAGAGCAACGAATTTCTTCCAGAAGGCAACCGGTGTTCCATGTATACAACCCACAGATCAAAATATTGCTGACGAAAGCGAGAAAGCGGTTTATAATTAAAACTTAATATTAAAAATATTTTTTCGCCTGTGTCCGCTCCTCCAAGTTGAAACCTAAGGTTTCATTCTGTAAGATTAAGGTGCCACGTTGATCTGACATTCTGTAAGATTATAAAGTAATTAATATAATATTATTAAAAATGATGGTGGTTTAAGACTTTGTCTGTTCTTACGCAAAAAGAGAGATGCGATTGGTTGACCAAAAAAAGAATAGGCAGAGTACACATTAATAAGGTAATAGTTGTTAGGATGTCAATACCAGAGGTCGAATCTCATGTAAGTCTAAAGGAGTTTTTTTTTAACTGTATACGTGTTTTATAAATTTAGCAAAATAAACAAACTATAATAATATAAAAGCATTATATAATTTTTTTAAACTAAGTGAGAGTTTTGAGGTTTTGTTCTTTTATAATCTGCAAATAATAGATAAAGTCCAAAGTTAATTATATTTGCGTGAAAACATATGAAGCTAGTTAAATATGAAAATAAATATACCCAGGTACTGTACAAACACGGCTACAGAATTTAGTATAAACTGGTGTTATTTAGAGTTTTTAAAATGTCAGCAAAATGCTCATTAAAGTGTGGGGTTTATTCATTTATGTAATTAAAAATAATCCCATAATGTTGATCATTTGTTCACGTGTGAAAGTTTTTAATGAATAAGTTCCTTACGTTATCAGAAAATCTGAGAAAAAAGAAATACATACACACACACACACACACACACACACACATATATATATATATATATATATATATATATATATATATATATATATACACACATCATTAACGATATAATATTTTTATTAAATTTCATAATTCCTCATTGACATTTAGGCCATCCGGCGTTACTAAAATCTAGTGAAAGGAATATTTCTATATTGGCAAATGTATGTCAGTTCAGAAATTCTATACAAGTGGTTATAGACATTCTTATAGAGATGCGTCCTTCGGTTGGTAGGTCAATTTGTCAGTCACGTTTAAAGGTAGAAATAGCATTGTCACGCACATATTTTGAAATAGCATTTAACATGCGTCACTATAACCGGTTCTGTCTGCTCGACGGTGGGTCGGTTGTTCTATCACGTATAAGTTCGAAATAGCATTGTCTGTCACGTTTAAATTTTGAATATCATCTTAGATTCGTCAATTTGTCACACAGAAATGTTAAAATAGCATTTTATTCACTCAACTAGCTTCTTGAATGGACGCATCTTAAGCACATTCCTTCTTGTTTAGCCACTGGGACGCATATTTCCTGAATCACGCAGCGTCACATTCCGCATAACATGAAAACACTATTTTAAATTTGGGCGGAAATAAAAGTTCTGTTAACCCCCAAAAGTTCAATTCACCTTAGGAAAATATCGTTTACAATGGCACGAGTTTTTTTTTTTAACTGATACTTTTTAAAGAATAATGTCAGAATAAATTGAATTTAAAAAAATAATTATATAATGTCTAGTGACCTTAAAATATTCTGTCAAAAATATCACAAAATATATTTAATATTTGGAAATGTATTTCCATCCATCAAATCTTTTTTTTGTCCATGGGTCTATAAGAATAGTTTCTGATAGGCGGAAGTCTGGAGCTCATGGTATCAACGCCGGCGTAGGTCAAGGATCTATTCTGCGCAGCACTCTCTTTTCGATATTCATGAATGATCTTCCAAATCAAATATTGAGATCAGTCGTTTACATCTATGGCAGTACTTCAAAAAGCATACGTGATTAAAATTTTGATGAAATTTGAATATATTTAACTGAGCCTGTATTCAGTCAATAACTCTATCTGACATTAAAGTTTAGGTAATGGAAACAGATTTCATTACTTTTATTTTTTATTCTATTTTTCTTTGCTCAAGTAATTTACGAAAATTAGAATCTTGAAAGACATTAAGGGAATTATTTCAATGTCTAAGATATAATACACAACACTTTAAAAGAACCCAATGCATTTAAAAGTAATAATAAGAATTTAATTCATACTTCTTTTACCAAAGATAATATATTTTTCTTTTTTAGAACAATACTGCAAGTCCAGCTATTAGCCTCTTATTATTTATAAAATGCAACACGCGTTAGCTTTATACTGACTGCAGTAATTTTTACTCAATTAGTATTTCATAGAAACAACAGCAATTAAATGCTGGATCTTAAACTCTTATTTGTAACTTTAAGAGTTAAAAATACAGCTTCAAATGCAATTTGGCGTAGACGTTCTATAGAATTAAAAATAATGTTTTATGACGAAACAAAAATGCAAGTAAAACTACTCACGAGAAGTATCAAATATGTTCATGCAGCGAAGGTTGAGTATTGGTATGGTTAGTTCTGACGCCAAAAAATAGATTTCTAACCTACGCAAATTTTTCAGGAATTAGTTTTACAGATCTTCTAAGACGAAGCACTTATCTCCCATGTCTAGACATGATGATTTGAATGTAATATGTTGATTCAAAGGCATGCAAAAAGTGATAAGACCCATAAGAATAGTAAACGATTACAGTTCCAATAGAGATTAGAAAGATTAGGATTAAATACTTTACTTGAAAAAAAATGCAAATTTAAAATTAATTAATGGTATTTCTTACTATAGTGGACATTGTCTTCCTACCTGGAAGGTTATTATCAAGGCAGATTTAAAAAACTATTACTGATTTTTTTTTTTTATAGTTCTGCAGTTTACGGACAGTTCTATCTTTTAGATAGGATTTTCAAGTTAAATTCAATTTTTACGGTATCCTTTATTTATTAAATTGTTTTAAAAAAGTACAGAATAGTTAACAAAGACACTCTCCCCATGCTAAGAATGGATGTTTAAATAAAAATGTTATTATTTCAGCACGGCCCGTAAACTACAGAAGTACCAATTATTGTTACAAATAGCGTATTATATTTTTGAACAGGTTCTCAGATCAGATAAAGAACAGCAATAACATAAAAATAAAGGGAAAATGAATTAAGAAAAACATTTTTAGATAATTATCGGATTAAATATATAGCAGAATTTGATCTGTATATTGATGTAGTATGTGTAAAGGAAGAACTAGATTAATTCAAAAGGACCGCGAGAAGAGAACAATTCGAAGCAACTACAGACCGATAACTTGCCTACCAACCGCGTGGAAAATGTTAACAGCACAACTGAGTTAATAGACCTCAAACTCTTAATAACCATGGATTACTCTTCGACCACCAAAATGAATGTCAGAAATCGACAAGAAGGATAAATTACTTGCTATACATCGACCAAAATATCCTGAAGTAGGTAAAAAGCAGAAAAAGAACATAGCCATGGCATGGATCGACTACAAGAAAGCTTACCACACAATCAACCAAGCATGCTTAAGAATGTACAAATATCTGAAAACATTATTAATTCTATTGAGAAAACAATAGAAATATGGACACTGAAACTGACAGCTGGAGGACAACACCTGACTAAGACAAGAATACAGAGAGGCATTTTCCAGTGTGATTTCTCTATAACCACTACTTTTTTTATCATATCGATGATGCTACATAGCCACCTACTAAGGAATTGCAATAACGGATATAAATTTACAGATACAAACGAAAAGTAAACCAACTCATGTAGATGGACGACGTGAAACTTTTTGCAAAAATACATAGGAACTAGAACATCTAATAAATACAACCTGAATCTTCAGCCGAGATTTAAAAATGGAAATCGGAATAGAAACGAGTGCACTGCTAGAAATTAAAAAGGGAAAACTCAAAATCGCAAATGGCATAGAACTACCAAACTGAGAGACGGTGAGGGCGCTAGGAGAACATGATATCTATGACTATCTGAGCGATTCTGAAGCGTGTGCCGTCAAATAAACAGAAATGAAAGAGAATATTGGAAGAAAATACCAGACAGCAGGAAAAATCATTCACACCAAATTATATAACAGAAACATTATATCTGAGCAGTAGTAAGACATTCTGGACCCTTCATAAGCTGGGCAAAAGACCTCAGGTATCTGGAACAAATAACTAAGTAACTAATGAAAATATACAATACAGATCGTATAAATGGTAATGTTTGCTCACGGATTTCTCACCGGATGCGGAAGTATGTACTATGAAACAATGTAATTATGAACTTTGAATAAGCAGACTCAAAAAGGGTAGATCAAAGCCTAGTAAAAGGTGACAAAACTAAGACTAATAAAATAACGGTTAGTCAATACATTTATTTTATATTTAAGTGTAGTTTAAGCGAAAACCTATATCGATGAAAGCGATTAACGCAATTATGCTGGATGGTCAAAGCACACGAAGATGCCACGATTTGAGTGCACGGGTGTAAACTGCCCCAATTGAAGAAACAATTGAGAAACAATATATTTTATGAAACAAAATATGAAAAATAAAAAATAAATGAATGCGGAATGCAATACAGTTTTTTTCCTGTCTGGAGGTGACCCTCTTTTTACGAGCACTGATCATCGTCTCTTCTAGAAAAATAAATGATTTATACGTTTCGAACATTACATACACCTTTGTGGTGGGCCGAAACAATTGTATCCAGATAAAAACCGATTTTTTGGTGAATTTGTAAGAATGTGTTCCTTACATTCGATGTGGTTACTATGATATTAAAATATAATTTTATTACAGCTCTAGTCCACTATCGAGCTATTGTAAAACTTTGTGTTATAAAAATGTATATATAAAATGTTTAATTCATATATATATATATATATATATATATATATATATATATATCAAGGGAGGCGCGAGAGCGCTCTATCCCTTAATAGACTTCACGAATGGCCTATGCTGGAAATCTCATTTCTTTGATTAATCATAACTCAAAAACCAAGAAACCAAATTAGTTAAAACTTTGCACGAAATTTTTATTTGATAGGTTCTATAAATGTGTAGAATTTCAGCATCATTAGTCAAGGCAACCCAGAGATCCAGAAAGGTCAGGCATGATTTTGTGTTATCTGTGTGTACGTACGTACGTACGTATGTGCCACCCTGTATCCTATCAACTGTTTGATGGATTCAGCTGATTTTTGCAGATACAGAGGTTCTAGGGTCTAGTTGATGGTATTTTAATTTCAGTTTACCATATACCTTAGTTTTCTAGAAAATTTCAAAAAACCTTAAAAATGACCAGTATTCATACACTTTATTCTATATCTTATCGACCATTTGATGGATTCAGCTGATGTTTGGCAAAGATAGAGGTTCTAGTGTCTAGTTGATGGCATTTTAATCTCAGTTTACCATATACCTTGATTAGTCAAACTACCAACTATATCAGTTATGAGAAGGCATTGTATTGAGGCATAGCCTTTACAAAAGTAGTGACATTCCACGAAAAATTCCAGTATACTTAATAGGGTTAAGATGAAAATTCATATACACTAAATGTACAAAAGCAAGGAAATTCCCAAATTTTTACACTTTTATTGGGTAATTAAGGGTATGCGAGCACAACAGGGCTATCTATTTTACTGGTAGGAATTTTTCTTCAGCGCACCTCACACACTTCATCCACTCATGCATAGAGATTTATACTGTAGTGATGTGATAATGAAATGGTTTGGTTAATATGTAGTCATACCCTTAATGACAATAAAAGTGTAAAAATTTGTGAATTTCCTTACTTTTGTACATTTAGTGTATATGAATTTTCATCTTAACCCTATTAAGGGCATATGATTTCAGTATACTGGCATTTTTCATATATATATATATATATATATATATATATATATATATATAGCTTCGGTATATTTTTTAAATTTATATGAGGTTTTAATTAGTCGTATATAATGCCTTCCTCAAAAGACGTGTGTGGAGGGAGTGTACTCAGGAATCTGTGCTAGAGCAGTTGACACGGTAGTCTACTAGTGGGCCATTTAAAAATTGAAGCCAGCGTTTGAAATCTGCACGTTAGCGGTTTTCTTTTCTTAATTGATTTCATTTGTTTTTCATAATTTATGTTTCAGGCCTCACTTGTCTCAATCAATATTTACTACTGCAACCGTTTTTAAAAAAAATAAATTAAATATGAAAAATAAAATAACACACATATTCTGGAAACTGAGACATTCTTGGATTCCGTAATAATAAGGTAGGGGCTACAAAGCAATCAAAAACATACTGCCGCCGTCGTGAAGACTGTGGTCCAATAGAGATTACACGCCTCATGTTATAGATTTTTATTTTTGATTTGTGATATTAAAATGTCATTATAGGGTATTAAAATGATTAAAATGTCATTATTTGGTTTTTCATTTTACTTCGGTAAGTTCTCAAAGATCAAGGGGCGCATTCCCGGGGCTAACATTTGATATTTTATGAGATACATAGATATTCGAGTGTTTATTTAAAGTTAATCTCTACTTCTCTAATCCTTAATAAGTAAAATTTGAGAACAGTAATGTTTCTACTCCCAAAGGGGCAAATTAACTATGTTATAGTTAATTTTCCTTGTGGTCTTTGCTTGGTTTTGTTGGATTTAAGGACCAGAAATCATCTGGTCTTGTTGAGTATCCAACTTAGTTTGTGTTACTTGAGCTAACATTACTAGGAGTAGATGCACAGTTCCTCTATTAGCCAGTGTGTAGCAACGCCAAGGGGATCTTATTTGGTCTTCGAATACTATGTTATTTTTAATATTTAGTCAGAGTTTACTTGTAAGGTGAAGTATTTTCATGTCAGGTTGTCCTGACAAAACTTTGTACAGAGAGACCAAAGACACTCAAGGGTGGTGTCTTGTAAGCATTCATTCAATCTCTTCCCTCTCTTTCTCTCTTTCTCTCTCTGTCTCTGGTGATACCAGATCAGGCTGCTCTGTGGCTCCCTGAGACGAAATTCACCTACATTGACGTTTTTTGTTTTTTTGTTTGTAAAACTTAATTATGTTCTACAAAACCAAAAACAAAAACAACAGCCCCTCTCCCTTTCTCCCTCCCCTTTTTTATTTTTATTTTTCCTACCCTACTCCCGGTCCTGGATATGACCTTAAACTACATCCGATGGTGAGATCCGGCTTACGGACTTTGGGGAATGTGGAGCCTCCTCTTAATTACCATTGCTCCCAGGTCCACCCTGACCCGGAGTGGTAGTACCTGTTAGGGTCCCAACTATGGGTTAAATAGAAACAGATATTAAAAGGGGAAAGAAACAAAAAAGAGAAGAAAACAAGACCAGATTCGGCATTAAATAACCCAAAAAGGGTTGATATGCCGTAAAACAAAACTACCATAACTACCTCTCTCTGTCTCTCTTTCTTTCTCTTTCTCTCTCTCTTTTCTCTTTCTCTCTTTCTCTCTCTCTCCCTCTCTCTCTCTCTTTCTCTCTCGCTCTTTCTCTCTTTACGAATTTGTTTAATTAAATTATAAATAAGATCTCATTAAAATGAGGAGGTACAATGGGTTTTTAATAAAAGAGATGTTATTATTCCTTCATTAAGGCATAGCTTTTCAAAGAATTATATCTTATCGCCAGCGGAGAGCAAACAGATAAGTCTATAAGGGGAAATTATCAAAAGATGTAAAAATAAAGATAATATAAAATGTAAAAAGAAAACGTTGAAGATTTAGGCAAATATCACCGTATATATACGGGACCGAATTCTAATATATTATGTATAAAATCGTTTTAACGTCAATACGTAGTTAAAGCCAAATAAATTGTTTAGGATAATTAAAAGAATTTCACACGCTATTGATATGTTTAACTATTCATTTATTTATTTTTATTATCGCTAATGTTTGAATTCATTTGTTGAAACATGATGTAGGTCATAAATCTATGACGTCACGTCAAAGCTATAATTATTGTGTTACGGTAATGTTTTGCGATCTATTTATCTAAATTTCTCAGTTCGTAGAACATCAGACTGAAGATCTCAAGGTTCAAATTTAGATTTCCAGTCATGACATCGATTCGCTTTATTTGTTTGGAATTTATTATTAATTTTTAATGCAATCTTCATTTCTAAAAGTAGTTAAGATCTCTGATACTTCGAATTTCGCAATGTATTTGTTACGTTTAAAAGAATTGTGACTTACGGGCAGACGGACAGACAAAATATCTATTTATATAAAATTATTTTTTAAAAAAAGTGTTGGTAGAACGTAAGTATGGCGCCGAGGTTTCCGCGGTCAATATCCAGAGACAGTCTATGGAGTAGCCATTTGCAGTCCTTCTCTATTCGAAATGGCGGCTTTTCGACAAAGTTGATGCGGAAATTCAATTGTTGTCTCGACAGAAATTGGTTGGAAATATATACTTGCTTTCTAGTGTTTTGAGAGCTTACGTTCTTCAGCACGCCCTTCATTTCTCTGAGAATTCTTTCAGGGTCGTATGCTCTAAATCTCATCTTGGTTAATTTGGCGTGATTATTATTTTTTTAGTTATATGGTCTTTTTATTCGCAATAACTAAGATAGACAGTCCTTTATCGTGCTTTAATATGATCATATAAAGTTGTATTTAGAAGTTACACTAATATCGTATATATATATATTTATTTATATATATATATATATATATATATATATATATATATATATATATATATATATATATATATATATATATATAATCACCGAAAGTACTCAAGTTTGTAAAGTAAATAAATAATTTATTTTTAAAAAAACATAAATAAATGCGTTGTCCAGGTTTTCAAAGTATTTTTTTCAAAATATTCTCCTTATTATTGCCATTTCATCAACGCTCTCATGTTTGACTTTTCATTCTCTCTCTCTCTCTCTCTCTCTCTCTATATATATATATATATATATATATATATATATATATAAGTATACGTTTCATACTTGTGGAATCATCAGTGTAGAGATAACCATTCAAGCCAGTCGCACGATTTGAACACCAAAACAAGTCACAGTAACTCAAATTCCGTGCGCGCTAATCAATGAGGCTACCGTAAATTACTACAGACGATATGAGAAATAAACTCTATAAATGTGTCAAAGAGGCGGACATCTATAGTCGGCCGTTATAACAGTGTTTTAATATATTTATTATCTTTAGTCATACTTTCAAGATTTAAGTTAAATAGATGGGGTTTTTTTTAATCCCAGGGCATGTATAAATAAACAATATGGAATTAGATTCCAGTTGATATGTCTTAATCAATTTTTAAAAGGATCCACTTTTTACAGACCGTTTCGTCATCACTTAGACAACCAAACTACAGAGTCATACATAGACTTCCTATGAGTGTGACTCATCAGGAGGGAAGACCAAAATCGTGTCGAAAATATTAGAACATGAAGATCAAGAAATAATAACACTCATATTATTGAATAGTTATATATGTAGGTTAATTAGAGAAATAAATTTCTGTTTATTTTAATACATGGACGCCATATTAAAAATTAACAGAACTAAGAAAAATACATATAATTTTCATAAACATTGCTATTCTAAATTAGATAGTAAAATAACTAATACAATTAAGGAAGAAAACTAAAATAGAAATAAAATTTTAAAAATCAGAAAAGAGGAAAAGGAAAATGATAGAAAAAGGAAATAGAATAAAAGAAAAAAACATTACAGAAAAATTCCGTATTATTAAAATTACTTCTAAATAAAAGACATTCAATTTAAAAACCAACAGAAGAACGTTTAATTTTTAATTATGAGTAACCTCCCTTTATCGAACTTTTATCTCATTATATGTAATACAAAGGGTAAATTTATTTATACTTTCCTTATAATTAATTAAATATCTATCTATATCTCTCTATATATAGAGAGATGTAATATATATATATATATATATATATATATATATATATATATATATATATATATATATATATATATACTAGCTGTACCCGGCCACGCGTTGCTGTGGCTGTTAGTTGAAATGAAGAGGTGGCCTTTTGGAGTTCATTTTGATCCAGTTCCATAAGTTGCCATTTAATATGAATGGTTTAATTTTCCAATACTTGTGGATACACAATATTCTTAGTGGTTCCCGTTTCAGTGTAGATGAAGAGATTGTCCGGTTTGCCGACTCTAGAACATGCAACGTATAATTGCCCATGTGAGAAGCAATCAGTATGTAAATATAAGCCACAAAATTGTAAAGATTGTCCCTGTGCTTTGTTGATTGTGATAGCAAATGCCAATCGAATTGGGAATTGTAATCTCTTAAATTGAAAGGGCAGATCTGTTGGAATCATGGGAATGCGCGGAATTAGGACATCTTCACCTTTGAAAGGCCCTGTAAGAATTGTTGCTTCAATGATGTTGGTCAGTAATTTTTTTACTGAAAGACGTGTGCCATTACAAAGCTTAGGCTGGTTAATATTTCGCAGCATGATAATTGGTACACCAATTTTTAATTGCAGTACATGTGGTGGAATCCCTGGCAAATCTAGCGAATTCAAAAACTCTGAGGGATAATTGACTGCTTCATCTGCTTCAACAACAGTGTCGACTGACTTGTATGTGACTAACTCACCATGAATGTTCAACTGAATATTATTGTTGAGTTCGTGGACATCTTTGTTCTTCGGTGCAAGAATGGCTCGTTCACTCAGCCAACTGTGATTCTTAAAATGAATGTGGATGTCCGGGAATACTTTTGTAATTAATTTGTCTTTTGATGTAACTAAATTACAGAAGTTGTGTGGCAATGAAATTCGCCCTGTAGTGAGATTAGCCGGCACTTTTCCATTCCCAATTTCCGACAATTGTTTTGAAAAGAATTCTGGTGATAGATTATTTTGCTGCTGGACACGCATATTTATAGTCAAATTTAATGTCTTAACATGTCGCCAAAAAGTGGAGTATTTGAGGCAAGCATTTATTTCATCTGCTGGTGTTGATCGAGGAATTATAGGTAATGTTTGCCTGAAATCTCCAGCTAGCAATATCACTGCATTCCCAAATAATCTACCATTTCCACGCAAATCTTGCAATGACCGATCAAGAGCCTCCAGTGATTTTTTGTGTGCCATTGTGCATTCATCCCAAACAATAAGTTTACATTTTTGTAATACCTTTCCCATACCTGATGTTTTGGAAATATTGCACATGGGAGTTTCAATAAATTGCATGTTTAAAGGTAGTTTCAAAGCTGAATGAGCAGTTCGTCCACCTGGTAGCAATGTTGCAGCTATTCCTGAAGATGCAAGAGCTAAGGCTATGCCGTTTTGTGATCGAATGGCTGCCAAAATAAATTTAATTAAGAAGGTTTTACCAGTTCCTCCTGGCGCATCTAAGAAAAATATATTTCCCACTCCATTATTTACAGTCTGCATTATTTTGTTGTAAATGGCTTTTTGCTCAGGTGTTAGTTTGTGAATATTTTCTTGCACATACAACAAAAGATCATCTGTGTTGTAATTTTGTTCCCTATGTAATTCTACATCAAACAAAGCAGCAGCAGGTCGTGTCGGCGAGGTAATTCCTAATTGATTGAGAACTTTGTTTGCAATTTCTAAGCACAAATTTTCAATTCTTATCAATGCCTCATTATAGATTTCTGATGTAAAATCCAGGTAGGTATTTGGATTTTCATCGCGTATTTGATGGAAAATGTCTTCGGCCATGTGTGATTTATATTTCTCCCATAACTCTATTGGAGATGAAGGGGAGCAATTGGTCAAGATGATTGCAAACAATGCACGAATATTATTAGGATGGGATGTGTTGCACGCATCATTAATGCATTCATCCCAGTGTCTGTCATTTTCCAATAAATTCAGAGCTTGACATGCACTGCGAAAAGTGGCATGTGTAATGCTATTGACAATTTTTAATTGCTGGAATGATGTTGGACCAGGCACATTTACCAACAACATGCGAAGAAAGAAACATTCATCTTGTTTGGGATGGATAGTATACAGTCTGCCTATTGTGTTTTCTTTGAATATTCCAGGTTGTCCTTCAACTTGCTGTCCTCGTTTGCGTCGTTCAAATGAATGTCTACTCCTATTCCATGTGTAATACTGAGGCACTTCCGAATAGAGGAGTGTTTTTGCAAATGTGTCAGTTTGACATAACATGAAGAAAGCCGTTAATGTTGTAGCCGGTGGATTCAAAGCTATTTGTTCCACATTCGAAGCTGTAAACACGTTGTCCATTTTCTAGATGTACCGCTAAGTGCACAATAGCCGGACTTCGTTCATGTATGGGAAAAGAAAGAATTCGCCATACCGCTTCATTGCTGCTTATGTATCCTCCAGCTTGATACTGTGTGATTTCATCAATATGTAGGCTTTCATTCAGATCATTCCTACGTGTTTGCACGGCAAAAACTGCCATATCGCTGCCTTTATTCACATACTTACAAATGTATTTGATGGACTTAACAGAGTTACAGTATTCCACATTGATGTGTGATTTGTAGGTTTTTGATAGCAAAGGTGAATATGGGACAACCCATCGGTTATCAACTTCTATATTGCCATTTCGCATTTGTAAAGTTGCTAATTTACCGCCATCTTCTACCGACCTTCTTTTGTATAAAGGGTATCCATCATTTCCGGTAACTGTGTTGGGTAGTAATGCTCGGGGATATCGCTTTGAGCATTTTCCATCAAGCATGCATGGTGAATTTGGATTAATTATACCGCAAGGTCCGTGTATCATATGTTTAATTACAATTTCATGCAAATCCTTGTCAATGTCAGCATCAGGTAATTCAGCAGATATTACATTGTCGATTTCGTTTGGACTGATTTTGTTGTAGAGCCAGATTAGGATATGGGAGTGTGGCAATCCTCTCTTTTGCCATTCCACTGAATACATCCAGCAGCACACAGAACCAAATACTTTATGTTTTACAATGAAATTTATTAGCGATTTAAGCTTTTGTCTGAATACACGCGCTGTAATATCATGTCTATCTACTGATGATTGGCCAGGAAGTAAAAGTTGTTTTATATCATTCCAAGCTGGGTTGCATGTAAAAGTAATGAAGAGGTCAGGACGCCCATAGAGACGAACATATGCAAATGCATCTTGAGTGTACTCATGCATATGACGTGGACTGCCTAAATATGAAGATGGTAAAATTGTTAGTCTTCCAACATTAGTTGTATTACCATCATTTACAACTGCATCTCGCAAATGAACATATTCTTCAGAACGAAGTTTGGACTTATTCAAACGGATGAATAGCAGACGTTCAGTTTCAATTTTTGCATACATGTCTACAATATATTGGTGGAACAATTGGCGGCATTTCAGAATGTGAATGTTTTCGTTCTCTCGAATCATAATTCGGTATGAGTAATAATTCATTGCGCTGCATTTCTTATCCGTTTCTTCGCCACTAACTGGATTTATCATGGTAACATTGAAATGATATCCATCAGCACCATCCCAAAAAAGGAGTGGATATTGCAGGGCATCGTAGCATCGATGAGTTGCAGCAATGTTTGTTAATTGGTCATTCCTCCTATGAAGAACAATATCCCTAGGTTGAAATTGATCTCCAACTATAACAATTGCCACTTCATCTATACTTGGAGCATTGAATCTTCGCACATGTTCTCCAGCAGGCGTTTTGTCAGCATGAATAATAATTTTGTGTGTATCAGATGGCATCATTTCAATGGCAGTTTTGAATAAAAGAACTAAATTGTTTTTATTATGGAGCATATCTTGCAGTTGGGAAACAATGGACCTTTTTATACTGGTTGAAATTCCACAGCGTGCATTCAGTTCATCATTGTTATCACCGATAAAATACATTTGTAGAAATTTATGTTGAGCATCTGGATATGGAAGCAGAGATCCAACTTTATGGTAAATTTGTCCTTTTACTTTAAAAGTTGGCATGAATTGAGCTGTAATAGTTCCTGCAGCGAACGACGTCATTTGGAAGCATGAGTTGTAGTTCCTGATGTTTGATAAAAAATGCTTTGATTCAGCCGTATTACCAGCAAGCAAAGTTTTTAATGGTTCTGGTGGATCTGCCAGTTGAGGTAGTTTAATTTTCCCTGCGGCACAACACAATCCTTTAGTTTCTCCCTTAAATTTCAGAGCTTTGCAATAGGGACACACTTCAGTCATAGTGCCTATGTGAACATGGTGGCTTAAACTATAATCCTCATGAGGGTTGTAATGAAATGCTAGGCGATCCCAATCCAGGGATTGTTGAGCATGGAGCCTTGTTTGACGACGATCTGCTAGTCTCAGCCTCTCGCGTTCGTTACGTTGTGAACGAAGCAGATCTGAAGATGCCTGACGGGATTGTTGTACCCGCAACCGTTCCTCTTCAAGTCTGGCTGCACGTCGCTGTGCTGATTCATTCGCACGTACTTGAATCATCCTTTGTCTAGCTTGTTGGTTTGCAGATGCCAGTTGTTCATGAGTTTGATTTGCAAGTAATCGACGCCTTGTTTCTGCACGGCGAGTATGACGACCTAAGTTTGATCTTCGGGGGGGGGGGCATGTTTATCTGTATAAATGTAACAGTAGGAAAGAATAATTGTATAAAGGTAAATGGATAAAAAAAAACAATAAATTATAACCCGCTTCAGGGTTGTCGAAGAAATGCAAGTATGGTTTTTTTTTATAGATGAAGCATGTTAAAAGTAAGAAAATGAGGAAGAAGGCAGGTTTAAAAAACAACGAAGTAGATACGAAATGAAATTAAAGCACGTCTGTTAAGTATTAAATCGTACCTGAAGGATGGTTAAAGTCTAAAAAATGAGTAAATGCGAAATGAATTTAAAGCACGTGGGTTATGTATTAAATCCTACCTGTAAAAATGAAACAGTATGAATGAATAATTTTATAAAGGTAACTGGTTTTAAAATAAACAATCAATTATAACGCGCGAGTAAGGGTTGTGTAAGAAATGCAAGTAGTGTTGTTTGTTTTTTTTAGATATAAAGCATGATTAAAGGGAAGAAAATGATGAAGGAAGCAGGTTTTAAAAACATCGAAGTAAAGAGGAAATGAAATTAACGCACGTTGAGTTTTTTTTTTTAGAGAGGAAGCATGGTTAAAGTAAAAAAAATGAGTAGATGCGAAATGAACTTAAAGCACGTGGTTTATGTATTAAATCTTACCTGTAAAAATAAAACAGTAGGAATGAATAATTTTATAAAGATAACTGGTTTTAAAATAAACAATCAATTATAACGCGCGAGTAAGGGTTGTGTAATAAATGCAAGTAGTGTTGTTTGTTTTTTTAGAGATGAAGCATGATTAAAGGGAAGAAAATTAGGAATGAAGCAGGTTTTAAAAACATCGAAGTAGAGAGGAAATGAAATTAACGCACGTTTGTTAGGTAAGTATTAGTGTAAACGTTTGTTTAGGGAAACAAACAACGAATAAGGAAAACACTTTTTACGTATGAAGTAGATACGTGACAGCGGGAGGAGGAAGGTCAATCCGGAAGTGAAGTTGGACATGCAGGTTCGCAGAAACGGATTGTAAACCGGAAGTGCAACTTAGTAGAGACGAATTGTAATAAAAAGTGTTTTTTTATGTGTAAAGTAAAAATTATGTTAATAACAGAAAAACATAGCTCGGATGTAAGGATTAAAAATTTCAGTGGTAATGGCATAGTGGAAGTATATTTCCATGGGAAACGAACAAACCAACTTTACATTTTTATAAATATAGATATAGATTTAAGGCGATTACATGTAAACAGCTTGAAAAAAATATCCGCACTAAAAGAATTTAAAAAATATTAGACCTTAGGGTACTTATCCAGATAAGGACCCAAGCTAACCCTAACCGACGCCAAGTCGATTTTTGCTTGGGTCCTAATCTGGATAAGTACCGACTTTAGAGTAGGGCATCACTTTCCTGTATCAATTTAACGTAAAATGATCACACCTTTCAGACCAGTTTGTGGTAAGAAGGGACATGTGACCAATTTTCTTTTTTAATTTATGAAAAAAATATATATATATATATATATATATATATATATTTCAAATCGTAAACTGCTTCGACCATTTTTGGGATTGCCTCGGGATTCTCCGTCAAAGTATTGAAGAAACCTCTTTTGTCATAAAAATTGATTAATAAATTTAAACAAAAATAAACAAAAAACGCAGACAAAAAAATGTTTAACAATTTTGTGTTTATTTTTAATAAAATATTTAACTTCACACAAAACAAAATAACATTCGTGTTTACTGTTTGGTGCTAGAAAAATATTTAATTCAGCCGACGAAAAAGAAAAAAATAATAATTTCCCTTTTGTCACCGAAATGTCAAAAAATCCATAACAGCTGTAAGTTACAGCCTGTAACTGTAGTAAACACACAAACAGAAAAGAAATTCCGTTTCGTTTTTATCAAGAAACATTACAATCTCATTACAATCATAAAAAAGGGTGTACTATATTATATACTCATTCACGTGATGAGCAGGTTGAGATTGCGCAACACTTGCTTAAATGTAGACAGACACCCTTACAGGGGGTATCCATTGTCTTTCGAGACTGAAGAGGTCTTTATTACATATTTCATTATTTCTTGTGCGGTGAAGGAAAAAAAAAGACAAATATTAACCACCAAAAACGAATTAACACATTTTTAACAAAAAATTGACATTCACACAACTTACTGTTTTTTTGTTTTGTTGTTGTTGTTCTCGAAGTTAGATTATTTAAAAATAAACAAAAAACGCAGACAAAAAAAATATTTTTAATAAAATATTTAACTTCACACAAAACAAAATAACATTCGTGTTTACTGTTTGGTGCTAGAAAAATATTTAATTCAGCCGACGAAAAAGAAAAAAATAATAATAACACTTTTTACGTATGAAGTAGATACGTGACAGCGGGAGGAGGAAGGTCAATCCGGAAGTGAAGTTGGACATGCAGGTTCGCAGAAACGGATTGTAAACGGGAAGTGCAACTTAGTAGGAACGAATTGTAATAAAAAGTGTTTTTTATGTGTAAAGTAAAAATTATGTTAATAACATTAAAACATAGCTCGGATGTAAGGATTTGCTATAAAAAATTCAGTGGTAATGGTATAGTGGAAGTATATTTCCATGGAAACGAACAAACCAACTTTACATTTTTATATATATATATATATATATATATATATATATATATATATATATATATATATATATATATATATATATATATATATGAATGCGTAATTTAATTAAAGAATTCTATATCTTAATATCTACTTAATAAATTCCTGAAACAACCCTCAAACAACAACAACAACAACATGTGGAAGACAACAATTTAATTTTATGCCACTATCTTAAACTATAGTATATATAAGCTTCTTTAGACTATATATATATATATATATATATATATATATATATAGAGAGAGAGAGAGAGAGAGAGAGAGAGAGAGAGGGGGGAGAGAGAGATGTGGAGAGAGAAGGAAAGAGAGATGCTAGCTGGCTTAGCCGGTTCATTATCGCTTTACAAAGTTCGCTCCTTGAATTCTTGAAACATTATTATAAAATAATATTTTCATTCATTACCTAATTGAATACAGTAAACAAAATCTTTTTCATTTATTAATTTAGATAGATAAACATTAACATTTTCGTAATGTTAATACAAATTTATTTATCTTTTAAATTTAACCGTAAAGCAAAGAAAAAGAAATCAAGGTGCCTTCTACTTTCAAGTTAGAAATATATTGCAACTTGTTGAAAATCAAGTCGGTCCCTCTAAAGAAAAAAAACATTTCGATACATGCTAAATATCTGTCGAGGAAATAAAACAATATTACGAAGAAGAAATATTTGTTATATTAAAATTGAATAAAAAAAACAACAGATATTAGTTAATTTTAACGAAATGTCCTTTTACAAAACTAATATGCAAATTAGTTAACCTTGAGATTGATATGACATATATTTAAGCAATATGTAAAACCCAATATGGTTTTGGTATCGTGTAAAGTTGAATTAGCTGGCAATAAGACGTTTTGCCTTCATCGTTAGTGCGAGAAATAGTTCCAATTTTCGAATTTATTCATATATATATATATATATATATATATATATATATATATAGTCTAAAGAAGCTTTGAGTTATTTTAAACAAAAAGACAAAAAAAAAGGAAAATGCAGTTAAAATTCCCAGAGAAACTAACTAAATCTAAAATAGTGCAGACTTAACATTCGTTGGAAAATTCCTAAATAAATAAAATATATAATAGTAAGTAAATAAAATAAAAAGGGGGATTAAGTATCTAACAGTGAAACAAAAACAGGTGACCTTAACGTAAGCATCTAATATTTACACGGGGATCATCAGCTGTTTACCATGTAACTGTTTCGGAGATTTAAAAACAGGACAGTTATATGCATGGCTCTCCAATGGTACAGACCAAACTACCATTTCCCCAATAATCAAGTGTCGAAATAATTCAGCTTAAAATTTTACTTATATATACATAAATAAATAATAATAATAATAATAATCAAATAATAATAATAATATACTACCCTTAAGACTACCGTGTGATATGGTAATTGGCATATCAAATAACATTCTTTATAACAATAGTAATAATAATAATAATAATAATAATAATAATAATAATAATAATAATAATAATAATAATAATAATAATAATAATAATAATAATAATAATAATAATAATAATAATAATAATAATAATAATAATAATACTATCTAAACACTACACCCAAGAACCATTCTGCGATATGGTAGCTAGAAATAAAATTATATAGGAATTAAAGTTGCATTAAAAAAAAAGCTTTAGTACCTTAGGTACCAGAAAGGCAATTAGATAAGAGGAAGGAAACCTTGCCATACAGATCTAAATACCCACTATATAGTCTAAAGAAGCTTTGAGTTATTTTAGACAAAAAGACAAAAAAAAGGAAAATGCAGTTAAAATTCCCAGAGAAACTAACTAAATCCAAAATAGTGCAGACTTAACATTCGTTGGAAAATTCATAAATAAATAAAATATATAATAGTAAGTAAATAAAATATATATATATATATATATATATATATATATATATATATATATATATATATATATATATATATATATATAAGATAATTTAATATAATTCAAATTTATATATTTCAGATCGATTCGCATTAGAATCTTTTTTCTATTGCAACTATAAAGCTCGATTATTAGTAATATTAAATAGAGTGTATGAATGTATGCATTTCGAGATTTTTTATTATATCATCTTATAATGATTTATAAACAAAAGAACTCATCGGATTTGCATACGTTTTCAGGGAATCTGCCTAATTAAAAAAAAAACTTTCATCGAAATCCTTAAATTAACACATAAACAATCCAGAAAAATATCGTGGAAACATCACATGAACAAACCAGAGTTGACGCATTAAGATTCACATTACGTTCAGCAATTATGCCCCCCAAAAGGACAGAGGTACGAGCGTGGAGAATGTTCAAATGATTAAAAGGACAAACAGGTGTGGATTGGTAATCCGAAGAGTAGGGGGTAATGTAAATGTAATTTAGATCAATAGAGATTTCCAATAAGGGGTGATCATTTGAACCAAATCGAAAATTAAGTAATTATATTAAAAACAAAATAAATGTTAATTGATGGGAGACAACTTCGGATGGATTTAAACAAGAAATAAAAGAAACAATTATATTCAGAATTAGGTCACTCATAGCAAGCAACGTATATCTAAATATCTATTAATTAAATTATTATATTGATTAGTTGCTAAGGTTGGTAAGTTTAATCTGTGTTAAATGTGTTTTCTTATTTAATTGAATTCGTGAATGTGTTATTAAAAGAAAAGGCACATTGTTTAATCAAATATTTTCTAGGGGTCCGTAGGATAGATTTTGTTAAAATTTTGATAATTAAATATGAATTTATTGCGGGTAAGGTAACTTTTCTCGAATAGACTTAAAAACGATAGTTTAAAACCTTCAGTTCACGACTCTCACATTCTAGTTAATTGACGGTAAGTTTTAGTGGTTTTAGTTAATATGAGGGAAAGTCATTCATTTATTATTTATTAATTAATAAACTTCATTTTCATTAATTCAAATGAAATTCGTATACGTATATGTCTTTCTCTTAATGTTGTGTTCTTATTTATAATAAATAGTTAAGAGACGATTACAATTACGTATTACATTCTATTGGTTAAATCTTGGTGTATTGTTGGTTATATGATCCCACATGTTTAGGAATTTTTTAGATAAAGATTAATAATTGGGATAATTTGAATTATTCCGACTACTGTTCTCATCTTGTATTTTATTCTCGCAACGTTTTAGCCGATGTACCCTCCGGCCTTCTTCAGGTGCGTTTGTCGAATTCGGGAATCTGAAAGTTCAATGTCCTATGGAGGTTAAAGGTACGGGCGATACTAAGAATATAATTACGGATTATTTAAGACTTCTACCGGTCATGGCTGACGAAACGAGAGCAAGTTACCCTCGTGGATTAAATAAATGGTTCCGTTCTAAATTCCGTACAGACGTATAAATGTTATATGAGGAACTGAAGCGTGGCAAACGTCAAAGCCACGAGCCAAAGAGATGTTTTAAGGATGTAGTCAAAACAAACCGGAAAACCTTGGCGATGGCCGTGGAAAACTGTAAGAGCATCGCTTTAGGGCGATTGTTCTGGCGCAAATGTAACTATGGTGGCTGCAGATAACTTGAAGCAAAGCGAATACGGTGCTCAAGTATAAAACGTGCTTTGCTGAAGCTCTTAGTGCCGAATGTCCCTGACACATTTCAACTCGACAATATGTGTATTTCCTGTGGCAATACCTGTCTGTCAAGGGCTCGTCTACTGAGTCACATGAGATCCTGTGACAAGAGCAAAATACGCAAGTGTCAAATAGGAATTGAATATATCTATCTGCAAACGGAAACAGGTAGTCTTGTATGGCATATCTGCAACCAGACTTGTAAAAATAAATTGCAATTTTGTAGGGGTAGCTTTCTCATGTAAAGAAGTGGCAATCATTATATATATATATATATATATATATATATATATATATATATATATATATATATGTGTGTGTGTGTGTGTGTGTGTGTGTGTATAATGATTGCCACTTCTTTACATGACAAAGCTACCCCTAGAAGATTGCAATTTATATATATATATATATATATATATATATATATATATATATATATATATATATATATATATATATAGTCATTAACACGCAGACTGTTTCGCATTATATATAGCCTGTAAAACATATCATGTATCGTCTCAGTTCCAAATTTTAGAAAAATAAGTTCAGTTATTTCGGAGTTCCCGTTTACTTTAAATATATATATATATATATATATATATATATATATATATATATATATATATATATACGGATCGAGGTCAGAGGATGTAAAGCCTAAACGGCTCGAGCGTATCATTAGAGAGACATATGTGAACTGATCCCTTTTCGCTGACATTCGCATAATTTTTTTTCAGCTTACTTATTCTGCTTTCTTTTTCTCAACCCTCAAATCACACAAAGGCGTGGCCTGTGGGCGACATGACTTATTTATATAGTCTATTAACAAACTGAGAGTGCAGATATCATTTAACGAGAGCTTGCTGTTGAAAGCCACAGAGACGCCGGAAGTCAGAAAAGATTGGAAAAAAAAGTGGCCGTCTTGGGATACATCCACGCACAAATATATATATATATATATATATATATATATATATATATATATATATATATATATATATATATATAAATAGTCATATATTTATATATAAAATAGTCATATATATACATATAAATAAATAGTCATATATATATATATATATATATATATATAAATTATCATATATATATGTATATATATAAATAAATAGTCATATATATATAAATTATCATATATATATATATATATAAATAGTCATATATATATATATATGAATAAATTATCATATATGTATATATATATATAAATAGTTATATATATATATGAATAAATTATCATATATATGTATATATATAAATAAATAGTCATATATATATATATAAATAAATTATCATATATATATGTATATATATATATATATAAATATTCATATATATATATATATATATATATATATATATATATATTAAATTATATTTTAATATTTTACCTACGTACGATGTTGTTACAAGCTTCCGGTTCTCATCAGCGCAGGGAAATAACAAACTAAGACTAATCTGTAAGCGGTCACTCAGTCCCTTAGGCCACAGGAGATTGTAACGTGATTACGTAGAAATTAAGTTATATTTACACTGAAAGCGGCGAGTATAAACATCAAGACATCCAAATTAATTACTTATAATAAAGAAATTAATTTGGATTTAATAAGACAAAATATTGAGAAAGAAGTGGAAAAAAAATGAATAATACAATTAAATCAAATCAAAATTATGGGTATAGCCAATATTTCGTTTTTATTCATCAAAAGACTTCACCCGGGTAAGATTTTAATTACAATTTATCGTAATTTGACTTATAAAAGAGTCCACTTTTGTTTTCAAGATGTGTACGTGTATATATACACAACTCTGTCTGTACGTGCTATATGCATGTTTTTAATATTGGAAATTTATTTCCGATAGTGTAGAGCATTTTATCTATTCGTCTTTTTTTGTTGATGCTATCGTTTGCGTGGGTAATATTACTAAACAAGTTCGGTTAGAAATGAACAAGAATACTGCAAACGAAAAAATAGGCACTTATTGGTATTCTTCGCTTAGTCTTAGTCCCGTGGATTAAATATTAATGATGTAATTCGCGTAAACAATATCATAAACAGAAAATCGGCTTAATACATAACATATATATGTGTATACCTCTATCTATATATCTATATTTTACTCTCTTTCTCTCTCTATCTCTCTCTCTCTCTCTCTCTCTCTCTCTATCTATCTATCTATCTATCTATCTATCTATCTATCTATCTATCTCTCTCACAATGTAATCACATTTCCTATATGTTTACAAAGCGTATGTGTAAATAAGACATGGTTGACAGAGATTAAAATCGAACAAAAGTTAGTGTTTCAACATTATATGAAGAAAAATCGATTTTAATTCCAGCGAAATAATGAATATTTAAGACAGACAATTAATGTTGGGGAAAACCAATAGATTACACAGCGCAACGGTTACTTCACAAGGAAAGTATTTCCTCCAAGGTGGTCTCATGTATGAAAAACAAAGAAGCCAAAGATTGTGTTCGTTAAAAGATGAATAATCAATCTGTTAATCTCATATTTTGGTAATCGAGAATAACATACTGAAGTTGGATGATTTCAATTAAATATATATTATATTTAGTTTAGGATTTAATATTGGAAATGTAGGCACGAAATAACATTGCATTTTACTATTTAAAATAAAGATTTGCGCTAATATACAGTTATTTTAAGGATTTTTTTGTTGTTTGAATAATTGAAATCGGATAAGTTAATGTTTACTTGTGTTTTGATAACGATGCTATCAAATGTCTTAGTTTAGGTATGTGTAATTCTTTAAAATAGATATTCTGTTAATTGAGATTTACAAACGCAATTATTGGTCAAATCTATAAAAGCTTATGGGGATTATACAATGAAAACGTGTCTTCTAAAGAACACAGTGAGAGCGTATGTACCAGGTTTCCAAAGAAATATAGAATATTTTACGTACAAGATTAAACAATAAATTATAATAACGGTGCTACAAACGTTTGTGTCTTAAAAAATGTATTCCCGGTGTACATGAGTGGCAGTGGTAGATCTGAGTGTGACAATGAAAACTCCCCTACCTTCGTTAATATATGTAAATTTTTAGAAAAAATCGAGTAGGACTTAATATCAAAATCAAAAGTAAAATTTCGTTTTCTAACAACATAGACCAATATATGTCAAAAAGCATAAATTAAACATATTTATGCCTATGTATTTTGCTACTAAAGCTTTCGAATACAAATGTAGGTAGAAATCTAAGTTTACTTATATATATAAAAATATAAACATATATATATATATATATATTTATATATACATATACATGCATATATATATACATATATACGCATATATACATATATATATATACATATATATGTTATATTATGAGTGGGCCCCATATTTTTGGAAACGATTAAGTTAGCTAGTATGAATTATGGCTGGGTCAAATGAGACAATAAGTGCGGGTTAAGCTGACATGCATCGGAGGGGATTGTTGTGAGTGGATCAGTTTTGTTAAACCATAACAAAGTGACAAATTCGGCGCCGACACAGGGAATCTCGGGTCAGAGAAGGTCAGATATGGAACGATTGTTGAATGTCGTGTCTGATTGGCCGACGCGAGGCAAGTGTCTGTTGGGTCATTTGTTTTTCTCGAAAACTAGAGTTTTTACAAGAGAACGCTTTGGAAGTGAGAACAATAACACCGACGATGTAGCCGCTCGTCCTATGATCTGGATCTTGAATGAGATCCGACATATATCCCCATGCATCCGTCGCAACCCACAACGAAACGTATGAATGAGACGAATGGAAGAGACGAATGGATGGGAATCCCTCAACAACCAAAACATGAATAAAAGAATCGAATCTCTCTCTGAGAAAAACCTGTCACCTAGTTTTGTCTCCTGCCTGAAAATAAAGTTTGTCCATAGAACCAAGGCCACCAAAATCGATCACGGCCAGAGACGCAACGAAATCCACGTCACAGATAACGATCACGACTAGAGGGCGAAGAGAGAAATGATAAGGTAACTTTTTGTGTACAATTAAGCATTTTCGGGTCCTAATTTGATAAAGTGGAAAGAAAAGTGTGAAAGAGTTAAAAAAAGAAAGAAAAAATGGGCCATGCTTAAAAAAGAATTTTTAAAAAGAAAAGATGTTTTAAAAAGAATAGTAATTTAGAAAGAAATGTGTAAAAAAGACAAGTGTTTGAAATAAGTTGTTTAAAATACAATGTTTAAGGAAAAAAAGTGTTTAAAAATGTAATGGTTAAATTAGTGTTAAAAGCCCGAGTGTTAAAAATGCCTTAACGAAAAAGTTTGAAAATGCTTCGAAACTTTCGGCTTTCGATGAGCGTTTGCGAGACTTTTCGTGGCGTTAATTACATTGATAATGTAACAAATGTCTGTTTGGTGCCGTGTGATGTAACATATATACATATACATATATATACACACATATATATGTAAGGTTAGTGGTAGAGAATCCCAGCAGAGTGTTCGATTATTAAGAAAAAATGAAAGAATGAAAGCGTAATATTCGTATATAGCTTGAGCTGTACCTCTTTTCTAGAAGTCTTCAATTATTTAGAATTTATTTTCGCTTTTAATTTTTGTTCTTCGTTAATGCAAAATAAAGACACAAAAACGATTGCACGCCCACTCATCCTTAGTGGCTAACTCTCGACTAACAACTGTCTAAAACTAATCAAAAATAAATTAATCAATTTAAATTTCATACGTAACTCCCAAATGTTTATGCGGGGCAGCATTTTGGGAAGGGCTTTTTTTCTAATCTATAACATATTAGCAGGGTTTACCCCACTTTGCTCGAGTGTCAAATTTGTTTACCATAAACAAACGCCGGCAATATTAAAGTTTCGTAACACAGTCATGTACATAAATAACCACGAGTGACATTTCAATTAAGTATAGGGCGCTAACAGTTAAGTTAAGAGCATCTATCATTATACTATACAATAAGAATACCCGTCCCAGGAAGGGTAATATTTGAATCCCCGAATAGAACACTTTTGCACCACTTTTATGTTCCCTTACAATCAAGATATAATGCTATTAACCCTTATGTTTAGAATATGTCTATTATCCTTATTCCATTTTTTATCAAAATACATTACATGATTTTAACTAAAAAAAATGTCTAAAATTAAAGGCTAAAGCTTCAGCCTTTAATTTTTAAACATTAGAGAAGAAATTAAAATTCAGAAAACCTTGCTGAAATTGTTTCTAGTGACTATGGATCAAATTCAGTGTGAATCTGGTATATTTGAATTTTTAAAGGGGGTGTTTCGCCTATATTATGTCCGAAAATTTTTTTTTTTAAATATTCCAAAGAAACTGAAATTAAGGCATATTTATTAATTTACGTATAATACCTATTGTTAACATTTCACAAAAGTCGAATGTATCTGAATTTTCACAAACAGTTTCCATCCCATCTTTGCCTCCTTTGTACACAACTAAATTATACTAAATACAGCCCACATTACCTACACTACGTTTGGTAGCCGTGTCCCAAAATTCATAATGATCAGTTAATTAGTTTAGGAATGAATCCTGTACATACAAATATATAAACATGTACACATACCTAACTTTATATAGATAGAGATGTAAATCAACGTTTTTTCTCCTAAGATTTTTATATATAGTTTCATAACACAACGTACATGCTAAAATATACTTTAGTTCCGGAATTGAGTTATGTTTGAAATGAAAATATGTTTTAATTGTTCTGACTTCAATTAACATTAATATCATTTTTTAAATATTTATACTTATACTTAATTTTTAATTCACTGAACAAGTCTCCTATGTCTTTCTTAGCTATATATGTATTGTTCTTGCCCTCTCACTCTGTATTGATTCAACCGCCCTCTAACATTTCTTAACATCTCTGTAAATTATACTCCCTTTCCGGCTAATTTATACAGTGTGTTTGTATACACTGTAAACGCGTATGTAAATTAGATAGCAAAATAATAGGTAGCTTTCCTTCTGTTGTATTGCTGCTTACCTTTGTGGTACGTACGCAGGTTTCTTCTCCGTCGGCTGGCTCCTGTCATTCAGCCGTGATAGACAGACACATGGACTCCAGGTTTGGTTTCTAAAGTTTTATTTAACGTAAAACGAAGAGACGGAAATTACTGCATGTGCACGAGGGAGAGAGAGAGAATGGAGGAATTAGAGAAAGATGTCGTCAGACTATTTTCGGCTACTGCGCACTACTCCCCCCCCCCCTACTGGCAGTGGACCGGCCGTTTTCACGTCTGCTTTTGCTGGTGGCCAGGAACAAGAGAGAGGATCAGCCCTTAACTGACGTGGAGTCATTTCCGACTTCCGCTTTTACTCCTCCCACCTTTTGGGTCTCTCTCTCTCTCTCTCTCTCTCTCTCTCTCTCTCTCTCTCTCTCTGGTACCACAAACTATCTCAGACTACTATATTATCTTTAAAAATAATATAGAAGGAGAGAAACTTATTTTTAGTTATGCAAAAAGAATCTCTTAACAAATATATAATAGTTTATGAATTTTCGAGTAAAATTTAATCGGAACACATAGTGGTAGTGGTTGTGACCAAACGGGTGGCGCGTAGTCTAGTATTTTCTTAATGTTTGTAATTTTAACTATGAGTACAGTAAATTTTCAAACGGTAGAATTTAAATTGAAAACAGATTTACATGTCTGTGCTCTTATAATGTTATTTATATATTTAAACTACTTTTTCTTGATAAAATTTAAATTATGTATACAACTAGTTTTCTTAATATTTTTTTTCATTTAAATAAAAAGCACAAAATCTTACTTTTTTGTTTTGATTTAAAGTTTGCTTCTTGTGTTTTTTGTCTTGTTTTGTGTGTACAAATACGGTGTTGGCTACCAAATGATTTGCTTAATGTTCATGTAGAATCCGTAATGACCAAATAGCCAGCTACATAGTTACAGAACAACGAATTGTCATTTAATAGGGTACATTTCAACTCATAATCAGTTAGAATAATTTATATTTTCAGTTTTATGTAAGTATATATTGTTTTAATTTTATATACGTTAATCATGAAAATGTAAAATGATACAACGAACAGGCGCTTCTCTCAACCATCCCTATGGACACGCTAACTGACGGTTAATAAGTGTCTCAGTTCTCGGATCTTAAAGCTTCTTTTACTATGTCTTCCATTTGTTTATATACTAACGAGTCACCGCTTATCAAGTCCCACAGGCCACTTGAGGATAAAGGTTACTGAGTTTGTCCGTGAGGATTCATGACAATAGTTGAAACTGGGCAGCATTTGATTATTTAAGAGGGCGGCTTAACAAGAATTTGTTAATATTGAACTTGAAAACGACCATGTTGTAGTCAGCTAGGAAGCATTCCCCAGTGGTATGTGTTCTACAAACGAGTACCTTTTGGAAATAAACTTTGCTCATGGGTGTTCCGTTTAGTTTTTTTGTTTGTTTGTTTTTGAGTTTTTATTTGTATTGATGGGTCACCGCTTCTCAATGCCTGGGGGCATTTGAGAATAACGGTTAAAAGGATGGTTGGTTGGACGATGCTCACTGCCACAAGAGGATTGGAAACAGTGGTTGAAATGGGCAGAAGATTACTTAAGAGGAATTGATTATCCAAGGGGACAGCTTAACAAGTGTTTGTTCACATTAGACTTGAAGACAACAATGCTGTAGTCGGTTGGGAAGCAGCCGCGTGGTATCTTGTTCGAGGAAAGAAACATAATTCATGGAAGTTCCGTTTGTTTTTTATATAAAGCTAGAAAACTGCTCGTACCTGCCAGTTTCTATATTATTACACGGCCACCATCCACCAATGCATGAAGTATTGTTGTCACATCTGGGCTGATGCACCATATACTAGTCTCTCCCTCTTAGACAGGGTCCATAAAAGAGTCGTTAATCTAATAGGTCCTTCACTATCCACCAAGCTTCAGACCCTGTCCCATTGCCGCAATGTTGCATCCCTGTGCTTGTTTTACAAGTCATTCAATGGAATATGCTTCAATGAACTGGCTGCTCTGATGCCTCCTCGACGTAAATGCACCTGACCAACTCGAGAATCAGTTAAATCCCATCCATTCACTGTGGAGGTCCCCAGATGCCGGAGGACTTTCTAATAACTTCGTTCCCCGACCTGCCAGCATTTAGAACTTCCTTCCCTGCTCCCTGTTTCCTCTGACTATACCGATCCGCAGAAACTTAAGTGTAATGTGAACAAATATCTCGCTGCACAACTCCTCACTTGGGATGACCCTTTTTAATTTCTGGCCACTAATTCATAGTAGCTCCTTACGTCACATTGGCAATGTGCCTTGTCTGGGGTGAATTCAAGTCAAAGAAAAAAAAAGGAAATTTATTTGAAAGTTTCAGTCGGTCTGAAAAAAAATAGGTATCAATCTAAACAGACTATCCGCATGTCTTAACTTTTTATGGTAAAAACTCTATTTTATAGTCGTGGTTCAATAATACTGTCCCTCCAGCACTGCATCTGTTGACTGTATAAGTAAAGATACCTATCTTCGATCCATATATACACAATAGAAGAGGACGATCTGTCTATAGCAATAAATTTCTTCCATGTACAAATTCAGAGGATTTTTTAAGAGCAAATATTATTGCTAAACTTTCTGCCTCTGTCTGGCTGTATTATTTTCCTGTTTATAGTAAATATTTTGAAGCATGTGTCATTGGATCTGTACTATCATTAGTGCGGGTAAAATTAATTTCCCGAGCAGAACAGTTTTGCACCACTTTTATGTCCATTACGAAGATGAAAATCAAGATATAATGCTACTAAATCTTATGTCTAGAATCCTTATTCCAATTTTGATCAAAATCCATCACATGATTTTGATTCTAGAAAATGTCTAAAATTTAAAGTTTAAGCTTAAGGTGTCTTATGAAATTGAAATTCAGGGGATCTTGCTTGATTCGCGTGTAATGACTATGAATAAAATTCAAGGCCAATTTGAAATGTATAAATTTTCAAATAGGAATATTTTTCTTACATTACGACCCCTAAAACCCCTTTAATATACTCCAAAGAACTCAAAATTGAGGGAATATTTATTACTTGATGTCTAATAACTATTGTTATAATTTCACATGCAGTCAGTTAAATTCCATCATTCACTGTGGAGGTCCCTAGATTAAACTAAATTAAACTAAATATAACCCACATTACGACTCTTTACGCCTATGAGCTGTGTTCCAAATTTCATGAGGATCTTTTAATTATTTTGGGAGTGTAACCTGTATAAAGATATATATAACTATATACACATACCAAATTTTATATAAATAAAAAATCATACTCGGTGTCAAGTTGAAGTTTAACACTTTCATTGTCAATTTTTACTAGTAATGGGGCGATTGCAATATTTTCCCGATTCCGATACAATTACCGATTCTGTTCTAAATTTCCGATTCCGATACAATTACTGATTCCGATTCTGATTCTTTTCGAATTTCTAAATATTTAGTTATAGAGTTGTTGTTTTATTTTAATTTTCGAATTACCATAATACCCCGTGTAATGTGTGCATATGTTTTCGTAAAATTAAAAATACAAATGTTTGAGGGCGTACAATACACTAGTAGATCTTTCTTTCTATTTTCTCTGATATGTTCGTCGTAATTGATTGAAAATAGTGATTTGAGAAACTCATGGTAAAATTGTCATATATATTTTTCACTTCAGCTATTTTCCTATTTATCAACTCGTACCATTTTATATGTGTCATTTTTACCTAAATTCGTTATTATCATATATAGGTTTTCGTTTTATTAGTAGTTTTAAAAACAATAAATATTTCTTATTTTATCATTATTACTAGGAATGGAAAATTAGTTTTAAACAAAAAAAAACTTAAAAGAATCGTTTTTGCAATCAAAAATTATCGATAAAAAATCGATACCGATTTCGATACTACAAAAACGTTCTGACTTTTATGATTCCCGATTCCGATTTCGATTTCGATTTCGATTTCGTTAATCGTCCCAACACTATTTTACGTATAAAAATTTATGTTTCTATTTTTAAATTTCATGTTTCGTTGACACTATATTTATGTATAGCACAATATTTATATAATAAACTAAAGTCGATCTTCCCCCTTCTTCATCAGTCATTATAGGTATGTAAACAAGCGATATATAGAATTCTGTTATGGTCACACTTTAATTTTGAAATTGATGCGTGTTTTCTGAAAATATGCGTATGTTATGTTTCTACATTTTTTCTGGTGTGCCTGTCGTTCCTACAATAGTAATATATACAAGGAGTCGAAGTAATTTTCGCTCACACGCAAAAATCTACTTCCACTTCCACCAGCTTACGCTAGGAAATATTCTTCACGGGATAATGTGACCGTAATTATTTCATTTCTTGCTATTGTCTTATGGGTCCTTACATACAACCTAAATTTTCTGCTTTTATGTCGTTTTAATTGGCTATACTGTTAGATAATGGCCCTATGGGAATGGACGTATCTGTTGGAGATCGGATTTGACTTGCGCGAATTAACGCGGGGCAGTCGAGTGCAGAACAGGGTTTGTTCTCACAGTCAGAGCTGACAAGGTTACCGTGTGACGAGACCCCATATCAAGGGTCAGTCTACACATGCGAGAGGCTCTCTGACTTCGCGGGCCTTGCGTGGGAAACAAAGGGATCTGTGACGTCACTCGTTCTTGTGAGAAGCGTTTCATATTAATCTATTCAATAATAACAATTATTACAGCGAACTATGCTGTTTTCGGTTCAGAAAGGTTTCCTTTTTTTTTCCTTTCCTACATGGAGAAGTTTTCTTTTATTATCTTTCTTTATTTTACTTGCGTTGTTTTTTAGTGTCATCTTCTTCCTTCTTTTGTTTTTGCGGTGTGGGTGTGTTAAACTGTACTTTTCTTAAATCGCATTCGGTTATTCTAGCATAGAACAGAAACAAAGCAAAAAATTATAATACACACATGGCGACGAAGACTTTTTCTTTCATTTCTTAGAGGTGGGACGATATTCCCATCTATTTAAAAATAATAATTATTATTATTATTATTATTATTATTATTATTATTATTATTATTATTATTATTATTATTATTATTATTAAAATTCATCTATCTTAGTTATTTGCTGTCTGAATGATAGCCTATATTTTTTCGCAATCTTCTATAGTCGATAGCGCTTTGTTTACGTTTTAATATTTGTACTTACCTCTTTTGCAGGAGGTTAGACACAAGGTCAACTCCGCATTTCCCGGTAAGGGCGCCTCATGCGATTAGCTATAAACTAACCCAAACAAAGCAAAGCTTGGGAGAATGAATTCCTTAGGACTGAACAGAAGCATCTCAGGCCGACAGCAACAAATCCGCTCTCGAACTGTCTCTTGAACCTACCACTTACCCTAAGTCCGTGTGGCAAAACACTACCTAAAAAATGAACAAAAAATTTCGCAAAATATCAAAATACAATTTATTTGCTAAATAATATGCATTAATGCAATTTATCCACAAGTTTTATTTTTTTTTAAATAGTATTACCGACATAATTTTTTTAAAACAAATACACTTTGAACATTAGTCAAAAAACTTTTTTTTGTCTTTAGCTATCAAGTTGTGACCTATTTGCGACAAAACAATTTATATTTAATAGAAGATTAGCTTTTTAAGTCGCGTGAATATCGATTCCAAGGAAACTGGCAATCTTTGTTTGCGTTACTGACTAAACAAAGATGGCTACGGTGCTCATAATTAGTATTCAAACGAGCTAAAAGGCTTATAACGTCTATTAAATATTAAGTTTAACGCAACCACAATCCATACAAGAAATTACTAACGTGGATTATTTTGCCCCGCCACCGCTTGCAAAGTCAGACCAAACTAATTGCTACAATTTGCAAGTCATTTTTACAGCTAGCCGCTTCAATAAAATATATTTTAGTATTAGTCTTCTTCTTCTTCTTCATCATCATCTTATTATTATTATTATTATTATTATTATTATTATTATTATTATTATTATTATTATTTATAGTATTGTTTTTGTGGTGATAGTAGTAGTAATAGTAGTAGTAGTAATAGTAGTAGTAGTAGTAGTAGTAGTAGTAGTAGTAGTATTGTTACACAGACGGTTATTATTATTATTATTATTATTATTATTATTATTATTATTGATAGTAGTAGTAGTAAAGTGGTTGTAGTAGTAATAGTAGTAGTCGTAGTCATTTTTAAAACAATTTCTTTCTTTTTTCGCCTAAATGTTTTTCATGGTGTTCACGTGTAATCAACTAAACACAAAGTAGCATCTCTTTTTTGGAGGGATAGTTATTTAACTGAGGGTTCTCATCTACAACAATAGCGAGACTTTTTTATCTGTCGGTCAATCCGTCACATTTAGGCATTTCCCTAAATACCTTAATATTTTAAATACTACACGGTCAAGCGATTCCCTTTCGTCTGTTACGCTCCCTTTAGAAATAAGATTTACATCGCTAAATGCGCAAATTGAATGGACGTACTGTTACTTTTTCCATATCACCTCTCTCTCTCTCTCTCGCTCTCTCTCTCTCTCGCTCGCTCTCTCTCTCTCTCGCTCTCTCGCTCTCTCTCCGTCCCTCTCTTGACATGGCCGCCAGCGATTAAATAACTTCCTGGAAATTACATTTTATACAGTTTTTTTACATCCTAAATTACAATTTCCATTTAAAAAAATACGTATTTACACTGTACATTAAACACAGAGCCTCCATCCGAAATACACTTATCCAAAAGTTTGTTGTTTTACTTTTCTGCTTGCTGTTGAACATTAACATCGTGGGATCTGGACAACCATGAGCAGCAAATAATTCAATAGTTCAAGGTTAGGCCATGGAATTTCTTGAATTAATTTGCTTTCCCGGGCAACGCCGGTGCACGGGTCAGCTAGTTTTTGTATAACACTATATTTATATATAACACTATATTTATGTGTAACACTATATTTATGCTGCTTTTTCTGGTCAACTTAAAAAAAAATCCTTTGCTTCTACAGTGGGTATTTTCATATCCAACATTTCCACAACAAAAGAACTTGGATCGCGGAAAAACATTCGCTTTTAAAATGAAGGTCACTGTAACCCACACATAGATTTGGTTTCGAAATAATTTTTTTTTTTTGTATTCTGCTGGGATACATTAGCTTTTTTTGTATTCTATACGTTTCACAAATTAATGGTTTCCAAGTTTTAAATATATAAATCTCTCATGAATAAAGAATTGTCGGGGACATTTGCTATTTAGCATTTCACTGAGTTTGTTTAGAAGTTGGAGAACACAAACTCTCTTTTCATAACCGTTTGCTTCATACTGTTGGTCTTTTGTATTTCAATTCAATTGATAATTGAAGCTAGAGTAATTGCCCGAACATAACACTTTTGCACCACTTTTATGTCCCTTACGAAGATGAAAATCAAGATATAAGATACTAAACCTTATGTCTAGAATCCTTATTCTAATTTTGATCAAAATCCATTACAGGATTTTTTATTCTAGAAAATGTCTAAAATTTAAGGCTATTTAAAGGGCATAACTAGAGATTAAAATTCTGAGAATCTTGCCCAATTTGTGTCTAATGATTATGGCTCAAATTCAATGCAAATCTCATGTATTTGAATTATCAAATGAGAGATTATGCCCATATTATTGCCTCAAAAACCCTTTAAAATTCCAAAGAAAATGAAATTTAAGGAATAGTTATTAATTGATGTTTAATATCTATTGTTACAATTTTACAAAAAATTGGTTATCTGAATTTTATTAAGCGCTTCAATTCCCTTTTTACCCCTTTGCAGGAAACTAAATATAGCCTACATTTAGACCCATTATCCCTAGCAGCTGTATTCCAAAATTGATAGTAATCGACTAATTAGTTTAGGAGTGAACTCTGCACATATAAATGTATAAATATATAAACATACCTAACTTCACAGGTAGAGATAAGGATCATAGAATTAGTCTATGACTATAAAGGTAGAAATACGAATCATAGGGATAGTCTATGGCTATAAAGGTAAGGAAACTGATCATAGAAATAGTCTACGACTATAAAGGTAGGTATAGGGATTATAGAGAAAGTCTATGGCTATAAAGGTAGACATACGGATCATAGAGATAGTCTATGACTGTGAAGGTAGAGATAATGATCATAGAGATAGTCTATGACTAGTCAACAAATACCAACACTACAAGGCACATACGAACCAGACAACACCACAAAAAAAAATCAATAACCATATACTAACTTATAAATAAAGCAAAAAAAGTAATCAGTCTACACAACCCTATATCTATTTCATTATTTTTTCAATAAATCAATTCAGACTTCTACACACGCTTATGAACACAACAATCAAGGACTATATTGTAATGTAATATGTTACTAACCACACGCGTACTAATATACTTGGAACTACTTTCGACTCTCCTACCTCAAGCATCACTGAATAAACGTATGTCAAATCACTCCTCATCCAAATCATTGTTATTTAGTACTCAATTACATTTACATTTCCTTTATTACCCCTAACACTAAAAATTGGAAGCTTGTGAGTTTTCACGAAGGTTTGCTACCCCATTTTTATCGCCTTTGCCTTTAAAAACTATATTAGAGTTCGAATAAAAACGCGATAAATTCAACTTGTGTAAAATTTTTTTAACTGAGTTCACCCGAAACAAGGCTACTGAGAATTAGGGTGGAATTTTAGAGGATAATACTAAATTGGGATGGTTGTTCACATTAGTTTTAAATTTCTGCATGTCTGTACAGTCAAGGAAACAGGAAGCAGGGAGACAGTTCCAAAGGCCGGAAGCTCTCGGGCATCTGGGGACCTTCACAGTGAATAGAACATATCGAAACTGGGCTTTGAATAAAAGCTTCGTTTAATTGAAAGCAACCCAAACTTACGCCTACATCGCATTATGTAAAACATGTTTTTGGGGTGTGGTAAAGTGTTGTAATGCAACACTTTATGTAGTGATAGCGTCGACATTTTGAAAATGGCCTTTATTGCGTTTCACATTCAAACTCCTCATATGTGTGAACAAATTCATTGGAAATAGGGAGTGGGGCAACAAAAACCAAAAATCGTTTAGTTGGACCCTTCCCACCTTTTCTAAAGAATAGACCGCCTACTGTTTTCCAGTTTTTAGGACCGTAAACAGGCTATACATTGCTCCTAGAAAAAAGAAATCTAAATTGTTCCAGTTCTGAGACATTCATGAACCGCGATTTGACTATATATACTTTCAAGGAAAGGTCACAAAGAAAAATCCTTGAAAACAACAATTATTTTTTTCTCAACAAATCAGACATTCTAAATAAATGATGGAAAACCGCCCGATATTTACATACTTCCCACGTAAGTTCGATGCGGCACATATCCAGGAAAGTGGGAGAAAAAGCCAGCAGTCCTGGCGAAGTAGCAGGTTGGCATCTAAAAATAGCATGGGAAATGCCGCTTATCGAGGTCCGGGGACCACTAGAGGATAAGGATTAAATAGATTGTACGTTGGACGATGCTAACCCCCACGACCAGATTTTTAAAAATGGGTGTGTGGTGACGGTGCGGAGAGACCGAGGAATAAACGGCCACGACTAGCATGCGGCCGCTACAAAGAAACAGTGGCCGCATGTCGCCGTGAACCTAGAACCGTTATATTACATGAAGAGAAGAAACAAGGACTACTGCTGATGCTGGGTGTGAATCTCGTGTTGTCGGGGAGAGGAGAGACAAGAACTGCTACTGCTGCGGAGATTGATAGGCAACATGGCGACTGTGTTTGTATAAAAGAGGAAAAAAGACCCGGACTTCGTTTTGTAATACTGAGGCATGGCACTTCTGTCTGTTCTGTCAACTTTAACTGATTTACGTGACTGAAATAGGAATTGATTAACCAAATTCATCTCCGTTACTATGGCGAAGGCACGCATAAACAGTGATATGATTAAGCCATTTAATGGCGAGTGAGACGTGGCGGCGTTGCTAGAGAAATTAACGTTGGTGGCGAGACTTCATACGGTGAATCATGTGGCGAGCCTGCTCCAATTGTATCTAGAGGTGGTGCATTGACCCTCTACCTGGAGATGAACAGGAGTGACCAACTAGGCATAGAGAAGATAGAAGCCCGCTTGAAGGAGACATTCACGAATGGCACGTTCGCACCCTATATGAAGTTGACCGTGGCTAGATGGGCTGGCGAGCAGATGGACGTTTACGCAAACAACATGGAGACGGTTGGTCGAATTGGCCAGGTTCGAGAGAGGTGGGCTTGAAAGGCTTGCCAAACTGGCGTTTGTTACAGGATTCTCTGATGCCATATCCATTAGACACCAACAGGCGCAAAAATTGAGACCCTAACCATGGGAGATCTAATAGCGAGAGCAAGGGTGCTGGCAATGACTAGGCACCAATGCCACCGTGCGTCCACCTCGCGGTAAAGCCGCATTTCCGACAAGGAACGGCCCGAGCACCAGCGTAACGTGCTACAGATGCAGTGGCAAAGGTCACATAGCGAGAGACTGCCGAAGACGTGGAGCACATTGCTACCAATGTGGTAAGGTTGAACACTGGGCCCAGAAGTGTTAGGGAAACGAGCCAGAGGACGATGCATCAGCGTCAGCCTTCTCTCATCCAGGATTTAAATGCGGCGCTCCTGGAAATTATCGTCTATGTTGATGGAATGTGGTGTTCGGCGTTAATTGACACGGGTTGTTCGCAAACAATAGTAGATGCGAGCTGATGCCGATACTCGAAAGCAGCAAGGGCAGGCATGATGACTGTTGGAGGCGCGTTCCTTTGCATACTGCTGCAATAGATTAGTCACCATTTCCACATACGAAAACAATCCTCTCAGGATCGATGTTCTGGTGGTGCGTGAGAAACTACTTGGGTGTGATCTGTTGTAGGGGATTGATAGGATAAAGGTATTAGTAGGCATCACTGTTGCGCCTAACGGAGTGGTTCGGGTCGGCATCAGGAAAGTCATCACTTGTGCGGTCATCTCCATCTGTTAACCTGACCGCTACATTCGACCATCAGAGGCGAGCATGGATCGCGGCGCGGAAGTGGGCAAATAACTGCGCATCTGACTGACTGCGCAATGGGGTGTCCGTATATCATGTGGCTGTGGAAATTTGACCAGAATGTAATCAGGAGATTCGCGCATAAATGAACAAGAGTTGGCTCGTGCCATAATCGGAAGTAAGGCTAGGGGCTCTCAAGGGGCTGATTCCCGTTGATGACTGTGATGCATTGAAATAAGGCAAATGTTCGCTCAGTGATGGACTATCGCGAACTTAACCATAATGTAGACACGTTCACGGCAAACGTAGATGTTTGCGCTGTTAAGATGTGTGAATGGCGCCAAAAAGGGGCTAACGCGTCTCTGCTGGTAGCCGTACCATACTGTGGGGAACGACGGAAAGAGGTACTGCCTGACACGTCTGGGTTTGGATTGAACGTGGATCCCCTTATCATGAAGGACATCGTTTGTGCGTGGCTGTGTTTAGCATGCAGGATAATCAAAAAGAAGAGCTAGTTCGATCACTAAGTGTTGGGATGACAAAGTGACAGACCCCTCCCCCGGCATATGATGTGCGAGACCGTAGATGCAGTAAGGCGGAGTGATCCAGCTTGTGAGTACTGGTACGTGGACGGCCGGAAACTGGATGTATGGGCCGATACCAGCTCGCTAACAACAGAGGTAGCATCGAAAAATACGGAACAATGTTGAAGGAACTTATTGGCTACGACCTGAGAACGATGTCCAGCATATTATTATTGCTGAACTGAACGACCTGTTGAAGGGCATCAACTTGGCTGTTCAGTAGCGGGGTAAGGTATTACACATGCAGACGGACTCGTCGTGTGTGTACCACTGGGTGTCGGACACTTTCAGCGGGAAAGCACGAGTTTACACCAAGGCAGCCAGTGAGATGCTCGTTAGGAGACGATTGAGCACACTCAAGGAGCTGGTGGAGGCGTACAAGCTCTCGGTGAATGTGATGTTAGTTGCATTAATTCAAAACATGACCGACCAGTTGACGCGCGTGCCACAGCGGTGGTTCGACGCAATGAAAAAAGAAAGCGAGCCCGAGCCATGCTGTACATGTAGCTAAGCTGGACGCAGTCCTAATCACGGCTATTCACAAAAGCAGTGGATACCTAGGAGTGCGAGTTTGCCCAGCAACGGCGAAAGCCACAGTTAAACTAGCTATATGGGCGTGCGTAGAATACCAATCGATAGATCCGACGCCAGTCCACTGGGACAAAAGAAAACTGAATGTGAGAAGCAATTAGCAGAGGTTGGGGATGGGCATTACACATTACGGTGCTTCCTAACGATCACAGATTGTGACCCGTCGTGTTTTTATGTGTGGAGACAGTTGGCACGTATGGCTCGCAAACGTGATACGTCAACTGAAATTGGTCTTTTTTATCGTGGCCCGCAGTCTTCCACAGCAAGGAATTCATGACGTCTACAGATGAGTGGGCGTGAACCTGAGATTTTGTGGCGCGTATGCCCCGGTCTGGAATGGCATAGCAGCAACGCCTTTGTGATCATGAGATCAGGGGGGAGTGTGGTGACGGTGCGGAGAGACCCAGGAATAAACGGTCAGGGCTAGCATGCGTCCGCTACAAGTAAACGGTAGCCGTACGCGGTCGCGAACCAAAAACCGTTTGATTACGTGAACACAGGAAAAACAAGGACTACTGCTGACGCTGGACGCGATAGGCTCGCGTTGGGGAGATAGGAGACAAGAACTGCTACTACTGCGCAGTTTGGCAGGCAACATGGCGACTGTGTTTTATAAGGGAGGAGAAAAAAGATCTGCACTTCGTTTTGAATACTGAGGGCTAGCACTTCTGTGTTTTCTGTCAACTCTAACTGATTTACGCGACTGAAATAGGAATTTATTACCCATACTCATTTTGCATGGTGGAATGAGCAGATTATTGTTAAGAGGGTGCGATCATCCAAGAAGACTGCTGAAGAACTTTTTTTGTACATTCGACTTGACGACAACCATGTTTTTTTAATTAGTTGGGAAACAGCCGTGTGGTATTTTGTTCCACAGATGATATGCTCTATGAAATGTAGTTTCTCCATAGAAGTTCTGTTTGGTTTTTGACAAACAGAGATAGAAAGGAAAGTTCTTTGCTGTTTGTGTAGCGAGACGAGTTTTTGCTTTGAATGTTTTACAGGGGGGGGGGGCAGGGATTAGAGATCAGTCGAGCACCTACCATGAACATAACGATGTAATAGAGAAAGGCTATCAACAGCATTTCTGTGTGGAGGAGGCTGTAGGTAAGAGAAGAGATCACCCCCACTATATTGCGAATTCGGTGTTTGCTTGCGAGCTTCTCTATAAAAGTTTCTGTCCGCTGGCGGTGCTGCCTGTGAGGCTTATGTTTAAAATGGCATTTTTGTCGCGAAACGCGTAGATCGAATGAAGTTAAGAATGTCAGTCTTTTTTTTTTCGTTCTCAACGTTACTAGTACCAAGGGAGGGGGGTGTAATGTCTCACAAGTCACAATAAATCAAAATACACGAACGTTCATAACATACCTTTCTGGCCGTTCGTTCCGGCACGCGTCCATCAATGTGATCCTGCCCAACTGAAGAAAATCTACCTGCAAACAAGTTCGTTCATACCGCGAAAAAGAACCAAGATTAGACAACCGGTTGAAGACAATGGGGGTGTATTCGCCTTGGATCGCTTGTTCTAATTCACTTACCAGTAAGCGAAGAAGGCAGAAAAGGAAAGGTGGGTAATTACTAGTTAATCACATTTTAAGATGACATTTCTCAACACATGTGTTCACACTCCAAAACTTTTGATCGGGTTGCTACTTCTCTCCGTCTCTCCCCTTTCGAGGCATGTGACATAAAGTCTGCTACTATCAATTCCAACAAAACGTCGAGATAACATGTGAGAATACTAAGCTGACCCCGACCGAACCCCATTTGCCGTCATTCTCCACTAACAAAATTATAATCGCCCAATATTTAACACTATTTCGTTTTGTTTTCTTTAAAACGGTCAGAAATGTTCTATTCAAGTCTTCAGTTTCTGTTATTTTAATGTTATGCTAGTGTCAACTTGTATTCATAAGTAACAAAATTCTGTTTAATGAATTACACTCTAAACTGAATGACATATTTCGGATACTTTATTGGGAGATCTTTCTCTCATATACAGGGTGGGCAAAAATAAGGGTCCTATTTTTAAAAATTCATAACTTTTTTATTTATTGCATTTTTTTTTTTAGAATAAGTAAAGGACCCCTTCCGAAGCAAGCATGAGCCGTATTAGCCCTAAGGAACGTACCCTCATTTAGAAAACATTATTTTTGCTTAAAAAACTCAAAACAGTGTAAAAAACAATACTTTAGTTTTTGTAAGTTTTAAGAAGTGTTTTTCGGCTAAAATTTGTTTTGTTTATTTCAAAAAATCTCGGAAGGGTCAGTCTACACACACATAAAGTTTGGTGAGTTTAACTTTTATTTTGTGGAAGTTATTCAAATTCAAGTTATTCAAATTTAAAGATAGGACCCTTATTTTGGCCCACCCTATATATATATATATATATATATATATATATATATATATATATATATATATATATATATATATATATATATATATATAAGGTTAATACAACAAAATATATGAGAGGCAACTAATATCTTTAATTAGTTATTAATAACCCTCAATTTGGACATTATAATATTCAACACCAAATGAGTTTTCTGAACTTTTCATATGATTTGTTTTCCATATCGTTTTCTTATCGTTTTATTAATTTGCATACACCTTAAATACACTTTTCACTGTTATCTACAGCATCGATAGCAAACGAATTTCCCGCCTGGATAACTTTTTGCATTTTGGGACCACCATTCACCATTTGGATTATTTCTTAATAAACCTATTTGATATCTTGCCTGGAGCTATTTTAAACTTGTTGACGTGGATGAACTGTATAGGTTTACAAAAAAGTATGTTTTGGACCGATCTATTTGATGTTTTATATACCTTTATGTATTTTATATATATTTTTTTATATATTTTTAAAGTTTAATTTTTATTACCTGCAGTAATGTCATTGCGGTAATAGTCCTCTGAGGAGAAGATTTTCTTTGAAAACTCATGAGTTAAGGACTTTAAAGAACTTTGCCTGAACATTGAACTGTAATAAAATTTGATTCGAACCTTATTCTATTCTTTCACTTTATCTATTGCTATATATATATATATATATATATATATATATATATATATATATATATATATATATATATATATATATATATATTTGAATGATATTAAAATAATTATTCAAATATATATATGTAATGTTTGAATGATTCAGAAGATGCGAACATTTCTACTCAAACACATGTAACTGAGCCCAAAACACATCGACCAAACTTGACTAATACCTTGACGTACATTTAATACCAATAAAATGAGGATAAGGAAAAAAAAGTCTTGCTCTGAAAAAGTAATTTTTATATATCGAAAGTCTCAGCTTATGAAAAAAAATATAATAATAATGATTTTATTCATTTGAAATTGCATCATTGATTAGTTTCAAATTTCTATTATAAATGTTCATACATGCATGATGCCTCATAAGATGTGAACATATATATATATATATATATATATATATATATATATATATATATATAAATGTATGTGTGTGTGGAATTAATGTATAAGCATGGAAATAAACTAAATGAGCTTGAAATATTTTAATAATACATCCACTTTATTTGTATCAATAAACGATTGACAGCTGTAACAGATGAAATGTAGCATTAATAATATGGATGTGAGAAGATATAAACATAAATTGTATAAAGTCACAAAACGATGCATGATCACCTCGTCCTCTCCAAACTCATTAATATATCGATATATTAACGATTTAATATTAGAGATGAATAGGAGGATAAACAAAATGTTTTAAACACGGTGCAATCCTAGACAGAAGTGAACAATTCACGCCGATAGACACGATAACACAAACTGAAGGGAAAAAGGGTGATCACTGGGCAGAATTATTTTGCCCCACATGCACATAATCACTAAGGCCAGATGGGCTCCTTTTTACCCGGCAGGGAGGGGGCGTCTTAGTGTGGGAAGTTGTGTGTTGGTAAGAGATGGTGTTAGACTGATTTGACAATTTGTTGGGTGCAAATTTTGTCGCTGAATAACTGAGTGTGGCCCGACGTTTAAAGTGGTTGTACGTAAGCCATAGTCAGGTTGGACAATGTTCCTAGTGGAGGTTTGATGAGTTTTGATTTAGTCACTCGTAGATAATGGTTCCAGGATATATGGCTGTCGGAGCGGAGGAAACGTACGTGGTTGGATTAGTTGATAATGGTGGAGTAAGTAATTCACTTCTAGATAAATGAACAGGGGTGTACTTTCTTAGAAATGTTCTGTTCCGAAGAGTCACTCCCCGTGTACAACTGACACATACTAATCAAACTGACGAATCTCAATCATACAACTCGTTTGTCCAATGTTAATGATTGTGGGCCTGTTTAATTTTGTATTCGTACAAGATCTCCAACGACGAGGGCGACTGTTGCTTGATACGTTCAGAAAGGCGTTCTGCAGTCTTTGAAAGAGCTTCTTCTCTCAAGTTTAGTGTTTTGCGCCAAGTGTTATGGGGTGTGTGACGACCAGGAAACATTATAATGAAATCCGTTATGGTCATTGCGGGAAATAACTTAGTTTCCCTGTCTAGGGTATTTCTATACTGTGGTATGACGCGTTGTAGGGAGTTCGTGTTTCGCTATTAGGGCCTGTGCTGTCTGTGATAAGGTGTTTCATGGTTTTGACGCCGACTTTTGCCCAACAGTTGCTGTGGGAAGAAAGCGACTGAAAAGAGTCGATGGTGGACGCCCCAGTTCTGTAAGAAGTATTTAGTTTATATATCTGTAAACTGGGAGCCACTATCCGAAGACAGCTCATCAGGAATACTAAAAGTGACAAATGTGCGGGGGGATGATCAATTAGGTCATTGGCACCTTCGCGGGATCTTTTTATAATCGGCCAGTTGGAGAACATGTTGACGATCACCAAATAGTTTACTCTCTTTTAATGGAAATAATCAGCACAAATATATTGGATGAGATTAACAGAATGTACTGGTGGGATAGGTGGAGCACATGGTTGAGACAGTGCTATCCGGTTGCAGTGGGCACATATATGTTTAAGCTATGTGCTTGATTTTATTCAAGGCCAGACGACAGATGATTCGGCCCTTGACACCGTAGAAGAAAAACCCTGGTGGGCGGAGTGGAGTTCTCTGAAAACATCATATCGGAGATATGATTGAATGATGATTCGGGTTTTGCGGTCCACTGAATGTAAGTTCTCTCGGAATTGATTGTATTCCCGAGTGACAGTTCAAGGCAGTCCAGTGGAGCCCATGCTTCTCACATTTCTACTAATTTAATCATATCTCCATCACTTTTAGTAGCTTCTAGAACTTTGTCCTCAATTACAGATTGCAGTGAGTTGATAGATGACATGGCTGAGAGAAGAGTGATCTAATTGGTCATGATAGCTTATCGAGACGAGTGAAAGTCGTAGTAACAAAGTACTTGAAGTGGTTATGGCTGGTATCATATTGTCTCCAGAGTTACATGGGTGTCGAGATATAGCATCAGCACCTCGGTGTCTTGGCACAGAAACATGGGTCATCTTGAAGCTGTAGCGTAGAGTCTTTTCCTTCAAGTTTTGAAGACATTTATTGGGAATATTTCCCAGAGATGGATGATTCAACACCTAGTGATGTATGGTCTACTCCTATAATAAGATTCTCACAGCCTAGAATCAAATACTTGGCCTTATCTATTGCATCAACGACAGCAAGCCCCCTTTAATTGAGCATAGTGTGACTCTGCTGGTCGGGTGACCACCCTCGACTATTTTTCTAAAAATATATGATCACACGATCACCGGAAATGCAATGCAAATATGTAATTGTTATATTACATCTGATCGCTGTTGTTTCAAACGTGCAACTAAGACTAAAATGTACTTTCTTCGTACTCAGGCTAGGATCAAAGTATAGTGTATCTTCTGTCGAAAGAGGGTATACTACTATTGTGGGGGTCTGCGTTCGCACTGGGCATCCAAACTTTCGATCCTTAACGATAGCGAAAGATAAGTGCACTATTTGGGAACTAACTAAAATTCGATACCGTCTTTTGACCAGTCATTCGCGAGACACGTAGGTTTTCTTGTATCAAATATACGTACACCCTCTTCTATATCGTTGATAATGAAACTCTTTGATTCTTCGAAAAGTTTGTTCAGCTTGCCATTCTATTGGGAAAGTGTTTTTGGCTTCGGTAGTTGGCGGGATGGTTTCATCCTGTCGGCCATGCTCAAGGCATCAGATAGTTGATTGCTGAGACTAAACCAAGAGCACATGTCGATGGTGTTTGTTGGTGTAGAGAAGTAAATCAGAGCCGGTAGATACTTCTTACACGGCGTAAGGCTCATGCAGGTAATTTCGAAGCCAACCGAAAGAAGAATGGATAAAAGATAAGAAAACAGAATGGTTAACAATCTTTGGAATAATCTCACACGAATTTCTTGTATTCTCCTCAAGCCAAAAAGCAAAAGCAATGTCCATTGCATTATTTTAGCATTGTGCTTCCTTTAAACTAGTATTTTATCGAGTGAATCAATTGAGGGGACGAATGGATTGGATTTCACATTTCAATTCTAAAGAATTTTAACCTTTAGAGCTGTCCATTATAAACGAGCATAAACTCTTTTAATAATGCACCCACATGATGGACTACTGAAACAGATGAAACGCAACATTAACAATATGAATATCAGAACGTTTAAACATACATTGTATGAGGTCACAAACAAATGATCCTCTACAAACTAGTTAAAATAAGAACACAGACAGATGTATAGAGCCACCGATATTTCGGTTTTTAAATTTAAATATCGGTGGCTCTCTATATATATGTAATTATTTTAACTAATTTTTTTGCATGTTTATCTACTAATTCCATATATATATATATATATATATATATATATATATATATATATATATATATATATATATATATATGTGTGTAAACAGTAAAAAGATATTTAAAAAGTAAATTCAAAAATAGATAAACAAAAATAAATCAAAACTTACAAACAAATTATAAACAATAAATGTACAAACTAAGCAAATAAATAAAAAATCCCCGAAAGATTATTTTTAAAATGTAACTGGAAGAAATAGCGCGCCAAAATAAATCACGTGACCTTAAACAAACCAATTAACCGGTGGGGCCATTTTCTACCATTCATTCAGTATAATTGGTTCATACCAACCGAGGTTAAATCCTATGCATCATTCTGGCAAAGTGGAACAGTCTCGCAGGGGGTGAGCAGGCTTTCGTTTGTCGGAATCAGGCAGGGTTCTGTTCAGTCGTAGAAGCTGCACCCTTCCAGGATTTGACTTCTCTCTCTTGAGAAAAGAGTTGGTTTATTGCCAATTGTCTGAGGTGTTCTTAACGGGGAATGCCGACGGGGCTGGTCAGGCTATTTTTGTGGAGCCAGAGTGCACACCTTTCTGGTACGCTGGCTTTTTCCCCCACTTTCCGGCCTTGTGCTTCCGGTGATAAGGTAATAAATATCACCAGAAGAAATCGGATGGTATATCACGTAATGAACCGTCCTAATGTATATAAAGGAATAACAAACACAAGACACTCCTGGAATCCATAATAAGCGCAAGAGATTATACCAAAAAATATTTAAAAGCAATTCAAAAAAAACACTGCTATGATGAAAGTCTTGTGAAAACAGAGCTCACATTACTGAAGTTATGGGCTTACATTTTATTTCTCTCGTTTAAAATTCTTAAAACAATCTATATTTGACAAAAGAATCATTTCTGCCATTTACATAAATTAAAAAAATTAATTAATAAAAACAAGAAAATGTAATGATTGGAGAACATTAATTTTTACTCATTAATTTTTAAATGAATTATTTTAAAATTTCTAAATTGACTTTTTGATTATTTTTAATTCCCAAAATTAATTGTTTCCCCAAACTTTAGAAAAAAAACACGAAAAAACCGGCGAGAATTTGCTTCTCAGGGCGCCTACACTTCCAAATGTGCGACTGTAGTTTATGCAGATAAATGGCGGCGGACAGCCGTAACGTTATTTTGAGGTAAGTACAGGGTGGGCAAAAATAAGGGTCCTATTTTTAAAAATTCATAACTTTTTTATTTATTGATTTTTTTTTTTTTTTTAGAATAAGTAAAGGACCCCTTCCGAAGCAAGCATGAGCCGTATTAGCCCTAAGGAACGTACCCTCATTTAGAAAACATTATTTTTGCTTAAAAAACTCAAAACAGTGTAAAAAACAATACTTTAGTTTTTGTAAGTTTTAAGAAGTGTTTTTCGGCTGAAATTTGTTTTGTTTATTTCAAAAAATCTCGGAAGGGTCAGTCTACACACACATAAAGTTTGGTGAGTTTAACTTTTATTTTGTGAAAATTATTCAAATTCAAGTTATTCAAATTTAAAGATAGGACCCTTATTTTGGCCCACCCTGTATAAGTAAATTAAAATCAAAATTACTTGCTTGATATCGAAATGAATCGATATTTATAGAGTCTATAATTATTGCATTATCCACGCCTCAAAATTGTATTTAAATTGGCTAATGTAAATCGCAGTCGTGATTTATGACACTATATCAAAAAACATCTATAGACCAGCGTTTCTCAACCCTTTTAAGCTTGTCCGGAAGATTCGTGCCGATTTTTAGTAGTTCATGTTTTGACGCGGTAGAACATGTCTAGTTATTGACAGATATAATATACTTACACTTCCGGTTAGAGCTTACCTCAAGCTATCTCTTGAGACAAAAAGTTAAAAAATTATTTAACCTGAGCTGATTTTTTAGCCCTTTGAAAATATAAGATTGTAAGACCCATTTTAGACACTTTATGCTTTTTTCTATTTCCATAAAGGCAGAAATGCGTCTCAAACAACAGAAAGATATGCGCAGTGTACGGTAAAGATGCTTTAGCTGAAAGAACTATACGGAAGTGGTTTGCAAATTTCAGAGCTGGAGATTTTAGTTTTAATGATGAAGAACGCCCTGGCAGACCACGCTCTATAAATGCAACCAAATCTAGACATTAATTGAAATTAACCAACATTTCACAACACGAGAACTAGTTGAAAGGCTTATCATATTAAAATCCACCATTTATGAGCATTTTATTAAATATTTAATAGCATTTCTTTATACTTTTCATTTCCTTAAAAATTCAGCACGAATTTCCGGACAACCTGATACATGTCTATGGGAATTCCAGCTGAAAACAAAAATTAAAAAAAAACGTATCTTTTTCATTTTATTTTCATCGTAGTTCACGCGGTAAATATCATAGTACATATATGTTTGAATAACTGGTTTAAGAAAACACTAATAATCCTTTGTCAGATATTTCGGTAATCTGCACGAGTAAAGTGAACGTACGTGTCCAGCTCGCTTCAATAATCGCATATGCAAATTTAATTTTCATGAGCAAAGCAGCGAGGGCTTAATCTTAATAAAATCTGATAATAATAAAAAAAAAGAATGGAAAGAATAATCACGTATGTCAACTTTATGAGAAAAAGGGGAAACTTAAACTTAATAATAACTGATAATAAAAAATATAGACACAAAAATGTTCCTTTATTATTATTATTATTAGTAGTAGTAGTAGTAGTAGTAGTAGTAGTAGTAGTGATATTGTTAGTAGTAATAGTGTTATTAGTAGTAGTAGTAGTAGTAGTAGTAATAGTAGTAATTAAATTTTGGCTTATTTTTCTAATCGATTAATTTCGTTCCTATGATTTCAAATAGTGAATAGAAAGTAAAGTGCGAATCGATAGCGAGCGTGTAAAGCCAGCTAGTGCTAAATAGAATTCATAATCTTCGGTTAATATAAGGTGGTTACAAAAATAATGGATGCCTAAACCGCCGGGTTTTTAAAAAACATTTTAACACAGAATGTGTAGTATATTACTGGTAATTCTTAATATATATAATAATTAATGTGTTCTCGATAATAATTTGTAACTTTTTTTAGATAGAAAGTATTTTCGAAACATAGAAGACCCTCAATGATGAACATGCCAAAAATAACGTTCGCATTCTTATGTTGCATGAGTTCAACTTGGGCACAATGCGTCCTAACTTCTGTCAATATCAATATAGGATGAGATGAATGTACAAGCGATCGGACAGTACAAAGGTGGTTTTAGAAATTCAGTAATGGAGATGAGAGCCTTGTAGATGAAGAAGGTAAAGGACGGCCGTGTAATATTGACAATGAACAATTGCAAGCACTTGTTGAGCAAAATCCACGGCAAAGTGTCAAAGAAATGTCTGAGACAGTTTCATGTCAATTACAGAGTATTGGATAGGTGAAAAAACTTTCATGGATAAATGCATGTTTCTGAAATCGGCCATTATTTTTGTAACGACATAATAATACGTCATCAAGGAGTTTTTATTCGCACAAAAACATTTCTAAACTCAAATGTTAAGAATAGAAATAAGTAGCCATTATAAATGTGAACTGAAAGAAAACAGATAATTGCTGCATTGGTTTATTATTTACGAGCAAGGTGACCCGACGTTGCTCGGGATTGAATGAGGATCACCACTATGTACTTTTTAACTATGTCCATAACACCATATTACTTTATTTGTTTTTACTGCTCCTCCTCCCATTTCGCCCCTTCTAATATAGTAAGAAGAAGCTGAAATGTTAGAATACTCTCTGAATTAGTGTCTTATACATATGGTTTACATTTGATTGAAATCGGATATACGTATTTGAAGTTTTAAGGAAGTTCTCTCGATGAGTCATTTAGAGCTGGGGCACGTAAATATTCGGACCATACGAGATCGACCATCAACCCATAGAGATTTTTAGCCACACAAAGAAAGGGCGGTAACTTATTTTTAGAATTAAAGAGTTATTCCCCTTGTTCAGAAATTTAATTCAACCCCAATAGGATATAGACCGACTCACTGTGATTTTGAGAAACGATCAGTGTGCGATTTATATAAACAAACCCAGAATTATATGCAGAAGCCTTGTTTGAGTTATTTGATATAAACAATCAAATTGTGGTTATTTAAAAATGTTTATCATTGTCACATCAAATGTCGGTCATCCTGATAGGCTTAGTTGCTGAGGTGTGCTTATGTTCGGTACTAAGAGCTTCACTCTCCCAGGTTTTGCCTTCTCTCTGAGAAGCGGTTATCAATGCCAAAATAGAATCAAGGATTAAGGTTAATGAGAAGGATGGATTGTCACTAAGGAGAGTAGAAAGTGGACCTTTTGTTTACTTTCGGCAGGCTCGTAATCCTCGCTTCTCATATTTTGTCCTTTAGTCCTCACATTCGATGAGCGATGTTTCTGACAAACAGGGAATAATTGCTGTTTTCTGGGTCGGATTCTATCCACTTAACACTTATCGTTTGCTAGATTTTGACTTGAAATAGTATTTTTTTTAGCTCCTTACACCAAGTGGCTTCATGCCTTGTCTGGAGCGATTTTCATAAAAAAATTATGAGAGGATTGAAAATAATTAATGGAATGAACAAATGTTGATTACTTAAGGGGCGGTTTATGACAAGTATTTGTTGACGTTGGGTTTGGTGTAATGTGCAGGAAAGCAGTCGTCCGGTGGTAATGGGAAGTTCTTTAAAAGTAAATGAAGTCATTAGTGTTAACTCTTTGTAATAGGTATTATTTACGTATTAGTATAGCCGGTTGTTATTGTTACTTTTCAATTCATTTTACGAAAAACACTTTTTTAACTGAACATGTGTTGTTGTGAGTAACACATGTGAAAAGGATTAAATGAAAGAAAAACAATAGCACTCCCTGCATGTTTTGACAAATTCAAAGACGCAATAAAAATGAATATGTACAAAAGCGAAATAAAAACACAAAAATATTTCACTTTTTTTTTAAATTTCATAATCGCCCTTTAAACGCAATTACTTGTATCTTACTTATTGAACTGATCATTATGAATTCAAAATATATATTCGAGGCAAAAGGGTGAGTAACGTGGGCACATTGCTTATTTTCTTTCGTAAACTTTACCATATCCCCCCCCCCCGAAAGAAAAAAAAACATTAAAATTCAAAACTAATGCTATATTTATTTCGTATACCTGTTTTAGGACGGCTATTCTACTAATATATATATATATATATATATATATATATATGTGTGTGTGTGTGTGTGTGTGTGCGTGTGTGTGTGTGTGTGTGTGTGTGTGTGTGTGTGTGTGTGTGTGTGTGTGTGTGTGAGTAAACTTAATGTGGCCTACATATGAACAAAGGTTGTCAATGCATTGTTTGAATATTTGCATATTCCAGTAAGAATTTGAAACGTCGAAAAGTAATACATTGTTTTTTATATGTCAAATATTAGCAAAATATGTATATTTTTAAAAAGAGTATTTTTTTTGGCGGGCCGCCACTGTAGACGTAAAGGGCTACTGAGAAAAAAAGAGTAATGTTTGGGGGATCAACCTAAATTAGGAGTTGCGCAGCGAGATGTCTGTTTACATTAGTTTTAAATTAATTTTAAATTTCTGCATACAGTAACGCCAGGAAAGCAAGGAGCAGGAAGGGGGTTCCATAGTCCAGCAGCACGAGGAAAGAAGCTTTTGAGTAGAAAGCTCTTCGGCGCCTGGGGACCTCTACAGTGTATGGATGGGATTTGGCAGATTGTCTGGTTGGTCTAGTGAATTTACGTCGTGGGGGTACCAGAGCAGCAACCTCATCAGAGCACAATCCATTGAAGTACTTGTAAAACAGGCACAAGGAAGCAACATTGCGGCGATGGGACAGGGGTTGGAGTTTGGTGGATAGTGAGGGACCTATTAGGTTGGCGACTCTTTTTTGGACCTTGTCTAAGAGGGAGATACTAGCGGATGATGCACCAGCCCAGATGTGGCAACAATACTCCATGCATGGGTGGATGGTGGCTTTGTAGAGATATAGGATAATTTTTAGTTCAATGTCGGCTAGAAACTGTTGGGCAATCTCACTTATTTCGGTCTGGTCTGAAATGTTATTTTTATTCCTGAAATATAGTAATCTACTTTTTTATAAATTTTGAAAATATTACTTGAATTCAAACTAGCGGCTTATTTCAAAAGTTTCTTTTATCATTTATGATCATCCGTACTTGAAATTTACTGCAGGATAATCCGGAAGTCAGCGGGATCGCGAACCCTTCTGGAGAGCCATATTCTTTTATTTTCTATTTGAACATATCATTTTCTGCAGAAATATATTGTCGTTACTGTAACAATCTTCCAGGTTTCTAAGCAATTCATATAAGTGAATATTAATTCCGACGTCTTCTTACAAAGAAAGAAATAGAATATTGGAAACATGACACGATATGCGCCAGTTGCTTATAGCTAAACAGAATTAAGCATCGAGCTTGTTGGGACGTGGTTATTATGCGTTTATAGATCCACAAAAGTCCGAATTACTTTATACGTTAGATAATATTGGAATTAATTTTTTTTTCAGTTTGCATATACGCATCCCTCACTTCTAGTCATCGTTTGCTAGTGAGTGGTCTGACATAATCTACCTAGTTTTGCTTCAATATTTCGCTATTAGAACACGTTCCAATAGTAATAGTAAGTGCGTTGCATCGCTCAGTCAGTCTGCGTCTGAAGCGATATTGTACCCTGTTCTGTATAGCTAAAGGCTTCGGCGACATCTGACACAAAATCGTATCGCTATGCTTTGCTTCCGCCGCCTCCTCGACGGTCCCTGGAGAAGTCGTAGTTCCTAGGAATAAATGAGTCTCCACAGGTTTGCCATCTAGATTAAACGCTTTTCTCTAATGTATGGAAAAACGATCATTCTGTCTGGTAGGCTCCCCAAACACGCTCTAGACTTGAAGTAACTCGATGACGTGGTTAACGGCAGTTTTGCGAAGGGTCCCTCTAGCGCTAAGCCGCTGTTGGTGCAACCTAAATTTTTTGTATTTAAATTTGTCAGAGAATTTCATGCATTTCGTTTTCCAGTACTAGTTTGAGTTTTTTTTTTTGTAGCATTTGTTCGTATACTCAAAGTGCAGTTCCCAGTGAACTAACTTCCCAACCCAGTCATGTCTATTCTTCTATTCTTTTTAGCAAACTTCTTTACACCAGTCGTAACCAAGGATGTCTCGATGATAGCAACCGGAAACTTCCTCCCGGAATCTGCGTGACAGCAACTCTCCTTTGTTATTAAAGTAATCTCCTTGCTATCCTATTATCATTTTAATTCACTTCGTGTCCCGACCAGCTGCTGGTAGTTATTTATCATATGTATGCATGTGTCTATATATGGATGTATGTGCATGTGTGTATATGTATGTGTATATATATATATATATATATATATATATATATATATATATATATATATATATGTGTGTATATGTGTGTAGATATGTATGTGTGTGTAGATATGTATGTATATATGTGTATATATGTGTATATCTGTGTATGGATATATGCATATATATTTGTGCTTGTTTTATTTTATTTATGTATATATATATATGTATGTCTATGTGTGTACTTGTGTATCTAAAGATTTGTGCACACGTGTGTATTTTATATGGACATCAGGGTATGTTGATATTGATATGTCTGTATTTTTGTCTAGGTATATGTTTGTGTTTATCTATGATGACATATTTATGAGTTTAAATGTATGTATGTAGATTAAAACTTTGAAGTGTTAAATGGAGAAGAAATGGATCCAAGCTAAGTGGGTAATAAAAAAGAAAGAAATACAAGTTAAAGAACGAATGATGAGGGTAATAAAAATTATAAAAAAGATAGAAACTAATTGAAAGAAGTAACAAGTAAATAATGTAATGCAGTACTGAGCTTGACCGGTAAAAATTATTAACATATACTATCCTAAAAAAAAAATAACTTAATAGGAAAGTTTTCCAAATTCATCTCACTTCTTTTGGTCTGAAGAGGTTGACTCTCTGTAAAGAGTACAACCGAAACATTTCTGCACATATGTAACCATTAATGTTTGTATAAATAAAAAAATGATACTAAAGAACAGCTCTACTTGTTATTGAGCACGTTTTATAAACACTGGAGTTTCAACGGATTTACATCTACAGAAACTAATACAATACATGTACTATATATATATATATATATATATATATATATATATATGTGTGTGTGTGTGTGTGTGTGTGTGTGTGTGTGTGTGTACGTGTGTGTGTATGTATGTATGTTAATGATGAGAATAAAAATTGTGTAGAATACAATATCTATTAAATCATCAATTGTTCGAAACAAGAGATTTATAAATAAAATTATTTTACTATTCCTTGCTTGCCCCGTGGTTTTTCAAAGATCTTATCTTATTGTCAAAAGAAATAAAATGTTTTTTCTCAGGTTCGAATATTTACGGGATTGACAACAACAAGTGTGAATAACAAACACAACGAATTATTAAATACATATAACGTTTATTTAAAATGAATAATGAAATTATTATCATGGGATAAATGGAGCTTAAATATGAACAATGAAAATAAAATAAACGGGGTTGCAGGATTTGAATATTTGAGACAATGAAGGAAATGTAAGTTATCTGAGTGGAGGAGTGTTTTTACTTTGAATTTGACTCCTCCCTTTTTTGTTTGTTTTTGTCTTATGACTGTCTGTTTTGTCTCATTTTACAAAGGTCGCGTGTGCCTTCGCTGTGATCTTGCACCTTCGACATCTCTCATAGTAGGATCTTTTGATGTCTGCAGCGTATCTCGCTGAGTTTCTCTCTATCCGCTCTGTGATTGGTGTTATTAGATCATCGGCTTCGCATGTGTTTCCCTCTCATCATTGTTTCGGCTTTGTTGTCTATTCGGTGGGTGCTAACCAATTTCGCATGCATTTTCAGTGCGTCGCTGTATTGCTTTAGACGGTTAGACCTTCTGGGAAGACATTTTCAGTTTTACACTCTGCTCGGTGGAGTTTTGTTCAGATACTAAAGATATTTCGTTTTTCTCCTGATTTTGGCGTCTTGATTTATCCGTTATTTTTTTTCTTCTTTCTGTTCATCTCAGACGCTGGTGTTTCCGTAATTTGAAATGCACAAGCTTCTCGCTCGCGCGTATTTTGAATCGCACGCATATCTATTATCATGGTGGGAAAGGGCTGATGCTGCTGATAATAAAACACTGTTAAATTAATTGAGGATCAAGCATTTCTTTGTGTCTGTATATTTGTGTTTGCTCTTGTTTTGTTTGTTTTTTACTATTTGTCTTTGAAATATTAGCGTTTCTTTTTAACGTTTTATTTTATTCTCTAAAATGCGCTAACATGTAACAATATATATATAACTATCACCATCACGATCAGGATTTTAATCACTCTTAAAGGAGGAACCCCTCACTAGTTTCCGACACCTTATTGGTGACTGTCATTCAGGGTGTTTTGCCATAATCGCCGCGCTAAGCACTGCGAGTTGATGAAACTATTTGCCCATAGTTAGATAATATATATATATATATATAAAATGTTATTAATTTAATTTTAAATATATATATATACATACATACACATACATACACATACACATACACAATACATACATACATATATATATTTATATATATATATATATATATATATATATATATATATATATTTACATCAGGATACATGCATATCCTCATACATATTCAGATACATACACAGATAGATGAAGGAATATATATACACACATATACATACATATATATACATATACACATAAATATAATACATATATACACACAGACATTTATACACGCACATACATATACACACATATATATACACATATACATACACACACAAACACGTTTCCAATACGAATTTGTGTGTTTTGACTGTGTTGTGGCTGTTTTCTTTTTCAAATAAAAACAGTGCTCCGCACACACGAAAAGCTGAACAAAAATAAACATTTCTTAATATTAAACATACAATAATCCCGTTAAAAGCACGCGTCGCCAATACGAATTTCCTGTGTTATGGCTGTTTGTTTTTATTTTGAAATAAAAACAGTGTTCCACACAAATCGAAACGTCGAACGATAATAAACATTTCCTTAATATTGCACATACAATAATACCGTTAAAAGCACGCGTTTCCAATACGAATTTCGTGTGTTATGGCTGTTTTATTTTTATGTTTTTGAAATAAAAACCGTGCTCTTCACAAATCGAAAATTCAAACGAAAATAAACATTTCGTATATATATATATATATATATATATATATATATATATATATATATATATATATATATATATATATTAATACCACTAAATATATGCTCCCTCATGTCACATATTTTTGCTAGCCTCGAAGGATGTCATGATGAACAAACTGCATGCATTGACCATCGAAGGAGGAAATAATGCGTGGTAGGATGGTATGATTACAACAGAACATGCACCTCCTTCAAAATATGGGAGGTAAAACCTGGGCGAATCTGCCCTATGAAAGGAACAGGAACAACAGAAAAGATACTACAATACCACATCCCCCAAAAAACGCAATTGAGAACGCAGTACCTGTGAAGATGGACTCAATACAACAGAAGAGATTCTACATTAACCCTCCTTCAAAGGAAGATGAAATAACTGAGAGGATTCCCCCCAACCCCTTAAATACAGGAGGAGGTAACTCTTGAGAGTGCAGTCTTATGGAAACAGAACTGATACTACACTGCTCACCCCATTAACAGATAATGCAATAATAGATTAAATCAGTTTTTTTAATTAATTGACAAATGCCTGGTCATAAAAAAGCACTATTTCTTTGACTTTTTGGTAAAGATCAAATGTAGTATTTGTTCTCAACATCACAGGGACATCAGACGTGAATTAAAAAGAGATGTGTTACGGTTAAGCTACGATGCATGCTAAAACAGTTAATTATTTATAGGGCAAGGGTTGATTTCTAATTTTCTGAATTTTATTCTATTTATGAAAGCTAAAAGTTGAGGGCTGCAAAACAACTCTAACATCTCACGAGCATTAACCTCGTCTCAACTCGTAAATCTTAAATTCTTTTTAAAAGTCCATTAGTGGACAATTTTTGAATAATGTTATTATAGAGTTGAATAAAAGTTTAAAAAAATTAGAAATTAACCATAACCCATGAATAATTAACTATTTAGCAAACCTTGAATGCAAAAACCCATGTAACTAGAAATATGATTTTTAAAAACATATTATTAAAAAAATCTCCAGAACGATAACATTTAATTCTCCTACATTATATTTAACAAATGCCAACTACAAAATAAACCAATAAAATATTATAAAACATTATCGTTCACCAAATAATATTTCTTTTAGATAATTAAATAATTAATTGATTAACCAAAATTAACATAGACATCATCTAATCTAATTAATAATGGTTTAACATAATTAAATGATAAAAAATAATCAAGTATATGAATTGTAATTCATCATCCAATAAAATAAAATAAAATAAAATAGCTAAAACATAAATATAAATCAATAAATGAACATTATAAACTTGTACTATACGGTACTCAAATTGTGAAATTGTGGTAAATATTAACTATCTGCGGGCTATCTATATAGAAGATATATATTTATATAAATAGAAGATATATATATATATATATATATATATATATATATATATATATATATATATATAGTCTCGGAAGTTCTTTTAACCTTCAAAACTGGGGAAAAAAAAAAAATTTGTTGAAAGATTTTAGTCTAGTAAGTCAATCAATCTACTGCAATCACTATTTTAGTTTACTTCCAAGAATATACTCTAATATAAATATATTTTTATATATGTTTTTATATATAAGGGATCGTCAGTTGTTTACCATGAAAACTGTTTCGGGATTTTAAAAACAAAACAGTATTTCTTTATCATGGCATCCCAGCAGTGTTGATCAGACACCACCTCCCTATTTAATAATTATTTTTTAATTTAAAAAGTTTACAAATATTTAATTTAGTTTTGCCTCCAGATTTGTTTTTCTAAAGTATTAAAATATAGTTTCCTTACCTGTGTTGTTCCTTTCAAAGTGGGTATTTACTATTTTACAGAACATCTATTTTATAGAGTTAGATGATTCCATTATAATAACCCCCCTTTTTTCCCTTGGTTATTTTCTTTGTCTACAAATGTTTTAAAATTAAAAATATATATTTATAAAAATATTTCATATATACATATATATATATATATACATTTATTTATTTATTTTATCATGGACTATTTACATATGTTATACATTTTTATAGTAGAGTTTTGGATTTCTTTTATCAATTTCTTTTGATTTATTTCATATAATTTAAAAGCGTCAGGATAGCGTGTTATTGCCTTATTTAACTGTCTAAATATTTTATTTTTATCTCCACCTTGTTTAAGCATTCTTAGTACTAATGAAGTGACTGGAGGTACAAAATCCATTAACCTTAAAGTAACGCGGGCTATTCTTAGAAATTCGGACATTATACTCCCATAAAATATATACATAGGACAGGTACTACTTTTATGCGGCATACGAACGATATGAAAGGGAAAAGAATTTCTTTTATCAAACATTTTATAAATAAATCTACCATCCTCAATTTTTATATCTAAATCTAGAAAGGTAGCATGTATTCCTGTATGTTCACAATTTAATTTTAATTCCCTAGGATATATTAAATGTTTAGTATTTTCAAACTCCTCTCTATCATTTATACAGACCAGGTCATCAATAAACCTCCTGCAGCCGTGGTAACTATACGTTCTAGATATATCATTTTTTATTAATGCTGACATATATATGTATTCATATCTATGTAAATAGAGATTTGCCCAAAAGGGGGCAGGTCCAAACCCATAGGAATACCTATTGTTTGTATTAGTGTATTATTTCCTATTTTAAAATAACTTTCTTTAATCAGGTGACTTATAAGTATTTTAAGGCCATTTTTTGAAGTACTAGTTTTATTGTTTTTAGTCTTACACCAAAAGGCTTTAGATTTTGAAAATTCTATGTATTTACCTTTACCTCCGGCAAAAGCTAAATCTATAATGTTACCTAATTCTTTAATTAGTTCATTATGTGGTATTTTTCTATATAAGGTACTAAAATCATATGTAGAAATTGACTTAGCCTTTTTACGGGAATTCATATGATCTAGTTTTTCTTTTATTGGATATGAATTATTTACTACCCAAAATAGGTTTATATTACTATAGAACTTTCTTTTATTATGAAAATTATTTATCTGATTAATTATTAATTTAAACACATTTGATATAGCCTTACTCAAGGGTTTAGTAATACACATTTTAGAGGCAACAATAAAACGGGCCCAACTGGTTTTTTATGCATTTTCGGTATCCAATACATACATGGAAGTTTATTATTTTTCTCATCTAATTTTAGTCCTAATTTTTCACAAATAATGGTGTTATTTAGAATAATACTTTCTTTTTCACAATTACTTACTTTATAAGTATCTGATTCTATACCTATAATTCCTACTTCTGACAATAATCGTTGTATGTAATATTTTTTACATATAAAAGCTATATTATTTGCTGCCTTATCAATAGGAACTATTACAAATTTATTTTGAAGTATTTGAAGGTCCATAATTATTTGTGAATTTCTAAGGAGAGGATTCGTCTTTTTAGGATGTTTAAACATTTTTAAACGTTCGACCTTTTTATTTACGAATCTGAGTATATTATTTTTCCATGCGTCAAATGTGGAATCTAATATTTTGTGTTTTTTTGCCATGGATATACTAAAGGTTTCTAATGCTTTATTTATTTCTTTTATACATTTTGTATAATTTAAACATTTAGGTTCTCTGTAGTTTGGACCTTTTGTAAGGAGCTTTCTCAACTTAGGATTTTTTACTATCGCTAAATTACCGGTAATTACATGCCCTATGTCATTATTACATAAAGGGGAGGACTTACATTCGCATTCTGGAATATTTTCATCCTTATAATCATTTGTATTTATATTTTCTACTGTTTTTTTTATAATTGAAAATTTTATTTCGTATGGTTTGCCCAAGTTTATATGTTACTATTGGATTTTGTCCCTCCATCTTTAGTTCAGTGGGTAGTAATTGTAAGATTTCTGGATTATTTAATATTTTTGGCAGATTTATATCATCTAATCCTTTATTTTCATACAGAACTACACAAACATTTCTAGGTTTATGTTTTTTATATACAACAGGTGGTTTATATAGTTTAGTATCGATTATATCCATTATATATTCATACCATTGAGTTAGTTTTTCTTTTTTGTACATCATATCCGGTTGTAGTAATATTTTAGATGCAATATTCTTCTGTACCTTCTTTTTTGTTTGATTTAGAAGTTTTCTAATGTAATTGAAAGAACCGGAAATATTATTAATAATACTATCTTTAGTTTTTTCAAAGAATTCCTCGCATGAAATGGCAGATTCTTTGCTGTTTCTATTTACATATGACCTATCTCTAGTACCGTAGCGAGGTAAAGCTGGATATAATCGCCCTACATTTTCTAATTCATCGTGTAAGTTATTTTTCTTTACTTTACTATTTAGACCATAAGGATAAATTACTCGTAATTTCTTAATTGTTTCATCTTCTTTATTTTGACGTATTTTTAATATATTGTTATCTACTTCTCCAAAACTATTATATCCGTTATTTTTAAATTTTTCAATGATTTGTATTGAAAAGGACGATTCACTACAGGTTTCTTTAAAATGTTTAATAACATGGAGACATCCTTTAGTGCTAGTTCTATGTATATTCATGCGTTTATTTAAAGGAAGTACGGTTTCGCCTACGTATTGTAAATTACAATTTTTACATGATAACAAATAAATTAGATTTTGAGACTTACATGACAAATCTTCCCCCGAATGATTTACTATTTTATACATTCTGTCTGTAACATTTGATTTATATTCTTTAGATGTTATTAGAATATTACAGGTTTTACATAATGAAGCTCCGCAAGGAGCAACTTTAAAACTTATTTCGGCCGGACAAGTCCCATTTGCCATTTCGTACGAAGGAGCTCCTACTTCTATGTTACTAGTGACAACGGCTTTACCCTGTCGAGATATGTCCGACCTCCTTGGGTGGTGAGCCCTAGGGGAACTCACTAGTTCTGAGGGCTGCCCAGACCTAGCTTGTGATCGTGTTTTAATAACCATAGTTATTACTATTATATATTATTTATTTTTTTAGTTTTTCAGGGTTTAAAAAAACTTAAGTACCTATGGTACCAGGAAAGTATTCGAATAAGAGGAAGGAATCCTAGCCATACATATTCAAATACCCAATATATAGTCTCGGAAGTTCTTTTAACCTTCAAAACTGGGAAAAAAAAAAAAAAAAAAATTTGTTGAAAGATTTTAGTCTAGTAAATCAATCAATCTACTGCAATCACTATTTTAGTTTACTTCCAAGAATATACTCTAATATAAATATATTTTTATATATGTTTTTATATATAAGGGATCGTCAGTTGTTTACCATGAAAACTGTTTCGGGATTTTAAAAACAAAACAGTATTTATATATATTAATTAATTTCAAATATCAACAAAATGAACAAAACCATTACTTTTCAAAAGTGCTCAACATATATTAGAGCTTTTATATTAAAATAAACATAGTTTGAGTATCCGACAATTGTTTCAGAACCCTCTCGGCTCCTCCTTAGGGATCCCTGAGGAGGAGCCGAGAGGGTTCTGAAACAATTGTCGGATACTCAAACTATGTTTATTTTAATATATATATATATATATATATATATAACTTCTATTCATATGAATAGAAAATATATATATATATATATATATATTATTCATACAAACATTATTAGTTACATATGTGCATACATGTTTCGGTTGTAGTTTTCACAGAGAGTCTACCTCTTTAGACCAAAAAAGACAAGGAAGTGAGATAAATTTGGAAAGATTTCCTAATTAGTAAATCTTTTTTGGGAATGGGATATGTTTATAATTTTCACCGACCAATAATCAAATATATTAATAGTGTACAAACACACACATATATATATATATATAGAGAGAGAGAGAGAGAGAGAGAAAGAGAGAGAGTAAGTTATGAAAATATATTAATATATTTATGGCAATTAAGCTACAAGCGTTTCATCCCGTAGGGAATCGTCAGGCTTAAATGTATGGAGTTTGTGTTGCCGGGTTGTTTTATATACACATGTGGTGTTTAATCTAGCTAGATAATAAATCAGATTATTTGTTATCCCCCAAAGGGTTTATGTTTCCATTAGCCAATACTAGGGCTTCTCACAAACAAATGTTCGGTTGCTTTTACTTCCTATTCTTTTGTTCTGTTTTGTATAAGGGTGACTTACTCGGGGATGAAACGCGTAAGCCTCTGTGTAACTTAATTGCTATAAATATATTTTCATAATTTAATACCTCGTGCTACTCACGTATTGAGCACTGTTTAAGTAAATACTTAAGATTGATAATAAAATGTTATATATGCTTGTAACATTTAATGTGGATACATGAAATAATAATATATATATATATATATATATATATATATATATATATATATCGAATCATCCTCAGGTGTCAAAGCAAATAAACAAAAAAGCTCGAGAAAGAAGAGAATTCAAAAAAACGGTGTGAAACGCGCATAGAACATTTTCCGTATTGTTCCAGGAAATCGTTGGCGATTTTAAATCCAGCAACGCTGGATGGCATCACAGAACAAAATCGCATTACGTTAAGCATTTTAAAATGTTACCACTGGTTTCATATGTGATGTTGTTGATTTTAGGTTGTTGTGTTTTTATGTAGATAGCTTCGAGTATTTTTAATCTTTTTTAATTCGTTTCGGAATGTATAAGTTTAGTGTTATTAACTAGAATTTGTCTTAAATCAGAGGGAGAGCTGTTATGTTTTTTTAGATGTTGGTAAATTGAGCTAGAGTTTACAAGAATTATGGTGATGCGGCGGGATAGGGTAGTGCTTGTAAAACCAATGTAGCTATTAGCTTCATCATTATTATAGAAATTACATTCTCCCAAAGGGCATTTGAACTTATAAATAACATTGGTTCTTTCAAGTAGTTTTTGGGTTAGGGAGGAATTGGGTTTTTTAGTAGAAGATTTTGGATTTTTTAATTTTTTATAGTAAATAATGAGTCTAATTTTACTGTTACTGTCAATTATGGATATGTATCTGTGTATAATATTTTTCATGGGTTTTTCTTCTAATCTAAAGTTTGGTTGCATTTGATTACAATAGTATATGTCAATATTGTTTGAGTTATTATGTTGAATATTATTATTATTTGTACTGGTGTTCTTTAAGTTTCGAATCATTAATTTTATTTGTTCATCAACGATATAATTAGGGAATTCGTTGTTAATAAATACTTGTTTTATATTTTTTAATTCAATGAATAGTATTTTTAGAGGAGGAGATTAATTTGGCACGGTTTAATAGATTTTTAACACTAGCTATTTTGTAGCGATAGTGACACTCACTCTTGAAATTTAAAAAGCTAGAATTTAAGCTAGTTGATTTTTATAAGTGGAAGTGTTAAACGATTTATTAGAGGCCGTCAATAAAAACATCTAGGAATTGGATTTTGTTATTTACGTTCAGTTCTATGGTGAATTTAACAACAGAGTTTTTTTTTGAAAAGGTCTTGAAGTTTGTGTATTTGTTCTTTGTTATCAGCTAGAATACTTGACAAATGTTGATTGCATACTAATTTTACGTATATGTTTGTTTGTCTGTTAAATTTTGAGACTAACTTAATGCGTAAAAGCTACTGAAAAAAAAATATCCAGGAATGTAAATGCTTTCACTTGAGCTGTTAATTGAAACCTAAGTATAATTTTCTCAGAAACATGTGTATAGCAATAAGTCTTATACAAATCGTTGCTTCTAGTGATGGATTTATATAAGTTTTAAGCATGTATTAAATCTCTTCATTAATAATTCTATAAACAGCTCTACCGTATTAAACTGAAATGACTATTGACCTTACAAGTATTTGCAGATTTTAAACAGTTCACATAGAAAAGTTTAAAGTGGCTTTCATTCTGGAATTAATTTGCTAAATAACTAATATAATTTTAACTACATGCATGTGCATGTAGTTAAAATTATATTAGTTATTTAGCAAATCAATTAATAAATATTCCATAAATGTCAGTTGGAGTGTTTTTAATAGTTTTGAGTGGGCATAATATGGGAACACCTCTCATTTGAATATATTTTAGTTCTTATTTGATCCATAGTCATTAAATACAAATTAATTTCTTCTGTAGGTTACTTAATTTTGAGTCTTAAATGTGAGACATTTTCTAGAATAAAATTCACGTCGTGGATTTTGATCAAAATTGAAATGAGGACTTTAGTCATAGATTTAGTAGCATTATATTTTGAGGTTCGTAAATATACATACAAGTGGTGCAAACTGCTAAACTGCTCTGACCGGGGAATTAATATTGCCCTTCCTTGGATAGGTATTTTTCTAGTATATATAAGGTGAGGTATATATATATATATATATATATATATATATATAATTTTTTTATCTATTTATTTTTTAAATATAATGTTAGATTAATAAGTACCATTTAGATTCCACTATAGTTTATGAGACATTGTTTGATATGTGTGTGTGTGTTTTATCAGGTGTGGGTTCTACACTTAGAATACTCCTGTATAAAGTCATGAATGAAAATCAATACATCAATAAATCAATAAATCAATAATTCAATAAATCAATAAATTAGTAATAACCTTATATTGGTCAAATTTCAATTAACTCTTTCATGAGAACTATCGTCTTATAATTTTAATTGTTATGTCTTCTAAACAATTATATCTTCATATAATGATTCTATAGATTTGCAATCGCCTATTTTTATATACCCTAACCCTGATTTTTTCGACCTTCTAGAATTATGTTGATAACCCCATAACTGCTAACCTATACACTCTCAATTCTCTTTACCTGCCTTAGATATCGTACTTTTTGAGACCCAAGCATGCTCTATGAATTTCGTATTCTTTTTCTTTAAGGTAAATTGCTCATTTATTTATTTATAAGGTTAGAATCTTTGTAGTTGCATTTGAATTCAATTCGAATTTTGATTTAATTATGAAAATTTAAATATTAGTCTTATTCTATCTAATTTCTTAATTTGATAATTTCAGTATTTAATAATATTTCTTTTAATTTTCTGTTGTGAATAATACTTATTTTTAATCTTTGATTTTATCCCTTTTATAATTACAATTCTTTTATTTTTATGTTTTTAATTTCTAACGTCTTCAATTTGAAATATTTTGAGTTTCATATATAGTACAATCGTCGAATTTCATACCTTAAATGAAATTTTGAATATATTTTATATAGTTTATATATTTAAATTTTTATTTTTTATTTTAATATAATATTTTTTATTTTATATAATAATAGCAGGGCTACCCAGCGTTGCTCGGGGTCATAAAAATATAAAATAGAAGAAAAATCGCGTGTGTAACATCTTTATATGCAAACTTCTATTTCTCTCCCTCTCTCTATAGCCGTCGCTTTATCTTTCTACTTTTCTCTTCCCTGGTCGCCCCATTTCACCGCTACTTTCTCATTTTGCCTTTTGCGAAAGCTGTTTCTTTCGCCTACCATTCCTCTTCCGTTGCCCAGGGCAAAAGTATGACATATTTCTATAAAAAGTACCACCTCCGTCTGCGCTTTCTATATGGGTACTTATCTCCGCCCTCGTGTGCATACTATATAGGTACTTATCTCCGCCCGGTGTGCATACTATATATGTACTTATCTCCGCCCCGGTGTGCATACTATATACGTACCTATCGCTGCCCCGGTGCACATACTATATAAGTACCTATCGCCGCCCCGGTGCGAATGCTAAATACGTACCTATCGCCGCCCGGTACGAATGCTAAATACGTACCTATCGCCGCCCCGGTGCACATACTATATACGTACCTATTGTTGTCCCGGTGCAGATACTTTATAAGTACCTATTGCCACCCCGGTGTGCATACTACATAAATACCTATCGCTGCTCCAGTGCGAATATTAAATATGTACATATCGCTGCCCCGGTGCAAATTCTAATTACGTACCTATCGCCGCCCCGGTGCGAATGCTATATATGTACTTATTGTCGCTCCTGTACACATGCTATATACGTACCTATCGCCACCCCTAGGCACTACTATATACGTACTTATTGCCACCCCGGTGCACATACTATATATATACATATCGCCGCCCCGGTGCGCATACTATATTCGTACCTATCGATGCCTCGGTGCGCATACTATATACTTACCTATCTCTGCAAGGGTGCACATACTATATATGTACCTATCTGCAGCCCAGTTCGTATACCTAAGAACTCATATTAATGCGCCCCTGTCGTGTCAAAGAACAAATATCAAGTTCATTCATATAGTGTCACTATCATAAAAAAGAACTCATATTAGTGAGCCATGTTCAAGTTCAAGAAAAAAAATTCCCAAACAAAAAAAAAATTTTACCCTTCATCCCCAACTCCCCAAAAAGATTTTACTCTCCCCCAACCCTGAGAAATATTTTAGGTTCAAAAATAAATAAAAAAAATTGGCTCCACCCCCAAAATAAATTTCCCCGACCCCCACCCCCAATTTTTACCCTCCGCCCCAACAATTTTTACTCTCCCCAACCCTCAGAAATATTTTAAGTTAAAATAAAATTAAAAATTTGCCCTACCCCTCAAAATGTTTTCCCCACCCCCAAATTGTTTCCCTCCACCCCAATCCCCCAAAAATTTGTTTTACTCTCCCCCAACCCTGAGAAATATTTTAAGTTAAAAACAAACAAAAAAACAATTTGGCGCCACCCCCCAAAAAATGTTTACCGTCCACCCCCATCCACCCCTCAAAATTTTTACTCTACCCCAACCCTAAAAAATATTTTAAGTTAAAAAAAAAATATGCCCACCCCCAAAAAAATTGTGGCCACACAACACCAAAAAATTTGGTGGTTCAAATTAAATTGGGATCTGAGCAGCGAGATGTCTGTTGTTCGAATACTTATCGACAGTTAAATGCTGACTTGTTTTGAAGTGATTTAAGCAATTTTTACCTCGCAATTTACAATTTTCTTGATATGATAAATTGGGACTTGCACTGATTGGATAATTTTAACATTGATGACAATATTTTGAGCTAATGCTTTTTATCTAGTAATAACGTTCTCCGATAATATTAACAGTGAATCGCTTAATTTTTTTTTCTCCTATGGACGATTTTAATCTATGAATAAGTTGTCCCTTGTTTCTTTTTGTTTCTCATAATTGCTTTCTGATAATTATCTTTATTAGTTCCTTGTCTTTTTATATACAAAAATAATTGTTTTGTTTTCTATATCGAAGCGCTTCGTTCTTTATATATTTACTAGCAAATTTGCTAGGCTGTGAGCATGATATCCTGATTAACGAACTACATACACTGACCCTCAAAAAGTTACAAATGAAAATATAGTACACTATTTCGCAAAGAAGGAGGTAAAGCCGTAGAGGATTTCCCCCCTCTAATTAAAAAGAGGTGGTAATGCATGTTCGGATGATATCATGACAACAAAACAGATACTACAATACCCTCGAATAAAAGGAAAGGACGTAATACCTGGGACGGCACATTCATAAAAAGATAAGGTAATGCCTGCGAGTATGGTATCATGGCAACAGAAAATATACTACACTACCCCATTTAACCAACATAATTTAGGGTTGTTGATGGGTTTTTTTGTTTCTTTTACTAAAACATGGTTTAATTGAAACAAATATAAGTTGATTATGAGTAATGCAGAGACTTATTTCACTCTAAATAATTTACGTGACTGAAGTAGGAATTAACTTTAAATAAAAGAAGTATTGCAGACTATTGTAGATAGAATAATCTGAAAAAGAACTCTTTTCTGTCAGGTTAATTGAACAAAAGTCACTGGGTTTATGAATATGGATTCCAAATGTAAAAAAGTAAATATATTAGGGAAATTCGACGACAATGACTCGAAAAATAAATGAGAAATTAGACAAAACATGAAAGGAAGATTAGTGAATAAATATATATCTTAATTTAGGCGATTCTAAATCAAAATATTAGAGGGTGGGAAACGATTGAAAAATATCAGATGCCTATACATTATGACAAGTTCCATTAGGGAAAAAAAGATTTGATAATGGATACTGACTGTAATTTATGGAATTTATTTGCCTTGTTTTACATTGTTCTTTATATAATCAGCACTGAGGATAGCCACACCAAGAAATAAATGCATATGAGCATTTACATATATATTGGTGTATGCTGAAACCATTATATGTTAAATAAAAAAATAACTTCTGTGAAATATGGGAATTTGTCTTCAAAACATTGGATATGATATAAAATTGAATTAAAAAAATACATAGCATAGCTCTGGCCTTACACTATTGAGCTATAACAATTCCTTTATGTTATAGAATTCATATTTGAACGGGAAAATATTTCAAATAGACATAGAAATACATATATATATATATATATATATATATATATATATAGTATAAAGAAGCTTTGAGTTATTTTAAACAAAAAGACAAAAAAAAGAAAGGAAAATGCAGTTTAAATTCCCACAGAAACTAACTAAATCCAAAATAGTGCAGACTTAACATTCGTTGGAAAATTCATAAATAAATAAAATATATAATAGTAAGTAAATAAAATAAAAAGGGGGATTAAGTATCTAACAGGGAAACAAAAACAGGAGACCTTAACGTAAGCATCTAATATTAACACGGGGATCATCAGCTGTTTACCATGTAACTGTTTCGGAGATTTAAAAACAGGACAGTTATATGCATGGCTCTCCAATGGTACAGATCAAACTATCATTTCCCCAATCAAGTGTCGAAATAATTCAGCTTATGACTAATATGTATTTCCCTGCGTTTCTGCAATTATGTAAAACTTACTATAATATATATATATATATATTATATATATATATATATATATATATATATATATATATATATATATATATATATATATATTATCATGTAATTTAATCTGATATACATGTATCTATGTTTATATATATATATATATTGTATTTCAAAGGTCCCAAGTTTTAATGCGAATGTTTTGACGTTTACACCCTGACCGCAATTCTTCTAAGTCGAAGAAAATGTTTTTTGACTTTTTAAAAGGCTCAGCCCGAACAATGGTTTCATAGGATCTTTCCAAACTAAATGCTGAAATTTGATAATGGAGACTGTGGAATTCTATTTTCATTTGTTATTTGTGTTCTTGCTTTAAGCTAATGGATCATATCAGGTAGTCAGGGATTAGGGAATGTGTGAATTTCGCTTAGATTTTCCTTCTTTTACGCGACGGCGTCGGGCGCAACCTTATCACGCAATTTCACGCCTCTTTCAACACGTTCAGTTTACACAACGAGATTTAAAATTTAACAGCGATTGAAGTTTTTTATACAAAAGATAGTGCTGAAAAGTATTTTCACTCGAACAAGAAAGGGGTTTGCCCTAAATGGTAGAAACCGGTCTGAAAGGTTTCAGCGTTTGGCATCTGACCTTCTAGTTTGATCATTGTGGCAGTGTATTTTGTTTTACGTAAGGATCACCACTAATCAAGTTCGAAGGCCACTCGAGGATAAGGGTTAAGTAGATGGAATGATTATTAGTAGAGATATGAAAGAGCTTATTAGAGGATTAGGAATGGTTGATAGTATCGAACACTGGTATGAAGGGCCTCTCCTAAAACTGCACTCATATGGTATTACTGGACAAATATATAATATAATTAAATCCTTCCTGAAAAAAAGAAAGATCCAGGTTGTCCTCGATGGCCGTTCTTCTAAGCAACATGGCATAAATGCTGGTGTACCCCAGGGATCAATCCTTGCACCTCTACTGTTCCTGATTTTCATAAATGACCTCCCCGATGTCATTGCGACTGAGATAGGAATATTTGCTGACAACACCACGCTCTAATCTCGCCATGTAGACAAAACCGACGCACATATATCTGAGGCAATGGCTGAATCCTTAGAAAATGACCTCTAGCCTGTAGTGGAATGGGGTCAAAAATAGATGGTAACTTTTAATGCCGCAAAGACAACGCTCCTTTCCTTCAATAACTACTACAAACCTCTTCAACCATCGATTGTAATGGCAAATAACACCCTACCTGAGAGTTCATCTTTCAAACTCCTCGGCCTAACCTTCGCGGGTAACATGAATTGGAATAAATACATTGAAGACATTGCCAAGACTGTTGCAAAGAAGGTGGACTCCCTCTACCGTGCCAGTAAATTTCCCACACCTGACATTATCCTATATCTCTACAAAGCCACCATCCGCCCATGCATGGAGTATTGTTGCCACATCTGGGTTGAAGCATCATTTACTAGTCTCCCCCACTTAGACAAGGTCCAAAAAAAGAGTTGCCAACTTGATAGGTTCTTTCACTATCCACCAAACTCCAGCCCCTGTCCCATCGCTGCAATGTTGCTTCCTTGTGCCTGTTTTTCAAGTACTTCAATGGATTGTGCTCTGATGAGCTTGCTGCTCTGGTACCCCCACGACGTAAATTCACTAGACTAACCCGACAATGTGCCAAATCCCATCCAGTCACTCCAAAAGCTTCTTTCCTCGTGCTGCTGGGCTTTGGAACTCCCACCCTGCTCCCTGCTTTCCTAACGTTACTGACATGCAGAAATTTAAAACTAATGTAAACAGACATCTCGCTGCGCAGCTCCTAAATTAGGTTGACCCCCCCCCCCCCAAAAAAAAAAAAAAACTTTCACCCTTTTTTCTCAGTAGCTCCTTACGTCTACAGTGGCGGCATGCCTTGTTTGGGGTGAACTATGTTAAAAAAATTACTAGTGGGGACGGTTCATATCATTGGATTTGAAGACGACCCTGTTGTAATATACAGAGAAGTAGTCGTGTGGTAGCATGTTCCACAAACAGGAAGCCCTTGTGACTCACATAACTACCTTACAATCTTTTATTTATGACAATTAAACTTTCATAATTATTAATGGTTTAGCTGTCATTTTTCTCATCTCTCCTCATCTAGTCTAATAATATTAAATCACTAATGGCAATGAGGATATAGGTGTAAACTATAATATATACAGCGTAGTCGGAAAATAGATAACATAACTTCGGAATTACGCTCTATATGTGTATATAGGTCTGAGTTATAGGCCATTGAAACAAATACTGATCTATATTCATCGTTGTAAACATCTTACACGTATAAAATGTTGAGATAAAAGTAGATCAGGAAATAAACCGAAAACTCATATGCTTAAAACGTCTTTGGTCTTTATTTAACGAAATACTTATCATTTTGAATGAGTCGATGAATAAAAACGAAATATCAGGTATGCACATTAGCTTGAGTCAATTTGCTTTGCTATCTGTACGATGTATATATATATATATATATATATATATAAAGTGTGCGACAGAAATACTTCCCACATTTGAAACTATCACTTATGCGTTGTTAACACATTATGCTGTTATATTACGCTATACAGATGGGCGCATAAAATTCTTTACGCAGGCGTGTTGCAATTCTTGTCGCCGTTATTGTCGCCGTCATCATCGTTGTGAGTCCAGGTTGTTTTTCGTTTGTTGATACAATACCACGCCGACACTGGTTCTTTAGTTCTTTAACAGGATTTATTAAAAAGGAAAGAAAAAAATGTGTGTGATAGATAGATAGATAGATAGATAGATAGATAGATAGATAGATAGATAGATAGATAGATAGATAGATAGATAACCCGTCTCATTACTTCAGCCGCCCGATGCTTTTTGCCCCCATTTTAGGGACAGCACGCAAAAACGTCTTCCTCGCCAGATAAGAGAGAGAAAGAGGGTTTTGCCCGAATATTACGTTGTTTGCATAACTTCCGCCCGGCGTTCTCCTCTGACCTTGGACCTCTACACTTTTCCACCCAAGACATGACTACTACTATGTATTAATTCAAGTGCCAATGATGTTTTCATTTAATATCTTACCATATTTTTCATGCTCCTTCATCAAACCATATGGTTTGCAATAGTGCACATCGTGCTTGTGCCGTAGAAACGTTTGGCAAAATAGTGAATGTGTAACTACAACACGGAGAGCTTTCGAGCTCATTACATTTAGAATAAACACTAGCCCTGTGACAAAATCACAAGTAAAATACGCCTGGGTCTCGTGTGGCCACATACGCCAACAAAACCATTCAATTTAAATTGAAGCTTATTTATTACGATATTAAAAGACTTAAATGTCCGTAACTAATCCTACCCATGTGTGAACCGAATTCAACCCAATCTTTTTTTATTATTATTATGGCACTTAGTTGTTCGCACTGTAATAGCACACTTCGCTACAGGTTATTGAAGAAAATTAGGTAGTCCCACCAGGTTAACTAGCAATATGGAAACATTTTTCAATTATGACCGAGAAATCAAAATCAGCGAGGGGAATAACTTATATTTTTAACTGAAGAATATAGCTCAGGTTGTATCCCTTAAAACTAAAATTGTATTCATAATACTGCATAAATCTAAAATAAATGTATAAATAAAAATGTAAAACTAAAGTGACTTCACTCATCTCGGGCAACACCGTGTATGTACAGCTAGTATAATATATATATATATATATATATATATATATATATATATATATATATATATATATAAAAGATTACATATATATATATATATATATATATATATATATATATATATATATATATATATAATCTTTTATATATATATATATATATATATATATATATATATAATCTTTTATATATATATATATATATATATATATATATATATATATAATCTTTTATATATATATATATATATATATATATATATATATATATATAATCTTTTATATTACCTTCGTTATTACTTTCTCTAACCAGCAAGATACCCTTGTGCGTCCCAGGTAGAGCGGTTGATAGTCTTTATATATCTTTTTCACGTCTCATTAGATTCTAACTACGAATGCACGAACCAGTTCATTGATATTAAATTGAGCAAGAATAACGTTTCATATTTTTACTACATTCACAAACCGCAGTCTACACACCATGGGGACTACGCATACAAAGTTTCACTAAAATTGTATTCATTTGCCTGTATAAATTTGAAAAATGTACAAACAAATAAAACTGAAAAACTGAAATGACTTCATTGCATCCCGGGTGACGCCATGTAGCTACAGCTAATATAATATTAATACTAAAAATGTTTATTTTTTTATATAGACATTTTTTGCAGATAATGTATTCTTTAAATAATCCAAATTGCAACAATTTAATGTATTTTATGAATTGACTTTATTGTACAGTTATTGTAATAAAATAAAGAAGAGGAACGTAAAATACGCGGTGGGTGTCGAGGAGCTCAAAGAATCTCGAAGTTTAAGCGCTTTGTATTAATTCGGCACCGATTGCATGATAGGGATTTTTTGGAATTGGAATCCACGGCTTCTCAATAAATAAAAGTTGAACGTTCACCATAAAATCCAAGATTGTTGACAGGTGACTAAATATGTGCCCATAAACATGAGTGTAAAGACAGAATTCCCATTCTTACTCTAAACCCTATATTTTAGGTGTAACTGGATTTCTGGCGGCCATTTAAAAAAAAAACGACCTCTATGAGCCTATATTTGCATATATGAATTTGGCAGCAAACAAAATCTTCTTTAGGCGGACCCAAGGGATATATTAAATATGACTGAGTTTGCCACCAGAGTCGTATTTCCGAGGTAATACTATATCGAACAAAACACAGTAAACAGTTGTTGTTTATATCGTAACTCTAGCGGCAGTTTTACTTATGGAATTCCCTTTATTTTCGGATCGGTGACTTTAAGGTTAAAAGATTATCAAAATGTGGGTTTAGAATAACCTTTCCGTATTTGATTAAGACGATGACAATACCGATCCCTTCATTTTTGGTATTTACTCATATGGTAATATACTTCAAAGTTGTAAGTTATATCTTCTCTCAATACATATATATATATATATACATGGATATATATATATATATATATATATATATATATATATATATATATATATATATATATATATATATGAAAGTAAACATTGTTAAACATAACAAAATTCACTGCTTGATTATATCTTTTTATTATTTCTAATTTTTTGAATAATCTTTTTGTTTCAAAATCAAAAGATTTAATGAATGTTCCATAAGTATCACTAGTACTTTCGATTCTACGTCGAATCATCTCCAGGTGACAATAATCAAATGAACAAAAAGCTGAAGAAAAGAAAGAAAATTTTAAAACAAAGCCGATAACGTCATGTGAAGTCGGTTGGCATTAAAACAACAAACCGTAGCGATTCCAGAAGAACGTTTACAATTTAAATTTCGGGACGCCAAAATTAGCGTCACAAGATAAATTGTATTTACGTTAAACATTTTAAAATGTGTTTACTCACATTAGATACGTAATGTTATTTATTGTGGGTTGCTGTAAAGATAGCTTCAATTGTTTTTAATTTTAAAATATGAGTTTCAGAATATATAATTTTCGTGTTGTTAACTAAAATTTGTCTTAAATCAGAGGTGGGGCAGATATGTTTTTTTTTAATACTGGTAAATCGAACTAGAGTTTACCAGATGCATGGTGAGCCTACGAGAAAGGGTAATGATTGTTAAATCAATGTAGCTATTTGCTTTATTATTATTATTATTATTATTATTATTATTATTATTATTATTATGTAGTAGTAGTAGTAGTAGTAGTAGTAGTAGTAGTAGTAGTAGTAGTAGTAGTAGTATATGAGTTGCGTTCTCCCAAAAGGGCATTTAAACTTATAAATAACATCGTTTGTGTAAAGTTTTGGGGTTCTGAGAGGAGTTGTTTTTATTACAAACATTGGGTCGTAAATTTCTTGTAATAAATAATTAGTCTTATTTTAGTATTGTTGTCAAAAGGAGATGCAGATTCATCTAAAATACTGTTTTAGGCTTTCTCATCCAATCTAAAGTTTGGTTTAATTTGATTGCATAAAATAGGTTTATATAGTTTGAGTTATTATGCTAGATATTATTATTATTAGCAGCATTTTTAAAGTTTCGAATCATTAATCTCATTTGTTCAATATAATTAGTGTATTCGTTATTAATAAGGACTTTTATATGTTTTGATTCAATAAATAGTGTTTAGGGCGGAGGAGTTTAGTTTGGCACGGTTTAGTAGGTTTTTAACAATGACTACTTTGTAGCGATGAAGGCATTTGGTTTTGTAATTTAAGAGACTAGAGTTTACACTGGTTGTCTTTTTATAAGAAAAAGTGTTAGTAGAGTTGTAACGAATGGGATTTTATTATTTACGTTTAGTTTTACAGTTATTTTTAGAACGGACTTTTGGTGGAAATTGTCTGTAGTTTGTGTATTTGGTCATTATTCTCAGCTATAATAAGAATATCGGTGCTTGTATAATAAAAAGCCGAAAAAAAGTTTTTTTTGTCTTTTAGTGTTGGAGAGGTAAATAAGGGGCAGGTAACTCTTACCACGAATGTTAAGCAAGATTTTCCAGCAATCAAAACTGATGGCTTTAATTGGCGTTGCACATGTGACTACTGTACAAGGAGAACGTCGTTTAGACATAAAAGGGTTAGGGTTTAGGGTTAGGGTTAGGGTAAGGGTTTAGGGTTAGGGTTTAGGGTTAAGGTTAGGGTTAGAAAAATATTGTTCGAAAGCTAGAGCTGTTGTGAAGAGTTACCTGCCCCTTATTTACCTCTCCAACACTAAAAGACAAAAAAAACTTTTTTTCGGCTTTTTATTATACAAGCACCAGAATATCATAGCGTACGGAAATATTCTGTTAAATATTTTGTTTTCTAGGTTTGGTATATAAAAATTGCTAAAAGTCGGCCCAAGAACTGTCAGTTTACGTCGTTTCTACGTACGCGATGTCGATAGTATGTTTCCGTTGGACTCTTCAGTAGAGTAAGTTTCTCAAGGGTCTTTTTACATGTGTGTTTCGCTGGTCGAATTGATTATTAAAAAAAATTCTTTAGGACTAACATTTGTGTGTGCAAATTTAAAAAGTTACGATTGTACACTTGTCACACCGGCTCATTTCAGAACGATTAGGCGCACTGCACCTTTTTTTTTTTTTAGTTTCCGTCTCCATCTGCTTGCGGTTAATTTAAGAAAGAAGGCTCTGTTTCTTGCTTTTTAAGTCCTCTGTCGCTATCAACCATCCCTTGTCGACGTCTTTGGTGAGATAGTAACATAGACCGCACGGGCTGAATACTTTTTCGCATTTGATTATGTAGTCTCCGTTCTAGCGGTTGGCCATCAGTCGTTTCAATATGAAGCTTTGCGAAAACGTCGGGTGTTCACTGTACTTTGTTAGCATATGAAAGTGTCTGATATCGGTGTACGGTTTCAGTTTGCTGAAACACGCTTTCTGGTACATATTATGTACAGGCTGTGTTCTAGTATGTCCATGAGATAGCGTTTTTTCTCGTCTTGTATATATTGCAGCATGCCTTTCGCCGACTAGATCGTCTCTGTATCCTTGAAGATGAATTTGATTGGACTCTCCCATCAACATGTCAAAGCGTACAGCCTTGTTTGCCGTTCCTAGGTTCGCGCCTGCAGATGGAAGAATTGAATTTGTCGGCGTCCTCTTTTCTGCGTGGTTGCGAAAGAGCTAGTGTAGTCATCTCGAGATGTGCTTTCTCCTGCTTTCGTACCGTTTTTGTATCGAATTGCTTTGTTTGTCGACTATTTATAATAACGGTTGCTTAGTCAAGTGTCCAACTGTCAGACGATGCATTGTACTTATTTATGAAACCCCTGTTACCCAACACTGCCAGTCTTCCTTCTCCCGCGCATATTATATGTGTGGCGCGACTGTGTATCAAATTATTTGTTCGGCGCTGTTGCGCAATGTATGATTGGCGGTACATGTATCAGCACCATTTCGGGGTCCTCTTCTGACATTTGGCACCGTTCTGTTTACCACAGGGAAGCTTCCGCCACTTTTCTCCACCCGTTTTCTCAGATTTTTTGTTGGCAGACGTGTTAGATTGTAATCATCATTGGTGGTCAAATGCTATGTCACCACACTTCGAACATCGATACGTCTTTCACCTTTTCGATTTTTCAACCTTTATATGTTAGAACAGTTAGCGGTCATGTCTTTTTCGGTGTCCACCTTCGGTGTTCCGTATTTAGGGTCCGTGCAAACGTCCAGTCCGCCGTCGAATGTAGTTTTCGATCCGTCGATGAGTATGTTTGCCAAGAACTCCGGTGTGCTTAATATCGCGCCGTTTATAACGGACTTTTCTAACGTGTATATGTTCGTTAGCGGTCGTCCCAGAAGACTATGATTGAACCATCTGTGAATTAATGTGTCTTCCTGTTGTATCTGTTTTACGCTGTCCATGTCTCTCCAATCGTGGAATTGTATCATATGCACGCTCGTTTGTAGATAGTCCTTTGTTATGTTTACCGTGTTCGGTAGTTGGTTTGATATATTTCCATATACAAATCTCAGTAGTTCCGCCTCTGCTTTCATCATAGGTTGTATGTGAGAAATTTGTGTTTAGTAACTCCTTAATTTTTAACAGGTATCCGTAACCTATGTGTAATATACCAATGACGTGAGATGTCGTCTTTAAATCAGAAAGCTTAAGCCGAAATTACGCCCCTTGTATGCCAGTTTTTACCTAGTAAAGGAGGCGCTTTTGTTTTTTGTTGCTGTGATAAATAAAAGCGGAACGTTAGCAGAACTTGCCCCGTCTTAGCATAAAACGCTAATCAATACATAATACTATGTATTGTCGTTTGTCTACATATATATCGAAGTACGAATAATTTATATAAAATGCGAATAATTTATCGTTGTTTTTCGTCGTGTATTTCCACATATTAGTTTGTCTATTTGCAATACAAGGCTTTTAATTTGTGATTCGTTGAGCATTTTATCGTTTTGCCTCGCATTTATGTTGCGTTACTAGAGAGTCATCCAATAAGGTACGATGTAGTCTTGCGATACCGCGTGTGTCAACGCTGTATCGCGTATTTCCTCCACTAGATCGACCGTAGTATTTTGTAAATAATCCCTTTACTCTGTTCATGGTGATCGTTTGTATTTTCAAGTTCTTAAATTTTCTCTATAGTATGAGTGTTTGTACGTTATTGCGCTCGCCGATAGTGGTGCCTGTACGCTTCTTATTACGCTTCCGCTCAATCCACCTCCGCTCTATTTCTCCATCTCCGTCCATGCCTCGCAATCCGCCATATTCAGTGTGCCAGTACAATCAGTAATAGTACGACGGTCAATATTGGCGTTGCTTTGTCTGTAGTATGTATCGAGTCCAAGATATCTTTTAGCTCTGATAATCGTTCGACGCACTGCTTCCAATAGTCCCGTTCCTCTAGTGTCGTTGATTGAATCTGTCATCGGTCTTTTGCGTCGATATGTCTTGGTTTTCGTATTCTAAATTGTGTATTTTCGCCCCTTGGTCTAATATATTCTATCCAGGTGCGTATCTCAGTAATTTCAAGTTCATTCTCAGTCTTAATAATCGGTATCCCGGTACGGTTAATTCGGTGAATACGTCTGTGAATTTTCGTTTTCTTCTGCGTCTTTGTAACGACGACATCTCTCTCTCTCTCTCTCTCTCTCTATATATATATATATATATATATATATATATATATATATATATATATATATATCTTTCTCTCTATCTATCTATATATCTATCAATCTACTTCCTGTCACATGATTTCCGATACAAGAGTTATTCCTCCTGTTTATATCTTTCTATAATTAAAGGTAGGCCTATTATTTAGAGTAGACACTTTCTTATTCATGTCTCTGTCATGATGGATATATCATATTACCATAGAACGGCTGACAGGAAAACCAGTCGGAACGCAGCCGGTTCTCGTAACACGGACGATGGGGTGGGCGTTTTTTTTTTGTTTTTTGTTTTTTGTTTTTAGTTTTACATTTACACTGAATTAAGTGATGTTTGAAAGTCATGGGTACATTAAATAAAATCTTTGGTGGCCTGGGCTTGCTTCTCGTGAGGAATGTTTGTTATCAAGATGTCACACCCTTAAGGAAGACTACTATGCCTCATTTTTTTTCCGCAAGAAATAAGAACGTTTCTTAATGCAATTCGGAAGCATGAGATTAATGATACCATCAACGTATCCTGAAATAAGAGCCGCAAGTGTACCGATATCTCGAAACAGTCGGTCCATTGGGTGGCATGACACTATTTACTTTACTAATACTACTTCAGCGAAGTCGGTAACTATTGGTGGTGTCATCTGGCGAGAGGAGTGTTAGTTACCTACACAAAATGGCCGGGATGTTGTTTTCATTTGTATTTCAGTGTTGGTTTGCGTGCAGATGTGTTTGTTCATTGGTTTATATGTTAAATAGAATTATGCAAAATATGCTTAAACGATCTCGAAATATGTGGTAGAAATGCTGCCTTTGAGTAAGAGGAGCTCTGTCGTCTGATTTGTGAGGGAGCGCTATTTTTTTTTTAGTCCAAGTTTCCCTTTTTAGGAAGAAATGAGTAGTCAACATTAAAAACTGATCTTGTATTAAGTCGTTACAAAAATAATGGCCGCCTGAAGCGCTTGGATTTTAAAAGTCATTTTAACATAATATTTGTAGTTTATTTCTGATTATATATATAATAATTAATGTGTTTTCGATAATAATTTGTAATTTTTTTTCAGATAGAAAGTATTTTTGAAGCATAGGAGACACTCAATGATGAACATGCCAAAAATGACGTTCGCATTTTATGTTGCATCAGTTCAACTTAGGCACAATGCGTCCGTAACTTCTGCCAATATCAATAGAGTATGTGGAGATTGATCTACAAGCGATCGGACAGTACAAAGGTGGTTTTAGAAATTCAGTAGTGGAGATGAGAGCCTTGCAGATGAAGAAGGTAGAGGACGGCCGTGTAATCTTCACAATGAACAATTGCAAGCACTTGTTGAGCAAAATCCACGTCAAAGTGTCAAAGTAATGTCTGAGACACTTGCTGTCAGCACTGCAACAGTTTCATGTCATTTACAGAGTATTGGAAACGTGACAAATTTTTGTGTATTTTTCTGAAATCGGCCATTATTTTTGTAACGACCTAATATCAAACTTGAATCTCGCTAGGAGGGAAGTAAATAGATGTTAGTGCGAGTCTAAATAAAGACTGGTGATCCAAGGATTTTTAAACACGCCTTCTCAAAAAAAAATATCTCTTGTATACATATGGAAATTATACAGAAATAGAATAAGATAATTTAATGACTTCACACGTTCTCAATCTCTGTTATATGAAGATATTTATTTACTGAGATAAATAGATAGATGCAGAAAAAAGGAGAGGGAGAGACAAACAGACAGACAGACAGACAACGTTAAAGATGAAGAGTAAAAGAATGAGGGAAACTGAAGAACATACAAAGGATGCAAATAAGAGAATGAGAAACTATACGAGAGATAGTGGGAGTGGGAAGATAAGTTAGAGGAAGAGAGGGTGGGAAAGAGATAGATGAGATGCGAGAGGGGAAAGAGAGATCGATCGAATTTGAAAGAGATGGAGAAAGTTAATTAGAGAGATGATGATGATGATGATGATGATGATGATGATGATGATGATGATGATGATGATGATGATGATGATGATGATGATGATGATGATGATCTACAAAGAGACAGAATTAAAAAAGATGAGAGAATGAGAGATGGGTGCGAATAAGAGATAGAGAGAGGAAGAGAGAAAAAACAAGAGAATGCAAGAGAGAAGGAGACGGACAAACAGACAGACAACGCTAAAGATAGAGAGAATAAACATAATGATATATAGGGGTGCAGATAAGAGAACAAGAGAGAGGAGGAAAGAGAAAGAATGTGAGACTATAAGGAAAGATAGTTGGAATGGGAGGATGAGTTAGAAGAAGAGATATTCTGGAGAGTAGATAAGTGAGAGAAGGGGGGGGGGGAGAACGATTGAATGTGAGAAAGGCGGAAAAGGTGAATTAGAGAACGAGAGAGCTAAGAGACAGAGATAAAGAGGATGAAAAAATGAGAGAGAGACGTGAATAAGAGAATGAGAGAGCAAGAATAAGAGACTGTGAAAGAGAGAGAGAAAGAGAGAGGAGGATGTGAGAATTAGATACCCGCGGAATGATTGGATAAAATGAGAGAGGTGACAGAAAGAGAAAGAGAATATGAGAAAGATAAAGACAGAGATAGAAAGTGGACGAGAGACAGATAGACAGAGAGTATTATGGGATAGAGAAAGAGACGTAGAAAGAAATAGATAAAATGAGCGAAGAGAAAGAGAGAAAGGTCGAATGTGATAGAAACGGATAAAATGGATTATATATATATATATATATATATATATATATATATATATATATATATATATATATATATATACAGAGAGAGAGAGAGAGTGAGAGAGAGGGGGGTAAATTTACAAAAAATGCAATTAAAGGAGGTGGAATAAATAAACAAATAAATAAATAAATAATAATAATAATGACTTGTGTGAGAACTCCTAGTGATTACAAATAATAATAATAATAATAATAATAATAATAATAATAATAATAATAATAATAATAATAATAATAATAATAATAATAATAATAACGAGACGAATGGTACAAACATAACCAGATACAGTACTGGAAAACGAAATACACAAAATTCTCTGGGATATGGATATACAAACAGATAAACTCATACAAGGAAGGACACCGGGTGTTATAATAATCGACAAGAAGGAAAAATCTTGCCAAATCGTAGATTTCGCCGTTCCAGCAGACAAAGACTGAAGATCAAAGAGATGAAAAATGAAACAAATACACGGAACTTACCAGAGAACTGAAACGAATATGGAGCATAAAGAAAGGCAATATAATACCAATAATCGTAGGAGCATTAGGAACAGTCCCAAAAACCTGGATAAAAGACTGGGAGAAATTGGAATCAAAGGGATCACTGAAACCATACAAAAGACGGCAATGATCAAAACAGCTGCAATCTTAAGGAAAATCCTTGAATGCGGAAACCAACCTACATAAGCTATGGATGGTAACCAGTCACATGAGAGTTACAACAGGAAGAAAACAAAACCGTAGGAAGAACACCACTGCATGAACCAAGGAACAGAAACTGCAAGAAAAATCATAAGCTCCCCTCCCCCCCCCCAAAAAAAAAAAGATGGCGCCGGCCTAAGCTGACACCGCACAAAATAGTCGTAGAGGATCAAGGAGGATGAGAAGACCGAGGAGAGACAGCACAAACCAGACCTCTACTGAATAAGTGCGGAGAGTGCAGGGACATTAGGGAGGCTTATTACCACCCAAATAATAGACAAGACCAAAGGTCCTTACCAGCGAGAAATCAATGGTAAGCGGCTGTTGCGATACCGCAAGGTCATTTGCAGTAGTTATCGAAAAGAGGTGGAGAGTACTGGAAATCTGTGGAGGCTTGTTGTCACTCAGACTCCAGGGATCACCACCGGTTTTTGTCGGTGAGCAATCACTGACGATGATCTGTGTGATAACGCCTAGTGAGTACAAATAATACTACTACTAATAAAACAAACATTTTCAGACTACTTTTCGCATCTTGGATGTTATTATCACAACGTTTCGGCCGATGTAAACCTTCTTCAAATGCAGTTTGTCGAACTCTTAAATGTTTATGTCAAAATCGGGAATTTGTATAGAATTTTTAACAGAACTCTTTATTTAATCAACAGAGATAGCTTTATCTCGCTCCGTCAGCCATGACCGGGTAGAATTGTAATTGTATTCTTAGTATCGCCTGCACTGAAGATTGAACCTTCAACCTTCTAGAAGACCGTACATATTCCCGAGTTCAACGTAAAGATTTCCGAGTTCGACAAGATGCACCTGAAGAAGGTCGGAGGTCACATCGGCCGAAACGTTGTGAAACTAGCACCCAAGATGAGAACAGTAGCCCGAACAATACAAATAATACACATTATCAATCATCATCTAAAAAATTCAGAAACATTATATCAAATCGGTACGGACCCGAATTAATACGAACATGGAAATAACTCAACACTCTCTCCGTTTCATAAAGACATCACACATTTTGAATTCTTACGACCATGGTTTGTTGGAAAAAAGAACAAAATCATTCTTTCCATCATTCGCCAATAAAAGCTATTGTCAAGATACACCTGAAGAAGGTCAGAAGTTACATCGGCCGAAACGTTGTGAGAATAACACCCAAGATGAGAACAGTGGTCCGAACAACCCAAATAATACATATTATAAATCCTCATCTAAAAAAATTAATAAACTATGTATTTTCTGTAAGAAAGAGGCTGTTGGGATGTTGTTAGATTACGAGGTCGATGTTTTACTATGTCCAGGCAAGAAAAGGTGCCCCAAGCGCCACCTCCCAAGATGTGGCAGCAGTACTCCACTTTACCCCGTATGGGATTCTTATACAGGTAGAAGATTGCATTTTGCAATTACAAATTTTATTTGACTGCTATAAATGTTATTATTATTATTTTTCCATTTCATTTTAACTTCAGCTAATTAAAACAATTATAACATCCGTTCCAAACATAGTTAATCAATTCCAGAAGGAAAGTATGTGTTAGCATGTAGTATGTGTGATTAAAGGATATGGGAATAAATGTTAAGGAAACAAACGTTCATAGACTTAGTTTATTGTTAGTATACTTAAGCTGAGTTTATGGACGTTTATTTTCTTAATAATTACCCCCTATATAAATAAAATAGAAAACAAATTGAATACTTCCTTTAATTATTAAAGACAGCGCTCAAATAATTAACCATACAACATGTTTTAAACTAAGATTTTATGGGAAATCCAATGATTGGTAATTATATTCTATCCGATTACTTTATTTACAAGAATTTGCAATCAAATCAACAATAGTTACGTCTTTGAGTGTTCAAAATAATGGCGTGAAAAATATTTTTGATATTTTTCACTTTTAACTTTTTAAAATAACAAATTTGTATACAACATGTTTTGCTATCGTCGTTTAATATCTGTGAACCATTTTTATTTCCGGTCACACCTCTTTTAGTATAACATATGGATAGAAAATCTGGGTTAACGTTTGTTTTCCCCCGCAAGGCTTTTTTCCTATACATTTTAATCACGAAAAATACATACTAAAATATTCCTTAGTTTTAGGATTGAATTATGTTTTTAAAAGCGTCCGTAATTTGCAATTAACTCATTAAGTAACTAAGTTTCTATCTATCACTCTCACCCTCTCTCACTGCATTTCGTACAACCCCACACTTATTCTATACGTCATTTCCCCGTCTCTCTATCGTTCTGTTTATTAACCCCTCTTTGCCCTCTTGCATAAAACAGTTTACCCTCTTTGTGCCCCTTTGCATAAAACTAGATTAACTTAACTATAGCCTACATTACGTACCCTTACGCCTAGCGGGGATGTTCCAAAATTTATAATGATCGGTTATTTAATTTAGGAGTGAATCTTTGACAAATATATAAACATGTGCACATACTTAACTTTACATAGATTGAAATATATAAGTCATCCATTTTATGGTTAGGTCATCATCGTGAATTAAATAAAGAGCGTTAATCGATAAACTATTTAATGAAGAGAAACTACTTCCGCTTTTAGCAATCGATTCTCGTCATGTAGAGAATATCGTTTATCTGAAGGACTAATAATATGTCCCCACTGCAACTGCTTGCTGATTGAAATTTGTGGATGCGATTAAAATAGACAAAATAAATCTCATCCCATACAAACTTTATTAAAACCAAATTATAGCTTCTGGTTACAGTACATGAAGGACTTCTTTATTTGTATTCTGTGAGAATAGAGATGAAACGAACACTTACCAGCTGAAAAGCGAATGAGATGCTTTACAGGTCATGCGTGCCCATCTATCAGAGAAAAAGAAGACTTCTATTCACAATTGTGGAGGCTTATAGTTGGGACTGATTTGTATATGTGAATTACTAATTTGATGTGTGAAGACCAACTAACTTCAATAAAAGGACGGATTGAAAGCATCCAGTGCGTTTTTAGAGATCAGAGAGAAAGTGTTAGGGCTGGAAATTTATTAAGTGTCATTTCAGCGTTTGAAGAAACTGGAATCCTGTTTAAAGTTTAAATTATCATTGGAACCTTTTTTTCTTACAGTCAGTCACATGTTCCTATTTAGAATTTACCCGTTTTAAACAAATTCAAATAATTTCAAAGGCTGCATTTTTATTTCAACTTCAAAACACATATACACTTCCATCTCAATTATACCATGATACACAATTTACCATTATCGATCCAGTGTTTTGCATGGCCAATATTCAAATAAACTGACCCGATTCTTGTTTGTATCTTGTTGTTAATAGTAAAAGTAAATTCGTGTGAATCAACATGGTACAACTTTGTTGACCGGCTTGGTTCTGATGTTGGCTTTCTTGCAGGAGGGACCACGTAATGGTTGCCAACATTTCTAAGTGAAAGTGAAATTACGGAATTACTGGACTCGAACTTGGCACACCCAGGTCGTCAGTTCGTGTTGTTATCTACTTGACCACCGTCACCTCCCTTTGTTCTAAATGAAACATTCAGTTCTTTTTTATTGATTGCTGCTAAATGTATAATTACAATAGCTTCTATATATTGGATCTTGTGTATTGTTCTATTGTCATTGGTCAATGTGACAATATTCTTAATGGGTCAAGAAGAGACAAAGATCCAGATGTCTTGCGAGGAAAAGGTGAGTAATCGCACAGCTAAAAAAGTAAATCAAATCCATGTTCATGACTGATATTTCAGCTTTATTGATCAAAAGACTTTTTACGTGAGATTAAGTTCTGATCTGTACAAGTGAATATAAAGAGTCAGGATAGGGATCGAGGAGAGGCAATAAAGGAGATGAATGTCCAGTAGATATGGATGCTTGAAGATGGATAGAGATCGGTATGTGAAAGAGTTTAAAGAGGGGAAGTTAAAACGTCTCAGATGATCGGAGATTAGCCCTTAACAAGTTCGAACGAAACGAGTTCGTATGCTCATACCTAAAAGTCGTTTGTGGTCCTTCGAGAAGCACCAAGAAGGGAAAATAGTAGTTGGTGCTTTAATAATGTGAGATCGGTCCTTGTCCACTTGCCTACCCACAGGGGAAAAGTTAGACACAATATCAGTTTTTAATGTGGGAAAAAATCCAGCTTTCCCGAAGGGGAATTTTGCATTAGAACAAAAATAAAATTGCCTCAGTCGAGACGGATTTCTCATTCAGTGACTGAGGACAAAAAATGATATGTAGTATCAGAGCAGATGCAACACTTTGCTCCTAACTAAAATGCAAAAGCGGCCCAATAAAAAAAAATGTTTTCTTATGCCGAAATTAATGTGTCTTAGTTTTTGTATTTAATCACCCTTCATCAAGTACAAACATGGGTACCTGGCGTTGCCCGGGGGGAAAGCGGACATGGCAATCAAAATAGAAAAGTTAAAATGTGTGTGTAACATCTTTAGTTTTAAACTCTCTCTCTCTCTCTCTTCCTCTTTATCTCTCTCTCTTCTTTCCCACTACCCTCTCTTTCACTTCCCAGTCAAGAAGGATTCCTCTCCTCCGACCGAGGACTAAACAGATACCACACTTTCACCCTGGCCAAAACGTCAAAAAAAATGTATTTTTGTCCGCGTTTAACACCAAAGTCGACGAAAAAATCGCTCTAATGTCGTTGTGTTATTAGTTGGGCCCGGGACATGTGTGATATAAAAATAATCCCATAAATTTACACCTCATCTCTAATCCCACAATAATGCGCAGTAACATTAGTATCAGAAAAAGGATCGTAAAATATTTAGGAGGAGAGCACCATCCAGACCTTCACTAGAAGAGACTGGAATCCTGAATAGCCAGATTCTCACTCAAATTACAGAGAATGTCGACAGTCGTTATAAACGAGAACGCAAATTGATTAGCGACGGAAATCGAAAGAACAGGAGAGTGCATGAAATCTGTGAAGACTTGTTATCACTCCAATCCCAGGGAAAACCACCTCTTGTTGCTAGCAATGACTCATGCGAGAACGCATAGTGATTAACAAATAATAAGGAAGTATGTTCAATGGCTACTCGAATGCAATCGTGTCTCAATCACAGATCTTTTAAGGCTATTGACTCGAATATTTTGTTGTCAACATTTGTATACCTCTAAGTCCTTTAATTAATTGTTTTCATTTAAAATACGGTACTTATACAGGCATTGAACGGAACGGTTTTTAACTCTAACCCTAAACTAATATTAACCTAACTTTAACCTAACCCTAAACTTACTTTAACCTAAGTCGGTTTGGTTCGGTTCAAATTCTGTAGAATCATCTAAAATATTTATACTTTTCCATTCGCAAGTTTTTCTATTCTTCTCGTAAATGTTTACCGGAAGAGCATACATCTCGACAAACTTGCTTCAACAGAAAAAAAATGCAGACATGAAGAAAGAAAAGAAAAACTAATAACTAATTTTTATTTTTATTTTATAAATTTTGTCTAAACCCTTTCGCCCGATATGGGAATAAGAGTCCCCACCTCTCATTTGTCAAAGTAATGTAACATTACTCAACATGCCGGGGTGGAGAAAAATAGTAAGAGGCTGACTGGGTTGGTGGGTCTTATACCCTCCTCTCACCTGCACCCGGCTTCCCACACTCACATGTACATATCTGCATATGTGCATATGCGCATGCAAGCGACTGCAGTTAAAATGGCAGGCATAAGTGATATGGCCGGCTTTAAAAGAAATTATCTTAATAAATATATATTTTTTTAATTATAAAACTATCGTTTGTTAACAAAAAAAACGATAGCATACTCTCTCCGGAGAGCTTCACCACATAACTGAGAATAAAACTCCCGTCCATGGGGTCAAAACATGTGTGGATAAGCAGGTACAGACTTTAAGTACTTGCTAAGTGCCTTTTCTAGGGTTGTCATTTTTTTTTGCTGTGAGGTTTCGCCGTTTCCCCACATATTGCACCAGGTGTTCCCAAATGGTCACCCATCTGGTACTGTCCAGGATCAACGTCGCTTAACTTCGGTGAACTAATAAGAACTTACGTTTGTTAACTTATTCTACTAAATGCTGACTTAAAGAGAGCTAGGAGGGAGAAGATAACGAAATACCAAAGTCTTATTTACGACATGAGAAGAAATTATAGGAGAAATCGGCCCTATCAAAAAGGATTTCATAAACTACGTGGCGAATATACACGATGAACAAAGTGTAAGAGACGTCCAAGCAATTATGCTTAAAGTTACAGTTAGAATACTTTAAAGATCTCTCGGTTAGAGTCTCTTAAATAGCGGATGAATGTCTGGCATCCGGCAGATTTCCTCATCCCCTGAAAACAATGAATATATATATGTACGACATGAGAAGAAATTATAGGAGAAATCGGCCCTATCAAAAAGGATTTCAAAAACTACGTGGCGAATATACACGATGAACAAAGTGCAAGAGACGTCCAAGCAATTGTGCTTAAAGTTACAGTTAGAATACTTTAAAGATCTCTCGGTTAGAGTCTCTTAAATAGCGGATGAATGTCTGGCATCCGGCAGATTTCCTCATCCCCTGAAAACAATGAATATATATATATATGGTAAACAGCTGATGACCCCCGTGTTAATATTAGACGCTTAAGGTCTCCTGTTTTTGTTTCACTCTTTTTTTTTTTTTTTTTTTTTTTTTACTTATAGTTTTTCATTTATTAATTTTCCAACGTATGTTAAGTCTGCAATATCTTGGATTTAGTTAGTTTGTCTGGGAATTTAAACTGCATTTTACATTTTTTTTAATAACTCAAAGCTTCTTTAGACTATATATATATATATATATATATATATATATATATATATATATATATATATATATATATATATATATATATATATATATATAGTAAGCTATGAAAATATATTTATGGCAATTAAGCTACACAGAGGCTCCCGCGTTTCATCCCCGGGGTGAATCTTCAGGCTAAAATGCATTTTAGCCTGAAGATTCCCCCCGGCGATGAAACGCGGGAGCCTCTGTGTAGCTTAATTGCCATAAATATATTTTCATAGCTTACTACCTAGCTTTACTTACGTATCGAGCACTGTTGAAGTAAATACTGAAAATTGATACATAAAAAATTATATCTCCTTATAAAATTTTATGTGGATACATGAAATACTAATATTATATATATATATATATATATATATACGAACACAATATCTGGTTTCTCCTTGTAAAGCATTCACAGCAAGAACTAGTCCTCTACTACTGCTGTAAATAAATTGTCTTTCTTTTCCCCAATATGTCAAACATCAAAGGAAACTTCCATAAACACAGTTCCTTTTCAAGAACTCTCACTCTGTGGAACACGTTGCTACAGGATTGCGTTACTGAGTGATACAACATGTGCATATTTAAATCTAATGTCAATAAACACTTGTAAACGTAATCACCAGATATTATTCATTGAATACTGTCATAATATTCATCATCCTTCATCTGTTAATCTATCACTCTCAGTAAACCTTGTTATCGAGTGGCTTTTGGTATTGAAAATGGTGACTTATTTGAAGTAAAAATATAAACTTATATATATATATATATATATATATATATATATATATATATATATATATATATATATATATATATATATATATATGGTCGCTGTCTATTCGATTTCGAATATGAGCACTTTTGCCGTATCGATGTTATATTAGTGTGAAGGTTCCCAGTGAGAGGCGCGGATGTGCCTCTTAAAGATGGGGCAGGTGTTGTGATGATCTGAGGGGATGCCATAAATGAAACCACCTCTTGTCTGTGCTTGATTTTGCAAAACATTCACTCGTTGGTAATTCAAAAAACCTGCACGTGACATAGTTACCAAGTTGCACGCATGGCATCTAAGGTGTTCCATGTTTCCTCCATGTGCTGGGGGTGTCACGTCCCGCATCTTCCTCGCTGTTCTCTTCTGCTGCTAGTGTTACATCTTATTCTTTTGAAAACGCTTGCTGCTCTTAAAACGCGTTTTCCTATTGACCTATCTACGGCCACCCTCCCATCCCTCAACATCAATTCCAAAGCACTTCAAATCGTCTTTGAGACAATCTTTGAATCGCTTACGAGGTTCATGCTGTGCGCGAGTATTCCCAGTTAGTTCCCCATAGATCACCTGCTTGGGCAGTCATTTATTAGTAAGACGAATAAGATGGCCAGCGTAACGAAGTCTGCGTTTCCTTATACGAGACTCGATGCTTAGGACAGCAGCTCGTTCCAACACTTCGTTATCAGAGGTAAAGCTATCCCAACGGATGTTAAGCAAGTGACTAAAGCAATTCTGCTAGAAACACTCCAGCAAGCGAATATGAGCTCTGTAAGCGGTCCATGGCTCACAAACATATAAGAAAGTTGATACCACACAGGCCTCATACACATGTATAAATTAAGTAGACTGCATTTTCTTTAGTAGTTTGTATGAATGGCTAACGTTGCAAATGTTAGAGGCTCGACCCGGAGGAAAGAGGCGAGCACAAGATAAAATGAAAATATCTTTGGTCACATGGGTCACCCAAGAAGTGTGTTTCCCTTTGAGATGAATTAAGTATGTCACAACAGGCTGGATTGTCGCCATGATAATTCTCTGTCTGACATTTATCTCCGATGATATCTCAAGTGCTCAATGCCTGGGTGGGTTATGGCCATAGAGAAAGACCCGGTCAGGAAGGAAGAGATGGGAGGGGAGGTCGGCGACTGGGCATGACAGGAAGTGTGAGATTTACTGAGATAGCTGGAACAGTTTGAAGCTGGGCGCTAACCGGAGAAGATGGCTCATCTGAGTCTCCTAGCTAAGGACTGTAGGGGACTTGTTTCAACTTTGCCGCGATATAGAGATCTCATTTTGCAACTCTTCCATTCCACTTAGAGGCACGAGTATCTTTTGTAACATTCAACAAATAAATGTGTTACTTGTTCATAAATTGGACTCATAGTTTTTACTTTGCATGAGAGTATTTGTTCAGCCCTGAGACGAGATCAAACAACATTTTTGGACCGGAACAACGTGTGGGATGATTACGACCAAGTACAGTGAACGCACGAACGAGCAAACACGCATACGACATGTTCACACACATACAGATCTTAGTTTCCAGCCTGACATCACGTGGTGCCCACAACCGTTTCTCCAAATGACCAAAAGACACACCAGTCCATTCAATACGTCCATCTATATCAGCATCCAACGACCCGTTTCTCAAAATAAAACTACCCAGATACATAAAACGATTCACCACAGACAGTCTGCGACTTTCAACAAATATATCCGGTTCCTGATACGAGTTGTCAGAGTCTGGGGCAAACATAGCCTTTGTCTTGGCCAGGCTTATTGTGAGACCCATGCTTCTACACGCCCATGCAAAGCGATCCATAATATTCTGCATATACTTCTGCAAGCGAGTCACGATATCCACATCATCTGTATAGAGCAAATCTCGAACAACAGTGGAGAATGTTGACAACGTCTTAAAACGCTGTAAGTTATACAACCGACCCGATGTGCGAAATCGAAGATACACACCTTATTCACAGTTAGTGAAAGCCAACGACAGAGTTACAGAAAAATAGATGGAAAACAAAGTAATCGCAGGTATATCACCCTGTTTAACACCGTTGTCACCTGCAACGAGTTCAGAGAGACAACCACTGCAATTGACACGTGCTTTCATGTTGTCGTGCAGCTCACGAAGGAGTCTAACAAAGATAGGAGAACATCCCAACTTACCCAATACCTTCTACAGCGCATCCCGATTAACTGTGTCAAACGTTTGCTTCAGATCAACTAAGAGTTGATATAAGTCTAGCCGATGTTCAATACACTTTTCCTGCATTGAACGCGTCGTAAAGATCATACCCATTAATTCTAAAGCATCACTAACTCGCAGGAAGCATAAACGGGAAGATGTAGGCATTCAGGCCATTCAACAGGATTCTGGTAAATACCTTTCCTCTGCCGTTCAAAAGAGAGATGCCTCGATAATTGCTGCACTCATCTTTCCTTGTACAAGGAGACCATAATCGAGTAACGCCAATCTTGGTAAACATGCCCGTCAAACCAGATGTTGTTAATCAACCCTTTAAGTTGAACTGTCAATGGTCTTTCCCCACAGCGAAGGACTAACACATGTATACCATCTCCATCAGATGCTCCGCATCTCAACTGCCATATAGTCTCCTTCACCTCCTTGAGGGAAAGAACAGAATCCATTTCGGCAATGCCAGCCGTTTGAGGCAAGCTATCTATCACATCAGTACTGACTATCGACGGATTAGTGAACAGATCAGTATAATGTTATGTCCATTCATCGAGTAGCTTGCTTGGATCTCTAATCAACTCTGTGCCATCCTTGGATTTTAATGGGGTTACACTAGAATGGCTAGGGCCATAGACTGTCTTCATCAGATTATACATTGTTTTACTGTCCTTAACATCAGTGGCATCCTGAATATCACAAGCCTTCTGTCGCCACTATTCATCTTTCATCCGTCTAAGTATGACCGTCCCACAGACTTCAGATCCTGAGGTGACAAATCGCTATTAATCCGCCCTTGATGAAGTTCATGCTTTTTCTGTAGCAGTTGAGCGATGTGAGCATTATTGCAATCAAACCAGTCTTGATGATTTCTCTTCGTTAGCCCCAAAACATTTACAGTTGTTTCATAAAACACTTGTAAAAACACTCCCGCATACTATCAAATGGTATCTGCTCAAGTCTATTCTGTAGAACTAGAGCAGTTTTTCTTATCCTTCAGCCTTGCCACATTTATTCTCCGATGACACTTGACCTTGCTGAATCGCCTCTTCATCCTAATTACGAACCTCATGTCAACACACACCAGACGATGATCTATCCAACACTCGGCCTTCTCTTTTGACCCGTACTTTGCAGACGTCCTTTAGATTGCGTCTACGGGTGATGACGTAATCGATCAAATTCCATAGCTTGGATCGTGGATGCATCCATGCGGTCTTATACTTTGGAAACACGTGTTAGTTATCACTAAATCCAGTTCCAAACACATTTGCAGTAAACGTAACACGCTATTATTCATACTTCCAACTCCATAACGTCCGAGTGGACGCCATGTTTGATATTCCCTACTCACCCTCGCATTTTATCATCTTGCGGAGCAGTGAGGATAACTCTTTAAAAATCTTCATAAAAGAGCCTTACTAGCTCAGGTGGGCTGTCCAATGTAGGAGCATAAACATTGTTGCATATCGCTGACTAGATAGACGCAAACGTATTAGTATACATACCTAAGTTTATGTAAATAGATATGCATTTTACTACACATTATTTTGCTAGACAAATGCACTCATATTTCAACTAAAACGAAATAGCTATGTTCAGGCGAGAATAAAACCAAAGACAAAATATTCATTTTCTTACCATTGCCATGTTCCCGACCCGGTGTCGTCCGGGTGTAATTATAATTTCATGTTCATGTCGAAAAACCAAGATAAATTAAGAAACCAGAGACTCTTAATTAAGTGATTTTAACTTTTTCGTACGTCTGATGATCTCGTAAGAGGTAAATTGCGGAAAAAGCTATTTTAACTTGCATGACCTTCGAAAAGTACAAAACTGAATCTTATTAGTAAATTTAGATCGTTCTGACGTCTGACTAGCTGGTAAGAGTAAAATCGCATATATATCGTTCTTTTATTTCTTTTTGTTTCAAGTGTTAAGATTTTAAAAGTTCTTCATAATTTGTGTAAAACTATTGACAGAAGAGGTAAATGTTGGAATCGAAATTCATGCTGGTTGATTTGAAATTGCACTTAAAGCATTTCTATAAATAAAGAAATTTCTACACACGTAGCATTAAAACTTAAAAAAAGATAAGAAATCAAGAAAATTAGGCGATAAAATACTGTTTCTCCTTACATATCTCTCTATGTGACAAATTATTGACTAAACCGGAAGTCCTAAGAGATGACCTCCACGAAAAGAGAATTGACGCGTTATAGATTTAATAAAATGTTGAACCAATTCAGTTCGTTGATCAATGCATAAAGCCAGTTGTTTTCGTAACTGTATCTCTCCTTCTCCGCCTCTCTTTCTCTCGCTGTTGTTATATATATATATATATATATATATATATATATATATATATATATATATATATATATATATATATATATATGGGAAAATGAAAAAGGAAAACCAAAAAATGGATGTTTTTTTATGTGTACATGAACGTTTCGTCTTTATTTATAAGACTTCATCAGGATGATAATATAGAGAAAAATGTCATGCAAGTACAAACACATGTAGGGTTGACATATTGGGAAAAAGGAAGAAAATAATGGCCACTACTGGGTGGACGTCCGTACTTGGTGAGGAGTGAAAAATGAATGTTGATGAAAATGAGTGGGGAAGAAGTGGAAAGATGGGGGTGAGCACGGACTACTGTGGCTGGTAGTAAGAGAAAGAGGTGGGGGATGAGCAGGAATAATGTGGATGGCAGAGAGGGGGTGGAGGAGAGGGAGGAAGGAGGTATTTGAACAGATGGCTGCGGTCAAGACTGAAGGGGAAAAAGTGAGTTGGAATGTTTGTGTGTGGGGGTGTATGCAGAGAAAAGGAGGATGGGTAGAGAAGGAGGGGGCTATGATTTTGGTGGATGGGCGAAAGTTATGGTCTTAGAGAGAGTTTTGAGAAAATGAGGGGATTTAAGAACGGGGGTATGGAAGAGTGAAGGTACGAAAGAAGTAGTTGAGGGGGGAATGGGTGAGGGGAGATGTACACATAAAAAGACATCCATTTTTTGGTTTCCTTTTTGATTTTCCCCTCACGTTGGATTACCTTCATCCTTCTCTTCCCATATATATATATATATATATATATATATATATATATATATATATATATATGTGTGTGTGTGTGTGTGTGTGTGTAAGTCTATTAAACGAATGGAATTATGATGTATTTTTCATCAGACATCTGTAAAACATGGGAGGTTTCCTATTAACGTGCCTCCCCACGAGAGCAGAGTTAGACATAAGGTCCGTTTTAATGTGGGGAGAATGCAGCTACCCTAAAACGAGGCACCTTGAATTGGAACAAAAATATTTTTTAAATGCCTCAGTCTAGAAAGACTTCTCCTTTACAGACTGAGAATAGAAAATATAAAGTGCAGCACCAGAACAGATACTACACAAGCACAAAAGGCCAAATAGGTTAACTTTTGATTATTTTTGTTTCATTTGACTTCAGTCGAAGTTCTTCGAAATCAAGGGACCACTTCCTGAGGCTAACACTTGATCTCTATCTGAGATACATAGATATCCGAGTGTTTAATCAAGATTCTCCTCTACCTCTCAAGCGTTGAGTTAGTACAAATCTGAAGAAAATCAATTTCCTCTCCCCAATTGACCAGTTTACTGTGTTACAGTATATCTTTATAGTGGTCTCTTGATCGTGCCGGATTCCAGGACAAGAATTCATATTGTCTGGTGGAGTATCCAGCTAAGTGCTGTTACTTGAGGTAACATCACTAGGAGAAGGTGCACCATTCCTCGTATCAGCCAGTCTATAGCCGTGTTGAAGGGATCTGATTTGGGCTTCGAATACTATGTTATTTTTAATATTTGGTCAGGGTTTATCTATAGGAAGGAGTATCCTCATGCCATGTTGTCCTGACAATTTCCTGTACATAGCGGCCGAATAAGACCTCCTCGACACGGTTATACACTGGATCATACGAGGAATGTTGCACCTTCTCGCGATAAGGTTAGCTCAAGTAACATCACTTAGCTGGATACTCCACCAGACTAAATGAGTTCTTCACCGGTAAAAGCAAGAGACCACAAGAAAGATATGCTACAACATAGCTAACTGGTCAATTAAGAAACCGGAAATTAATGTCCTTAACTTCTTTACAACCTCAACGTTTGACAGGTAAAGGAGAAATTTAATGGAATATTAAAATATCTATGTATCTTATATAGAGATCAAGTGTTAGGAAGGGGGACCTTGATATATGAGAACTTCGACTGAAGTAAAATTAAACAAAAATACCATATATACGTATACTTACACAACCATATTTATACATATAAACATATGCAACTATAATTACACATATATACATCATACATTACAATAATATACACTCACACGTTAATATGTATAATTATGCACATAGAAATATACATACACATTTATATATACATACATAAGCCAACACACGCACAAACATATATATACATATATTTGCATATATAAATTTATTTACGTTAATACAAAGGTTTATGTTGTAGCCCAATAGTGAACGACTAGAACTCTTAATTAAACATCATGTAAAACCTTAGTTATTCAGGAAACAACATTCCTTGTATACATCAAAACATTTTTATTTGCATACAATTATTTCTGCTTATCTAAAAAACATACATTTTTGTGATATGAGCTGGCTTCCTCACCGGTCAAGCTGAAAATAATTAAATGCTACTAATATACATTTATCTTTTTATATATTTTCCTTTTGTTCACATTTTTTTAGAGGCAGTACTTGTTTGAACATAGTTTTGCATATGATTGCTCCTATTATAATACAACCATGCCATGTGTGTCTTTTTTTGATGGGCAGAAACAATTATATGGAAATAAATGTGTATTGCTGAATATATGGTATGTTATTCCTTGAATAACTAGGTTTTTACATCATGTTATATATATATATATATATATATATATATATATATATATATATATATCTTTTTTTTCTCTTTTTTTTGCTCTTCTTTTTCTTTTTCTTTTTATTTTTATTGAATATGTAGCACGTCATCGGTGGGTTCAAATATAAAATATTCAGAAAAAAATTAAATAAATAGTTAAAATCATTATAAAAAACAGTTATGTTTTAGTTTTATTACATTTGCTGCGGATATTAATATTTACTGCGTTATAAGCAATATTGCCACACACACGTTTTTTTAGATTTAAAACACCTACCATTTGACAAAGAGGTCTTCCTCGAAATATATTATGGAACACGGTCACACAGATTAGATCAGTGTTGAAGTTTTGCCTAATCAAGTAAGATTTTCTATATAGGTAAAAAAAATATTTAAAAAGTTTTTGAAAAAATATATAATTAAAATCACTTGCTTTTGTCTTACTTCTCAACGCCGACATATTTCCATTTCTTGCATTGTGATAGCCTCCTAATACTCCTCTCTCTTTCTCTCTCTCTCTCTCTCTTACTCTCTCTCTCTCTCTATATATATATATATATATATAACATGATGTAAATATATATATCAAAATTATTCAATGTAGCTTGACAATTGTTTCGCGCACAAACAAACAACCAGAAATAAACATATAATTACCAAGATCTTTCGTTCATGCAGCTCATCAGAAGGCCATCAATTTTTTTAAAACTTTTACATGCATTTCACACAGAAATCAGTTCCTCAAAATTAACCAAGGATTCCGGGCATTTTCTATTTATAACGCAGAGCTAAGAAAAATACGACCAACATTACAAGCGATGCAAGTAAGATAATGTAATATATAATGGAATGTATTAAGAAAAATAGTGTTTTTCTAATTATCAAAAAGCTATTATTAGGGTATCGCTAAGTTAAGGTACAAAATTAGTTCAAATCCAGAGATACTAATGTTAGGTAGCCAAAACAAAACGAGCCTAACCCAATGTCAGTTATTTACGACATATGATATATCTAATTATATTTGCGTGTAATGTTCCATCATTTTATATTTTATGAAAAATATTAGTTTACATTAGGATTAGTAATAAATAATAAATAAAATTGAAAATGAAAAATGAACAAAATAAGAATAACAACTAAGTTACCGCTTTAAAAGGTACACAACATAAGAGAAACTTATCTAATCTAAAGACCAAACCTACTACGTTCATAATTTAAGGGTTCTCTCCCTTGTTTTAATTAAAAAATTGAGTTATATGTTTTATCCAATTAATTTCTATAAACGGATTTTAAGAATGTTCGTTATGAAATTATTATCAATGACTATATAAGAAAAATATCAAGAATAAGTAATTATTAATAGTTATATGTTTTTAATAAGGATTAATTAGTGGCTATTTTAGTTTATAAGACTTATTTAAAGATGATATAAAGGTTCTTCCCAAACCTTAGTTCCTAGGGAAGAGACTAGTATGGTTAATTTTTGTCTAAGAGTTGGTATAAGACACCCTTCGAATAGTAAACAAACAAATAACATTTATTTCCTAATCTTTTAACCTTATCCAGATTTCTTCTGAATATGAAGAATCCGAAGCAATTAATTCATAACGATAGATATCAACTAGTCTAAATATGATTTACACATAAGTGCTTTAAGAACTATACAATTTAGCTAAATAAATTAATTACTTAAAGGTGCATTTGTTCTACTTCTAAATTAATGCATTTACCAATGATACTAAAAAAAAACTTTCAGGAAGTAACAGACAAAAAACATATCTATACATGTATTTCTAATGAGTACCATATATATATATATATATATATATATATATATATATATATATATATATATATATATATATATGATAGTTATTGAACTAATAATTCAACGTAATAAAAAATTAAACTTAACGGGGGCATTAGTATATAAAGATTGTATGTCTAAGTATGGAGAAAAGCTCATATTTAAAGAAAATAACACTACTAGAACCAAAAATAAATACATAAACAAAGACTTAACCACTATAAACAAAAACATTGAAACTTTTAACAAATCTTTTAAAAACCTTATAAAAACGATAAACAATAGACAACATATATTGAATACCACCACAATATTACATATATTCCCACACTATATAGCATTCACAAAACTTACAAAACGAACATCTCTATTCGCCCAATAATATCTTGCATCAAGAGCGCCACACAGAATCGCATGATCCATAGCTTATAGTCTAACCTCACTATTGAGCACTATCAGTAATTCTCACATAAAAAAATCAGGAGCCTGATTAAACAAAATAAAATACATTAATGTACAAAACAAAACACTACACAGCTTAGACATGATAACTGTATATACTAATGTCCCCGTAAAGTTTAATTGTTTAACACACACACACACACACACACACACACACACACACACACACATACATATATATATATATATATATATATATATATATAGTAAGTTATGAAAATATATTTATGGCAATTAAGCTACACAGAGATTTCCGCGTTTCATCCCCGTAGAGAATCGTCAGGTTAAAATGCATGGAGTTTGTGTTGCCGGGTTTTTTTTATATATACACGTAGTGTTCAGTCTTGCTAGTTAAACAATCAGATTCTTTGTTATTCTCTTAGCCACTCGTTGGGCTTCTCACAGACAAAGGTTCGGTTGATTTTACTTCCTATTTCCTATTCTATTGTTCTCTTTTCTATAGGGTGGCCCATCTCTGTTTTTTGTTGTGTGGAAATAATGGGTGACCTTATTTTAACACGTGCTTGCTTGTATTTATATTTTAGGTTTTAGTTGTTTAGGTTTTTATTTATTTATTTGTTCATTTATTTATTTATTTATTTATTGTGTATTGTTAACCTAAGTTGAATTTTATTCTGTATAAGCAGTTGTTTGCTATTTCATTTCTACAGTGTAATAGGTTTTGGGGGTCTTTAAAGTTTAGGATTTCAAATTTCTCATTCAGGCATAATCTACACGGGTCGTCTTAATTTCTACATGGACTGGCCTGTCGTATTATTTTCCATTCGATTATTGGTGAGCGTCCGCTATCTTTGAGCGGGGATGAAGCGCGGAAGCCTCTGTGTAGTTTCATTGCCATAGATATATTTTCATAACTTACTACTTAAATCTACTCACGTATTGAGCACTGTTGAAGTAAATACTGAAAATTGATACATAAAAGATTATATCTCCTCACAACATTTTGTGTGGATACATGAATTATATATATATATATATATATATATATATATATATATATATATATATATATTGAGTGAGTGAGAGCGTGCAGATCCGAAAGTGGCTCTGTGAACCGGGTTCGCGCCTCATGACTTCTCTACACTGTAGAGAGCAATAAGTTCGAAACGACGTCGTCTGTAGGTATAAATAAAATTTAATATTTATTTATAAATATTATCATAATAACCCCTATTAAGAGTAATTAAAGTTGAGTACTGTTAGGAGATATTTTAAAATAGACATTCACTTTGTTACAAAGCAAGACGTCTAGTAAGTTCGTTGAGTTCTGTCTTAATGTTCACGCTGTAATGGGCATAAATATTACTCAAAATGCTCCGTATCACGTGGTAATTTGATATGGTCGAGAGGACTGAGTGACAGCGTACAGATCCGGGGGTTGCTCTGTGGACCAGGTTTGCGCCTCATGATTATCTTAAATTATCACTTCCTTACACTAAAGAGAGCAATACGCACGAAACGACGTCATCTGTAGGTAAAATATTATGTATACATTTTAAACTAAGTAAAATGGAACCGCAGGGAAAGTGTTTCGAAAACAACATCTTAAAAATTATCTTCTATAAATAAAAGAAAGTTGTTAACTGGAAGTTATTTTATTGTTTCAGAAGACGGTGTAACAAAATTTCTATTTGGCGAACCTATAGATGACCCACCCTCCAGTCTAAAATCTTGAATTTAATTGGGCAAAGATGAATTAAAATAAATAATTAGCTATTAAATCTGATCAACTATAATTTTTAATTTTACTTCGCTAAAAAAATAATATCAATGATGGAACCATGTATCTTACTAGAATTTAAGTCATGTAAGTTCGCACTTAAGGATAATTCTACAAGCCTATTGTTTACATTTTAAACTAAACGCAGTTTCATATTGAACTTTTGTATGAATTTGAAATTTTTATAATTTATTATTTTTAAAATTAAACAATTTGATTCAATAAATTTGTGCTTTAAAACATAATTTCTTATAAGATTTTTAAAAAACAAACAAACCCAAAACGTTTTAATAAAAATCAAAGTAAATATATAATTTTTGAGGCACTCGTACGATAAATCTCACAGAATGTGTTGTTACATGTTATTAATCAAATAACGGGCCCCTGTCTTATGTCCATCTCTCTCTTTCTCTCTCTTTCTCTCTTTCTCCATTTCTCTCTTTCTCCATTTCTCTCTCTCCATTTTTCTCTCTTCCTCTCTTTCTCTCCCCCCCTCTCTCTCTCTCTCTCTCTCTCTCTCTTCTCTCTCTGTGGATTTCTTGAAATATAACTTTCTGTGCGTTCAAAATAGAACGTTATACTTAATAATCAAACGGCGGATAACCAAATGTTGGAATGGGTGCCAGCTGTTCCATCATATTCCATTACAATCTGATTTAATTACGTAACTCAATTATATAGATTTTAAAACCAAACAATGTTTTTAATTCATTTTATTTATTATTTTTATTAAAATTATTATCGAGAAAAATATTTTAAATACATCTGGGAATCTGAAAAAAACAATCATGAGTTTGCGAATATTAATTTATTAGAAGCTTTAATTATGTAAATTTGACAGACGCGTGATGTTTGAGGAAGTTTTGGAGTGGGTATATATAGGAGCTGATAAGTAGATATAAAAAGAGGGCGATCAAAACTAATAACATAGTTTCGGCTTCAGAAAGACTGAGAGATACATAATCTTTATTATATATATATATATATATATATATATATATATATATATATATATATATATATATATATATATATATATTATTGTGTATTATTTGAATTATTCGTTATTCGGACTACTGTTCTCATCTTAGGTGTTAATTTCACATGGTTTTGTTGAACTCGAGAATCTTTATGTCAACCCCTTAAATCTGTATGGAATTTCGAACGGAACCTTCTATTTTATCCACAGGGGGTAGTTTGCTCTCGTTCTGTCAGCCATGACCGGGTAGAAGTCTTAAGTAATTAACAAGTGTATTCCAAGTATCAGACGTACTGAGGATTAAACCTTCAACCTCTAGAAGACTGTTACTTAGAACTGATTATAACTTGACACTTATATCTGTTGCGCTACGGGTCATTGCAAGACACACCTGAAGTAGGTCGAAGGATACATCGACCGAAACGTTGTGAAAATAATATCCAAGATGAGAACAGTAGTCCGAATAATGCAAGCAATACAAATTATCAATCCTCATCTAAAAATGCCAAAACATAAATTTACTATTACTTGACACACTTAGCAAATATTAATACTGAACGTATATAGACCTGGGGATATGTACATAATATATTACAAGACATTTTAGCGTGAAGAAAATGGTATATAGATTCTGTGTTTCGTTTCAATTACGAAACTAAACTACAGTAATCATTTATTGAACGGATGTCAAATTAAATATATGTAATAATCTGAATGTGAGAAAAGGTCAACATGGCAATCTAAACTTAAAACACTGAAATAAATCTTACAACAACTCCGGCACCTACACTTTCTCTCTGTACTCTTCCGAAGAAAAACTGCCCCTTGCTTCCATCAGTCCTTTATTTATATCAGTTTGTCCTTCCATTTTCCTCTGGTTGATAGGTACAAACGACATGCAACACACCTCATTCGCTTTTCAGCTGGTAAGCTTTTACTTCTTATCTCACAGTACGCAACATTTTATCATCCTTTTTATTTTAAACCACAATATACAAAAAAGTTGGACGTTGTCGTGGGATTGGTAAAGAGAATGAACGTGTTAGCGGTGAGAGTGAAAATGAGGTTCAGTAGTAGGTATGACGTGGGAAGTTTTGAAAGGAGTGGAAACGTAGCGCGAAGAGAGGGTACCAGGAAGCAAACAATGGGTAAATGTCAATTGTAATGTTAAATTGAGTCACTGAAGTTTATCCAAATTCAAAGTTTATACTTCATTCGTTTATGGCACTTTTAGTTAAGAACATTTCTATTTGAAAGAATCCCAATCTTTAGTCGCTGTGTTTTTTTAATGGGATATGAGGCTAGCTTCAATGAGTCGTCTTAGTTGAGTTTCGTGTACAATTTGGGTTATCGAATATTTTTGTGCATTAAATTTGTGGTTTAAAGTTTACAATTGCGTGACCAAGGTATTTTTAGTGTCGCCGAGTTTTATGGCCTTGTTGTTTTCATGAATTCTTTTGTAATTTACATCGAGTTATACCTTGCTTGTTGAATGTATCTTTAATTGTGAGTGAGGTGGATTTATGATTTTGAAGCCATATTTAGATAATGTGGAATAAAAACCGTTGTTATGTGTGTTAGGGCGTGTGTCAGGGTGGAAAAAATTATTTTTATGTTGTGGAAGATGCGAGGAGTTTAAATGGTGAAACAATAGTACAATTAATAAAAGTAATCATATAGTTTCTTCAGACTAACAGAAATGAAAATTTCATTAAAAATAGATGATATTATTATTATTATTATTAGTAGTAGTAGTAGTAGTAGTAGTAGTAGTAGTAGTAGTAGTCTACATACATATGAGCAAAAGATATTTTATAATCTTCTAATATATAAAGCTAATCATGCGTTTCTTTGTGTATGGGTGTCTGTTTTAAAGAATCCAGAATAAATAAAATGTTCTTTTTTATATAAAGATTTTAGTAATTGATTTAGAGGCAGGGGGGACGTTTTTAATATTTACATGTTCTTGTCTTCCCTGTCTGCTCCGGAAGTGGGTGATCATTGAGGTTTGCTGGTCAGGAAGTGGGTGGTTAGTATACGTAAAATTTATATAACAATTTGATTTATACAGGAAAAGAGATATCCACTCTAACCTTAAAGTCTAAATTATGTTCATGTCGGTTTAATTACAATTCCGCAGATATGTTTTCAGACTATTGGCATGTAATCGCCTAAAATGTATAGCGTGGTTCAAAAAGGAGATCGTTTTACTGTAAGTTTGAAAAACGTAATGACTCACACACACACCGGAAATTTTGAAAATAATATACTTTTTCCGAATTTGTTTCGCAATAATCTAAAAGTTTGGCGTCTATTCGATTACAATTCATTATAAAAAAGAAAAAATGTAATTTTAAAAATTTGAAGTCCGTTACACCCCTTTTTAGAATGAATAACATTTAAAACTCAGTTTTGAAAATTGTTGGTATTTTGCGAGCCCTAATATATACAGGATCGTCCAAAACTATGTAGCCAGTTTATTATCGCTATTATTTCTCTTGTGTTTTCAGAAAATCGACAGGCGACAAGCTATTCCACGCAGGAGAGGATCAAGATTGAAGAAACTCAAAATAATTGGTGGGATTTTCTAGACTCACAATAAAGCGACTCCTGAACAAATTCAGAAAAACGGGAAAAGTACAAGATAACATTGACGGTCGCGGTGGTCGCAGACGGTCAGTCGGGTCATAAAATAACATTGTGACTATAAGACAACATTGGGGGTCATTACAAACTTTAATATGCGAGTATTTATTTACCTCCTTTTCAGGAGGTTAGGCACAAGGCCAGTTTTATGGACCTCCTAGAACTGCACAGGACCGACCCATAGACCGGCGTAAATCAAGCCCCGAAGGCCAAGACAATACCAGTTTATGGGGTGTAGTATGCATCGGAACAGATACTACACTTTGATCTTAGCCAAAAGGCCGAGTATTTATTTACTCCTCTCCATGAGTTAGGCACAAGGTCAGTTTTATCTTACTCCCACAAGTAAGATGTGACCAAAGGTCGGGTCGGGAAAGTGGGGTTTGAAAAGCCAGCGCCCGAGAGGTGAACACTCTGGCCATTAAAAATTGCCTGGGCAGCCCCGTCGGCATTCCCCGGTAGCGGCGCCTCAGACAGTAAGCAATAAACTTACTCCCCCCCCAAAGAGGGGGGGGGGCGAAGCCTGGGAGGGTAGACCTCCTAGAACTGCACAGGACAGACCCATAGACATGCGTAAATCAAGCCCCGAAGGGCAAAACGATACCGGTCTATGGGGTGCAGTATCCATCGGAACAGATACTACACTTTAGTCTTAGCCAAAAGGCCGAGTAGCTACAGTGATTCAGCGAAAAGGTGATTGAAGCGAGCACATTATAAACTATTGAGATGTGCTTGCAAAAAAGTGGTATTCAAAGAACAAACTTACGCTACAAAAAACTGATATGTTTCTGAGACAGGTCTACAAAAAAAAGAATTATAAACTTTTCCTTTCTATAATAAATGCTACTTTATCGCAAATGTTTGCATCATTTCGGACGACCCTGTATAATATTCTTTTTATTCAGTGAAAAGGCCCGAATAAAAAACTCAAAATTTATCCATTAAAAACGTTTTTCAATAATCCTAAGTAAATGATAACCTCTTATATATAGGAGAATTGTGTGTTTGTATGTGTGTTTATGTTTGTATGTCCCACTAAAACTTGACAAATACGCGACAGATACCCACGACGTTGACATTTTCGAGATCGTCTGGACATATAATATGCAAAGATTGAAAAAAAGACATCTATTCTTTCACATAGAATCTACACGAAATCTGCCGCGGGGGAGGTCAGATTTCTTCGTTTTTTTTGTCGCCTGTACGTTTTGCGCATGCGCGACGTGCAAAAAAACGTGCATTCAAGTGATGTATTTTTCTTCAGGTTGATGGTCCAATTCTTACCGACTCCTAAAAAAATGTTTTAAACGATAACTTAAATATACATCGAAGGGGAACTACAGAGGAGACAGAGATAGTACTTTTAATAGAAATATGTTACACTTTTGCCCCGGGTAACGGGAAGAGAGAAGGGGTAAGAGTGCTGGGATGTTTCGGGCAACTGGAGAAGAGAAATATTGTTACACTTTTTCCTCAGCAACGCCGGGTAACCCCTGCCAGTACTTATAATATAACGAGCCGGTTCTCTGTCTGTCTGTCTGTCTGTCTGTCTGTCCGTTCTGGAGAATTTTTGTAAACGGGAGAGGGGGGGGGGGTAATTACTATTTAATTAATTTCAAAGTCAGAAACATAACAAATACATTAGGGAACATATTAACGACTAAATGAACAATAAATAATTTCGACGCCGAGGCCGTGATTCGAATTCGCAACGTTAGGGAGTCTATTTTCGCTAGTCTTATATATAAAGAGCAGTTGTCTGTGTGTGCATGATCTGGTTTCGTCAGTGGGTGTAATTCTTCAACCATTTCCAATGTCATCGATTATAAAAAAGGAGAAGTGAATGGTTTACATTATTATTATTTTTAATACATAAAAACAAGAGAGGGGAATGGGATAGGCTATGTGAAAGAGGAGTGGGGGAGAGGGATAAGGAAAAATGGGGAATAGAGAAAGAGAGAAAGATAAATAAACAGATTGAGAAAGGTAGAGAGATGGGAGTTTTAATATAAAGATGTTACACACACTTTTCAACCTCTTCTATTTGTATGGCCCCGGGCAACGCCGGGTACTCTTGCTAGTAATAAAATAAAATAAAATAAAAACTTGTTAAAATGTTAGTGTTCTGTGTATATACACGACCAATGCGACAAGAATACAAGTCTTCCAATCTGAAAAGCATTCAATCTTTTTAAGTGGGAAACTTCTTGATGAAGTCGATCGCTTTAAATACCTCGAATCTATTATCACTGCAGCAAACCAACAGCGGGAAGATATAAATATTCTATCGAAAAAAAATGCCCGTGTTGTTTTCTGCCGCGTACAAACACGATTATGGTCTAGACGAGAAATTAGACTAGCTACGAAAATCCGAGTTTATCAAGTACATGTTTGTGTAAGACCACGTGCGCCCCTCGACAACCGCCGACCCAAACGTTGCGGGTGTTGTGTGTGTCGTCGTTCTCGTTCTCCTCCTTGCCATGTCGTCTATTCCACTGAAGAATCGTTGAGGACACAAGCACTGGTCTACAAGTTGAGAAAAAAACAAAACAACGCCAACTCACAAGAAAAAAACACAAATTCAGATACATTATGTCTAAGTCGTGGAGTCCTCGATGAATGTGTGATGCCGTCGCAGAAAAATGACTCTCATACGCTAACATCCACATCTCAGTTAAGTTTCAGTGTATCAGCCAGACTCAACTGAGATAATTCGTCTGTCGAGGCAACATCGTCGCTCACTTAGAGTCAGCCCATCTCATGTCTGCGTCGATCTGCTCTCGCCCGTGTTTAACTCCAATCTGATCGTCTTCTCTTTGAGTTGACAATTGCCACACTCTAACGTCAATTGCCACACTCTAACGTCAATTGCCACACTCTAACGTCAATTGTCACACCCTAACGTCAATTGCCACACTCTAACGTCAATTGCCACACTCTAACGTCAATTGCCACACTCTAACGTCAATTGTCACACTCTAACGTCAATTGCCACACTCTAACGTCAATTGCCACACTCTAACGTCAATTGTCACACTCTAACGTCAATTGCCACACTCTAACGTCAATTGCCACACTCTAACGTCAATTGCTACACTCTAACGTCAATTGCATCACTCTAACGTCAATTGCCACACTCTAACGTCAATTGCCACACTCTAACGTCAATTGCCACACTCTAACGTCAATTGCATCACTCTAACGTCAATTGTCACACTCTAACGTCAATTGTCACACTCTAACGTCAATTGTCACACTCTAACGTCAATTGCCACACTCTAACGTCAATTGCCACACTCTAACGTCAATTGTCACACTCTAACGTCAATTGCATCACTCTAACGTCAATTGCCACACTCTAACGTCAATTGCCACACTCTAACGTCAATTGTCAAAAACAAAACGATCGTGAAACTAAATTGTCATAAATAACTCTGACTCACAAACACAGCTGACTATCTATCCTATTTTCCGATCTCCTTTGGGCGACTTGGTGAATCAGCAATCTGGTTGGTCATGCTCTTTAACGTCAAGTAGGCGAATTCATCAGAAAAAAACATCTATCCGGTTCTACTTCAGGGTTGGAAGAACCGGTGTGGTGGCCAGCTCAAAAATGTTACTCAGCACGGTGAAGCAGGGCGCAGAACCGATTATCGGTCAACGTATTTACTGTGATTGCCGGTGGAATCAAGGGTCGCTGTCGCTTGTCTCAACGTAGGTAATAAGTCGTCGTGCTTGGTCGGCCTTCATTCGAGACGCGGTAAATTCATTGGAAGTAGCCGGCTCAACTGACCAAGAGTGGATGCTGTGACACAAGTCAAGTCAATGAAGCACATGCGTGTAATCTTCTGTTTTCTATGTACATTTCGTGTAAAAGCTCCTGATCAAACGAAAAAAAATTATGTTCACAAGCCTTATCAGTTGATGATTCTAAATTAAATTTACAGGGCAAACTGATCTTTCGTCTTAAAATTTAACAATAAATTGTATAATAAAATATTTCGGAAGGTGTTCTCTTTAATTTGTCGTTGTGTAAACACCCCGTTTTTTTTACATTTGGTCTTTACAGATTTTAGACATGATTTATTTTCTAAATTATTAGTAGCCCACGGTTTATTTGCGGATATTTAGCATATTAAAGAATGTATTTTTTTTACATCCGGGCAGTAACCCCTTATGTCGTTGTAAAGGTAAGTGTTATTATTTGCCAATTTTTGATAAAGGTACCATATATACTGTTGTAAGTTTATTTTTACCGATCTCTATTAGACCATGATGTTCATATCAATTTTAAGTTGTATTAGACAGTCGACACGATTGCAATTCTGAAGTTGTTTTTTTTACTGTTCTATTTTCCTTTTCTTTTCATTCATGTACTTGAATTGATGTTTTATTTTAGTCAGATATATTACGCACACATTTGTGTGACTCTTTTTGTTTGTTATCCATTCACATATGTTTGTTAACATTACATTTAAATTTATGTATGTTGGTACGGTCGAGCCAACCAGGAGCAGGGAAGCAATTCCAAAGGCAAGGGGTCCGAGGTAAGAAGCTATATACATAGACAGGTTTCCGATATTGAGGGACTTCTACAGTGAAGGGTGTGATGTTTCTGCTAGTCGGGGGGGGTATTTTTGTTGAGGAGGTACAATGCAGTAAGTTCATCGGAGCACGTTCCGTGGGAGTACTTCTTTTCTTTTATGCACTTGAACTGATGTTTAATTTTTTATTACGCATACATTTTTGTAATTATTTGTGTGTGTGTGTGTGTGTGTGTGTGTGTGTGTGTGTGTGTGTGTGTGTGTGTGTGTGTGTGTGTGTGTGTGTGTGTGTGTGTGTGTGTGTGTTATCCATTCGCCCGTGCAACGCCGGGTAACTCTGATAGTTTTCTATTGCATGTAAATGTCATTTTTGGTGAGAAAACTTTTATTACAAACCTTTTTCTCACATACCTCAAGGTCTGCTTCTCTTCATCTTTTTGCCCGTTTCCTCCCGTTTAAAATCTGTTAATACCGGATGGAAATATTTCAACGCCTGTGCATTAGAAATGTGCAATACTAGACCAATTAGTTATGTTCTGCCTCCTGTCTACCTTGCGATTTTGCAAGCATTAAATGTCAGGGTGGGGTTTCTGCTTTTATGGAGTTTCTGCTTTATCAACTAATCAACAGGAAAAGTAGTATTGTAACCTGATTATGCACACCTGAGTTCTCTCCCTTTCATGTCATTGAAATTGTTCTAGCGTTTCAGGTCTGGTTTTATCGTATGACATGTATCGATTAAGACATTCGATACGACTCTTCCCTATCAGCTGTTCTAACATGTGACTTTATGACTTCTTCATCATTCATTAACATTTTTGTTATTACATTTTCCAAAATATATTCAATAAATAACGACAAATAATAGTTAATTGATAAAATGTCCCTTTTTCAAAACTAATATGCAAGTATCATGAAGTTTGATCAGATGTCCTGCTGCCTTAGCAAGCAGAGAGCAGGCTCAAGACGGTTCTACGAATGAAGAGGTGCTTATAAAGCAGTCAAGTCACGATGGTCCCCGGTGTGGAGCATCATTCACAGACCAAGGCTGTTAAGAAACTCGAGCGTGGTGGGGCTAATGTCTTCACAGCGATCAGCTGGAATAAAAATCTGACATTAATATGTTGATCGCTTGCGGTCCTCTGCTGACGCTGCTGCATTTTCAGGGTTTGTTGCCGATTCTGTTACTGACGAGGGCGCAAAAGTAAGGATACAAGTCGCATCCCATATAAGTGATTTGCGGTTTGCAAAGGAAAACACCGCCAGGTCATCGGGCTGTTTGCTATCCCTCTGTTGAAGCCAATTGGTTCGAGGATCGACGAGAGCTAGTGATGTCCAGGGCCTGCTAGACGATATCATTGATAGTGCTGTGTTTAGTTAATCTGCCGGCGCTCTTTTTACATAAAAAGGTATGGAGTCTATATACATCGACCGGATGAACACAACGGTATGGTCTGCACGCTCTCGAACCTGTGCGCAGAGTGACGACAAATCTGAGGCAATCGTGATCGATTAGGTTTTCGACAGCTGATGATGGCAAAGCTGTTAGCCACGCACCGCTGTGTGGCGAACTAGCAGCTTGAAGACAAGCCAGACGAGACTGTTCACATGACGTTCTTAGGGATTCGACTTTTGTCTTTATCCTGATCGTGTCCCAGTTCTTCTGCCTCCCCATCTCCTCCGGAATTTAAAACTAATTTTCAGATTGCTATATCGATTGAAGATTAATGTCCATGATAAAAACTTTTATTGTTTAACTTGCTAATCAATTTTTACATGGGTCTGGTTTGTTATGTACGTTTTACGTAAACATAAACCCGACTCATTTTTTTTTTCGAAAAATGCTTTAATAAATGTGACAAAAACGTAAGTAAGTCGTGATACTACATATCTCCGCCTGACAACATAAGAATGAGCCAAAGTCTTATGTGTGTCTTACTTCTCCATATTGCGTGAAGTATTCTCGAAGAAACGGTGAAAACTACAAAAACAATTTATTTGATTCGGATGAAATTTTGCATGGTGGTCCAGCTTTTCTAGAAGCATCAGATTCATACATAAAATTTGGAAACATCAGAAATTAAAAAGTAATTATTTTGGCTAAAGACAGGTCGAAACGTGAAGTAGAAAGAACAATTTTATATTAAACTAAAAAGCTGAATTCACCGCTAAAAATTCAACAAGTAATCTTGTCACATAATCCATTCAATAATCATTTTTAATACATATATATATCCAGATTACATACAGATGTGTGAAAATCATGTTAAAACGGAATTTTCCACATAAGGCTAGAATAAGGAGAAATCGGAAAATTGCATTAGAAGAAGGGGTAGAAGTAGAGCTACATATCAGGATTTGACGTCATTAACAGATAAATTTAAGTAGAACGTGACGAAACAAAATAGCAAAATATTCCTCTTTGGCAATCGAGTTGATTGGATTCGGACGTCTTTTTTAACCTCTGTCTTCCTTTGCCCCCACCCGGGAGTAGATGAGGGGGGGGGGGGGGGTTACGTAATATGCAACAAAGAACGTGGTGACATTGAGCAAGTGAGTTGTTGATGTCTATTCTTTTTAGTTGTTACACTATTACACAACCAAGGGAAAGAAGCAGGCAAAGAAATAGCTTCACTGCGACTATGACGATGGCTTCACAACAAGGAAAAGGGAAGAGGAAGAAGAGAAACGCCATGACACACTAATCTGACTACTTACAGCGTGTCAATTAAATGATAGCTGTTTGCTGTCAACGAAAAGACGATGACCACCGATTGGTATCGAAAGTCTTCCCAATCTAGCATCACAACTAGCTTATTAGTATCAAATAACGTTCCACATGGGAGGTGACGGTGGTTAAGTGGATAACGCCACGGACTGAAGACCTGGGTGTTCCAAGTTCGAATCCAGTCGGTTCCACATTACCACTTTCACTTAGGGATGTTGGCAACCTTCTCGTGGTCCTTCCCGTAAGTACCAGATGTCTTTCCAGAAAGATTTCTAACTAGAAAACATCGGGGAAACTAATGCCAACACCAGAATCATCTGATTCACACGAAAGAAGAAGAAGAACGTTCCACATATATTGAGGGGTATTTAGTACAAACTAGAAGTGTCTACAGTGTCCCAGCAACATTTTATTTCGGTTTGACGATTTCTCTTGCGGTGGCCATTCGTTGCCTTATCTACATATACGCAGGTTTTTACAGAAGTGTTGTTTTTTTTTTACTTTTATTCAACCAAATGTTTTTGTTACATATTACATAACCTTTCCTCATCGACTTCCGGGTGGTAGGTAAATAAATGTCCGAATCTAATCAACTCGACTGCCAAAGAGGAAGATTTTCTATTTTATTTCGCCACACGCGTAAGAGGTTACTGTGATAGGGGCCAAATTTATAGGGGTCAACTTAATTGGAGAGTTTGGCAGCAAGGTTTTGTTCACATTACATTTAGATGTCTATATGTTGGTACGGTCGGGGAAACAGGGGGCCAGGGAGGGAATTCCAAAGGCAAGCGGTTCGAGGAAAGAAGCTATATAAGTTTTCAAGCATTAAAAAAAAACTTTACAGTGAAGGCGTGAGATTTTTCTGCTAGTCGGGTAGGTCGGAGTATTTTTGTAAAGAAGGGGTGCAAAAAATTTAACAATAGCAGATTCCGAGAACGTACTTGTAAAAAAAGAACAGGAAAGAAACAGTGCGGCTATACAAACAAGGGTCTGGTGCTTGGAAGACAGTGCGAGACCTATTAGGTTAGAAATTATTTTTTGGATCCTGTTCAATAAGAATATGCTAGTGGTTGGTGCACCAGCCAAGGTGTGACAATAATACTTCATGCATGGGCGAATGATGGCTTTATAGAGACATAGGATACTGGTACATGTGATGAGTTTTCATCTTATTTGCACCAACCTTGGTATCATCTTATACGTACTTATTCTAACTGTTGTTGTCTGAGAATGTAAGCTCGAGGATTTTTTTAACGTTGGTTTACCAGGAATAGTGACAATCGGTGTTGGAAAGATTTCTTATATTTATTGAAGGAAACGAGCTTTGCCATTATAACTTTAAATGTAACCAACCATTTTTGGTCCCATTCTATTACAGATTGGAGGCAAATTTGGAAGGATTCAGTCATTGCCTTGCACATAGTGCTATTCGATTTACCCTCATGCAAGGAATAGTGTGTGGTGTCATAAGCAAATACATTCTCAACGCAATCAACCTAATAGAAGGTTCTATGAAGAGACGATGTATCGGCTTCTCTCCAAAAGCTCGATGATCGGTAGTACAAGTGATATAACTCTATTAATCAGATCATTTGGCTGTTATGTAATCCATATACAGAAGAACGCGTTTAGAACCGGTGAAGCAATCGACCGAAAATAACAAAATATTGTAGCATTGCTTTCTTCGTCTACAGCAGAGGCGGGCAACCTTTTCAGAGTGAGGGCCAGATGAGACTTTTGGAAGGAGATTGCGGGCCGGAGTGGAAAACGGAGTCTCAGAATTACTATATTGTGTGTACATGAATAAATTGTACAAAAATTGCATTGAACACTCTACAAATCTGATATTTTTTCTCAAGAGACTTCTGTATGTGATGTTATAAAAGGCGCCGACGAGGAGCCATTTTGAAATCATAAAAAATAATGACGGTGGAAGTAGCAAGTTGATCCAGCATTCGTTTTGACACACCTCACATAAGTGCTCTGTGTTATGCCCCTTCCTCGTCTCTCGTTTTTTCTTTGCCTCTCTCTTTCTCTTTTTCTATTTTTATCTCAGGCCAAGGATTTGAAATTAATAGTTAAAGAAAAATGAAATATACATGCATCATCGCTCGCTGATATTTATACATTTTTATCCCACTGTAAATCTTAATTGAAACCTACTTTTACGTCTATGTCACAAAATTATATGAGTTTTACTGGGAGATCCGCGGGCCAGATTGCAATAATAAAGCATAGCAGGGTGGTGGGTCGGACGCTATGCCTTCGCGGGCCGGAGGTTGCCCGCGGGCCGGAGGTTGCCCGCGGGCCGGAGGTTGCCCGCGGGCCGGAGGTTGCTCGCCTTTGGTCTACAGAAACCGATGTTCGTCTATTTTGTTGACAAGTAGTAGATGACGCATTAGATAGTGATGTCTAGTTGTAAAGATGGTTGTAGTGGTGATATAGCAGCAGAACTTTTTGTCTTATTTCGGTCTTCCTGTCAGTGACGTCATATCCTAACACGTAATTGTAACCTCTAACTTTGTATCTAATGGAATTTTCCACTTTTAACTGGCATTCATAAACCCGCATCTAAATATCGGTACAATATGATGTTGACTTTAAAATTGAATACGCACATTCAAGCTACAGAGTACAGAAGTAAATAAGTGGACGGATTTAAAAGTCAAATGATTACAGTCGATCGTATGTGTGGGAAGAAAAGAAAATTAAAAAATTAGAATTAATTTTATTTTTATACGACTGCGAGGCAGATCGGAGATCGAAATCCGTATTCTATCGGTTATGCTTTTAAGTCGAACACAGACAAACGAAGATATAAATATATATCTATCTATCTCTCTCTATATATAAAAACTCAATGACTGTATGTATGTGTGTTAGTGTGTGTGTGTGCCCTATAGAATAAAAGTTAGCGAATCTAGATAAAATTTAAAAGTGTATTCTAATGTAAAATTTACCGAGAAAGTTAGTGGGCGTATTCCCGAATCTTTAAATTTACTTATAAGGACGCTATGAGGCAGATTTCTTCTTGGGGGGGGGGGTCGATTATTTCAGCTATTTTCAGCTTAATTTCAATTTAATTATGTATCAATTTAAATAGAAAACAATTATATCATGAAGTCTTTTTCAAAAACAAATTGCAAGTCATTCTCGAAAAAAACTGCAATTCAATCGGAACTGACATCATAGGGAGAATGCGGTGTGGGAGGAGAATTCAAAATTCTAATACGATAATTCTAGGAAGAAGGCGGAGGGTGACTAACCCAGACTTTACTTAGCCAACTCATAATTCCAAACAGAAAATGAATCAGCATTATTTAGATTTTACATTTAAGTGGACACTTCGCGCCAGTGTCCGCTAGTGTCCGTCAGTGTCAGCTAGTGTCCGCCAGTGTCAGCCAGAGTCTGCCACTGTCATCCACTGACCGCCACTGTCCGCCACTGTCAGCCCTATAAAAAAAATAGCACACTCATCATTCAAAACAGGAAATGAGTCAGCATTTTTTAGATTTTACATTTTAGTAGACGCTGGCCACGAGTGCCCGCCACTGTCCGCCAGTACCAGCCAGTGTCCGCCACTGTTATCCTTATAAAGAAATCGCCTACTCATCATTAAAAACAGGAAATTAGTCAGCATTTATTAGATTTTACATTTTAGTGGGCACTGCTCGCCAGTGTCCGCCACTGTCCGCCACTGTTCGCTACTGTCTGCCATTGTCAGCCCTATACAGAAATCGCCTACCTATACTTCAAAACAGGAAATGAGTCAGCATTTATTAGATTTTACTTTTAGTGGACACCCTCGCCAGTGTCCGCCAGTGTCCACAACTGTCCGTCATTGTCAGTCCTATGAAGAAATAGCCAACTCATAATTCAAAACAGGAAATGAGTCAGCATTTTTATAATTTAAGATTTTAGTAGACGATGCAAATCACGACCTGCTAATATCCGCCAATGCTCGCCACTATCCGCTATGTAAACAAATCGCCAATTTATAATTGCTATGAGTTTTTTTATACATCGGTTACATAAATAGACAGCTTTATGAGTTCTTTCATATGACAGGGGCGTTACATAGGTGAACATGATTTTATATAATAGAGACGCTACATAGAGGAACATGCTTTACGAGTTCTTTCATATGACAGGGGCGCTACATAGATGAACATGATTTTATATAATAGAGACGCTACATAGAAGAACGTGCTTTATGAGTTCTTTCATATGACAGGGGCGCTACATAGATGAACATGATTTTATATAATAGAGACGCTTCATAGAGAAACATGCTTTATGAGTTCTTTCATATGGCAGGGGCGCTACATAGATGAACATGATTTTATATAATAGAGACGCTACATAGAAGAAACATGCTTTATGAGTTCTTTCACATGACAGGGGCGCTACATAGATGAACATGATTTTATATAATAGTGACGCTACATACAGGAACATGCTTTATGAGTTCTTTCATATGACAGGGGCGCTACATAGATGAACATGATTTTATATAATAGAGACGCTACATAGAGGAACATGCTTTATGAGTTCTTTTATATGACAGGGGCGCTACATAGATGAACATGATTTTATATAAGAGACGCTACATAGAGGAACATGTTTTATGAGTTCTTTCATATGACAGGGGCGCTACATAGATGAACATGATTTTATATAATAGAGACGCTACATGGAAGAAACATGCTTTATGAGTTCTTTCATATGACAGGGGCGCTACATAGATGAACATGATTTTATATAATAGAGACGCTTCATAGAGAAACATGCTTTATGAGTTCTTTCATATGGCAGGGGCGCTACATAGATGAACATGATTTTATATAATAGAGACGCTACATAGAAGAAACATGCTTCATGAGTTCTTTCATATGACAGGGGCGCTACATAGATGAACATGATTTTATATAATAGTGACGCTACATACAGGAACATGCTTTATGAGTTCTTTCATATGACAGGGGCGCTACATAGATGAACATGATTTTATATAATAGAGACGCTACATAGAGGAACATGCTTTATGAGTACTTTTATATGACAGGGGCGCTACATAGATGAACATGATTTTATATAAGAGACGCTACATAGAGGAACATGCTTTATGAGTTCTTTCATATGACAGGAGCGCTACATAGATGAACATGATTTTATATAATAGAGACGCTACATAGAGGAACATGCTTTACGAGTTCTTTCATATGACAGGGGCGCTACATAGATGAACATGATTTTATATAATAGAGACGCTACATACATGAACAGGCTTCACGAGTTGAAATGGAGGAGGAGAAGAAATCAAGAATTGACCATTTGTACTTTTTTAGCGTGATCTGGAATCAATAATTGTATAAGTCATTGCAGTAAAGCTCGATTTCTAAGTCTTTAAAAAATAAAATGTAAACTCATGATAAACTGTATTGAGGCAATTATTCTCAATGCTTGTGGCAAAGGATAAATTGTATTTATTCCGATGATACCAATTATACCATCAAATATACCCTTTCACTTTAAGCGATTGCGGTTTCCTGTACGACTTTGTTTCGCTGTATCCATTAATAAAAGTCAAGGCCAAACACTAAAGGTTGCCGGATTTCAACTTGAAGAACCATGCTTTTCACATGGTCAGCTTTATGTAGGAGCATCACGTGTGGGTGCAAAAACAAATCTTTTTGTGTATACATATCAATATAAAACAAAAAACATTGTTTATAAATAGATTTTCAATATTAATGCCGGATTATTTTCTGATTATTATTAAATGATTGCAGTTTGTATTTTCGTTAAACTTTCTTTCAAGTTTTGAAATGTTCCATATCAGTTTCAAACTTTTACTTATAAAATATTTTTTTCATAAACAGCATATGATAAATTTGCATTTTATTCACTTGTATATTTGGTTTTGTTAACTGAAAGCATGTTTTTAAAATATACACTAAAATAAAAAAATACATAACAATTATCCTCTGAAGGTGTAAAGCTGTAACACACCATGTGATAAAAAATAAAATAATAAAATCGACAATTATGTTTTTGTGGTTTGTATTTAAAGAAAAGGAGCTAAAAAAAAGTTATTTACTTTACCTGGTTTCAGTCGTCTTGGGGAAACCATGTATAAAACATCCCCCCACCTGTGCATAGAACAAGCTATACTAATCTTACTATTGAGCTATGAGATTGTAATCTACTTTGCTCATGTGTGCACTACCTCCACTAATGCAAATATTAGGTGATAAGAGCTTTTAAGAGTATAAAAACAAGTGATGTGAGAACAGTGATCAAAGTGATAACTTAATCTGCCAACCAATTGAGTATACAAACATTGCTTTTTGATTCTGTACCCGGCCATCGCCGGGTAGCCCTGCTAGTTTGCTATAAAACTTACATAATAATTTTTCATAATAAAATAAGCACAAGGCCATTAAATTCCGTGTTGGTCTATAATCTTCCTTTAAGCTAGAAACTTTCAGCATAATGCCGCATTTTGGTGTATGGGCTTAACTACTTAGAAAGTCTCCAGAATTTGATGGATTTTATATATGTACATATGAAGCAGGTTGACAAAAAAAACCTAAAAAGCAAGAACATAAAGCAACAAAATAAACTGAGATGAGGGGAAGGTTGGTAAGACCCTTCCAACCACTGCTAATTGTACACCTCCCACTGTTTCCCGCTTTTTACGGCCGAAAACAAGCAGATCGGTCTTTAAGTGGGAGTGGGGTTTTAATTGGTAAATTATTTTCGTCCTTAAAATTATATCAGTCTATTTACCTAATAAGGCGATTGAGTGATGTTTCTGCCTGCTTCACAAAATAGCGCAGATGCATCCTGATGGCAAGTTCATGTTACCAAAGTAATACGAAATAGTCAGATGATATCAATGCTCATGGGGAATTTGCGAATCTTGATGGATGAAAAGTTTCTGCCAATTGAAGGCGTATTCAGTACGTGCTTTAAGAAAAACAACGGTGGAAATAATTTCCGCAGGAAATTCAGAGCTTACAAATGTTTTCTTTTGAAAGGGTTTGGTTGAGTATTCCCAATTGGTCTACAACTATTCTGAGGCTCACTATGAAGTAATATATATATATATATATATATATATATATATATATATACAATAATATTTTTATGAATAAATATTAAATATTTAAATACCTAGAGACATCGATGTTTCATGCTAACGCAATCTTCAGTCTAGGAACTAATTCTCAACGGTCGGTAGGCGCGAACCCCGAACACAAATCACCACTGATTCGTAGTCGGGGATCTTACTCATAGGCCATAGACAACTAGTTGGTAAATAGAGAGGAACTTTAACTGTAAATAGCGGAAATCCGCGGCTACTTACCAGTGTATAGAGTGATCTACGAAACGTCGCTCGGATCATGCATATAGCTATTTGTACTGCTTGTTATTAAAGCTACTCGAAAGTGCCCAGCCTCCGTGGGAGGGGCCTGATGAACAATAATATTTTTATAAATAAATATTAAATATTTAAATACCTAGAGACATCGATGTTTCATGCTATTACACTTATATTATGAAATAATACAATTTATATGTTTCAGTATTTACTTCAACAGTACTCAATACATGGGTAGAGCTTTGTTTTAAAGTAAATAAATAAAATAAATCGACCATAGTTGAGAGTAACCTTTTCAGTGGCCGCTATATCAAGATGTAGGGAAGGGCTCCACTTTATCCATTTGATTGCTCCACTTTACCTTGATCCTAATCTAATAAGTATTAGTGTTTAACAAGAAGGCATAAAATACCAGTTTATCGAGTCTTTAGTATGACACGACCGAGGGTTGAACGATGATCGCTTGGCGAACACTAAAAAAATTATGCCAAATATGCCGATATATAAAAATATACTTATGTCAAGTAAGCCAGAAATTGTGTTTCATTCTCGATGTTGAAATATAAACGTTTTTGTGTAGCTTACTTGCCATAAGTATATTTTCATAATATATATATTTATATATAGTCGTTCTCAGACAGCTTTTTCGTCGTCTATGACTCATCAGTGTTGCTAGATGTAGCGAGTTTATTCTTGTCACATAAAAAGGAGATCAGTAGTCAAGTAACTAATCATCTGTGATAACAAACTCCTCTTCTGGCAACAGAAGAAATTGTGAACCTAAATTTACTATCTTTCTCTTTCTCTTTCTCCCTCTCCCTCTCCTTTTCCCTCTCCCCCCCTCTCTCTCTCTCTCTCTCTCTCTCTCTCTCTCTCTCTCTCTCTCGCTCTCACTATATATATATATACTGGAAGAATACACATCTACTGCATATATATATATATATATATATATATATATATATATATATATATAGATAGATAGATAGATAGATAGATAGATAGATAGATAGATAGAGAGAGAGTGGAAGTGGGAGAACTCAATAGAATACACAATTTATGACAAAATCAATATTATGTAATCATGCTCCAAAACTTCAACATCAACAAATATTTACGTGTTCATATGTTTCAAAACTTTTACCTAACAATATCCTTTTCGGCACAAAAGAAAGTACTCCATTAATTCATCCAGGGACCAATGAAATTGTTAAATGATAACAAAACACATAATACAAAAATACTCATAATCATTCAGAAACAATATTTTATTATATTATACTTTTTTATGGCTAGTTATAATTGGATTTCAAAATCAAATGCTTCGGAATTTTTTAGATGAGGGTTGATAATTCGTAGAATTTGGTATATTCGGACTACTGTTCTCATCCTGGGTGTTTTTAGCACAACGTTTCGGTCAATGTAACCTCCGACCTTCTTCAGGTGTTCTTTGTCGAACTCGGGAATCTGGACGGAATTTTGAACTGAACCCTTTATTTAAGCCACGGGGGTAGCATGCTATCGTTCCATATTCCATGACTGGGAAGAAGTCTTCAGTAATTCGCAATTCTTCGTATCGCCCGCACTGAGGATTGAACCTTCAACCTCCGCAAGGACCCATGGCGCAGTGGATATAGTACGAAGTTCTAATTAACAGTCATTTGAAGGTTCAATCCTCAGTGCGAACGATACGAAAAATTGCGAATTACTGAAGACTTCTTCCTAGTCATGGCAGATGGACCTTTAGTATATTTTTGTATATTATTTACGGTATAATATTTTTTTAATTAACACACACACTAGGTACTAACCGGTTTGTGGAAAGATAGTATGGATTTCCAAGAAATAGCATTTTCTAAAAAGGTTTTTTATAAAAAAAAATTATATGTAAAGTTAGAATACATAATTTAATTTTGAATGTAAAAGTTTATCCTTTTACATCTTTTACGATTATTTCTCTATTTTATTAGTTTATTATTTCCTTTATTTTACTTCATTATTTTTGTGGACCTGTTTAGGGGTCGGAATGATAACACGGACCCAGTGTAAACTGGGATTGACCTAAACACTGAGAAGCCTATGCTTCCAGTATTTGTTGAGAATGGAAGAGTCCGAATGTTCGTTATATGTACGGCACCATAACAATTATATAACTATATTTATTTATTTATCATTTTTAATGTTTTATTAATTTTTTGAATTTTTTATATAACTTTTTTTTAAATTACATTAAAATTTCTTTTGAGTTTTAATTATAATTAGTATGTATTATTATTAATATAATAATAATTATTATTATGATCATTATTATTATTATGATTATTATTACTTTTACTTTTACTCAAGTTCATTATTGGTCTCACGATTTATAAAATCGGGGACTTATGTTTTGAGGCATGTCCGTCCGTCCGTCCGTCCGTCCGTCCGGATTTTTCTCCGCAACCATCCATTGAATTCTCTGAAATTTTGCATAAAGTTGTAACTTTGGTTAGGTTAGAAAGTGACATTCTCCGATTGTTGAAAAAAATTTGGTTAGCCCCCCAGGGGGTCAAAAGGCCCCGAAATGGCAAAAAATTACATTTTTTGCCCGATAACTTTTCATCAATCCATTCAATTTCTCTGAAACTTGGCCAAAATGTGGAGACAATTGTTCCTAATAGAGAATAAGTATCGCTGACCTTGGAAAAAATCTGGTTCGCGCCCCCAGAGGGTTAAAAGCCCCCAAAATGGCAAAAAATGACTCTTTTCTCCCATAACGTTTGATCCATCCATTCAATTTTTCTGAAACTTGGCTAAAAGGTAGAGGCAATTGTTCTGGATATAAAATGAGCATCCTTGACCTCAGAAAAAATTTGGTTCGCGCCCCCAGGGGGTCAAAGGGGGGTCAAAAATGCCCCAAATTGCACAAATTTATTGCATTTTACACTCGCCACATCGAGTCACATACAGAGGGGGACCACGCACGCGCGTCGTGTTTAATTTATTTATTTATCTATTACTTATCAATTACTATTTTATTGTATTTGTATTTTTATTATTATTTTTATTCTTATGAATTTTTTAGAATTTTTTATACTTACTTCTACTTTTACTTGGAGTAAGTTTTAAACTGCAAATTATATTAATGGTTTTTTTTTCAAATTTTTATCAAGATATGTTGTGGGATAATATTTGTTAGAATAATTCTACAAGATAAAAATCTCGATTTATTTAATAGTGAATTTATCTATTAATTAATTTGTTCATTATTGGTTCACATATTTTTTAATTTTTCTTCTGAAAAAAAATTATAATTGTTAGTTTTTTTGTTCTATTGTATGTTTTTATATGACTGTAATGTAAACAGTATTTATTTTCTTTATAGTGCCCCTTTGTATGTTTGATATAATTGATTTGTAACCAGTTTTAAGTGAATTGTAATTATCTTATCCTAACACTTCTTCAACATCTCGAATTTCTGTATAATTGATTAATGCCTGAACTCTAGTCATAATGTAATGTTTCAACTTCGAGCTTGGTGTTTAGTCCTTGTACTCATGATGATACTTGATATCAATAAGAAATATATATATATCTCAGAAACGATCGTACACAAAATTGTTGTTTATGTTGAATTCTTGGAACGTACGTAAATTAATATGTCATAAATTTATTTACTTCGTATCTATAATATAATATATATATATATATATATATATATTAATTAATTAAGTTCAAATATTAACTAAATGAACAAAACCATTACTTTTCAAAAGTGCTCAATATATATTAGAGCTTTTATATTAAAATAAACATAGTTTGAGTATCCGACAATTGTTTCAGAACCTTCTCGGCTCCTCCTCAGGGATATACTGATTAGCAAAGATAATACCCGCCAATACACAATCATAAGAAAGAAAAAAAGAAAATACAAGCTGAGAAATTACATTTCAAAACTATGTATATATATATATATATATATATATATATATATATATATATATATATATATATATATGGGTGTATGTGTGTCTGTATATATATATATATATATATATATATATATATATATGTTTTTAATTTTACATGTATATATAAGTGTGTATGTGTGTTTGTGAGTATATAAATGTGTACGTATAAGCGTGTGTGTGTGTGTATGTGTGAGTGTGTCTCGGTGTGTGTGCGTGTGGTTAAGGAAGAGGAGACGGTCGAGTCTAGTCGTTCATGCCAAAAGTTTGAGCATGACCGAATTTCTTATGCGTAGATAGGTAGGTGTCAAAGTTGTCATCTTGTGGAAAGAGGTTTCTCGTCGTAAAAGTTTTGAAATGTAATTTGTCTGCTTGTTTTTTCTTTTTCTTTCTTTCTTATGATTGTGTATTGGCGGGTATTATCTTTGCTAATCAGTATATCCCTGAAGACCGGCCGAGAAGGTTCTGAAACAATTGTCGAATACTCAAACTATGTTTATTTTAATATATATATATATATATATATATATATATATATATATATATATATATATATATATATAAAGAGAGAGAGTGAGGAGAGAGAGAGAGATTAGTAGAGCTTATATACGTTTAAGTTATTTCGTATTAAAGCCCATTTATATAAGATCCTGGTTTAAAAACTTAAATATTATAAAAAAACATTTTACAGTTAAGACATTCAGATTTCATTAGCTAATCTATCTTATGTATAAAACAAAATCAGAATGCCCCATAATTATGTGACCGAAATAGCTTTAATAGCAAATGATAGATAAAAAAATTCGTTTGGTAAATATTTTAAACAATTATTGGTCCGTGTTTTTTTAAATAAAAAATATTATTTTCACTCAATTTCATCGCTTTTAATATTTAGTCGTGCTTGATCTTTTAAATAGTCATATATTCATGAATTGGAGGAGTTGTTACTCTAACACTCTAGTCTACTGCCACACACGTATACCCAGAAGTCTTTGTAAAATACATACTTTTGTAGCATAATTATCATTAGTTCATATTTCAATCTATCACGTGTCCGTTAGATACTATATATTTTCAAACGAAACATGGGACGCTTCATCTACCTACACAGTTTTTATCGGGCACGCTTTGATTATTTTACATTTGCACAATGCCTGACCATTGTATCTTAGCTTACCAGAATAAGAAATTGACAGATATACACTTATCGAACACTATTTGCCTTTGGTTATTCTAAAGGAATTCTATCTTTCCCAAATGCAATCCTCGTTTTCACCATTGATTTTCGCATAGATTTCACTCATACATTTAAAAAAATGTTAATACTTTATTGTAATTGGTATTTTTATTATTTTCTGTTTGTTTGAATAGCAGAAGACTAGATTAATTTATTTACTATTATCGAACACAATTTTTGTTTTCTTCATCAAATGGAATTGGTTTCTTATCTTTTCGTAATGCCAATTACCTTACTTAACGAATTTATAAAAACAAAAACAAAATTTCTTTAAAAGACGAAGCAACAAGTAAGTTTTAAGTCTTTTATCTCAAGAAACTCGCTGTAATGGAAATTATTTGTGTTGCGTGCCTGCCTGCGTTCTTCCGTAGCCTCATGGGTCAAGATAGTAGCAGTTCAACATGTTCGATAGAAACCTAGTCGAGCGGCGTGTTTACATAGACAATACTTCAGCTATACGCATTTTATAAAAGTGCCGCTTATTTTAGTAGAGGTGCTTTACGTTGCGCACGCGCGTTTGTCCGTCGCCTTGCTGTGCGAGATAGTAGTCAGTTTAATAGGTTAATTTATTAATCTCAAAATTGGTGCTTTAGTCATAAAGCATCCTTCTTTCTAACAGGCCACATTAAATGCAAATAATCTGTGTTCTGGGGATCTTAAGCGCCAGATGAAGTTCTTCAGAATTTTGTTAAGTGCACCGTGTGAGTTACCTACTCGAAACATGGCGTTATGAATGATGTTGGGGGGGATGGTCAATAAAGTATTCAATCAGCGCTGAAGTGCACATTTTTTGTAACATTTGAATTTTTTAACACGACATACTGCATGAACACTCATTTTAATTGTTATCATTTTAGCTTTTAAGGAATTCAAAGTTTTCTTGTCTTTCTTGTCTGATTCATAAGTCATGAGCGTGTGAATTAGTCACGTTTATACTGAGACCCTCTATATTTGAAAATGATGGCGAATTACACATAAGTTTACACATAAAAAAATATTTTCAAACATCAAAAACTTGAAGCATAAACAACTTATCTTGCTAGTCTCTCTCTTCTCTATTGTTATTTCCACGGAAAGTGCCCGACTGAGCTCCAATTTTTTGGTAAGTCCTTGTCAGACATTCTCAGCGAGAACTTGCCTACTGCAACAACGAAAAAATACTTTCCTTTGTTCTTAGTGTCGGTCGGATTTCCTAGGACAGAGCTTGTTTGCAAGGTTTCCCCGCCTGTAGAACACATTACCGTGTGACTGCTTCTTTGCTGATTACAATTTGGTCCTCTTCAAATCGAATATCAACAAATCCTTGTCATAAACCGTACCATAAGTAATCAAACGCAGTTCATACCATCAGTCAATGTTAGTACTCCCATAGTGCTCCTCATCTTTCTGGCTGACAATCATTCCTCCTTATTAACCGTTATCCCCAAATGGCTTTTAGAGTTGTGACTCGGTTGTATTAAAAGGGTTGACATGCCGTAAAACAAAACAACCAAACTGGGTTTATAATCCATCAATCTCTGTAATCTTTAAAACATTTAACATTACAAATTAAAACTTAATCTCTTTCAGATGTTTGTGTAACCGTTTGGCTAGAAAATCGTTAATTGCTCATATTTCAAGATGCAATTAATTTTGTGACTCAGTGAAAAACCACTTTATGGTTCCCAGACAAACTGCATATGTTTTATGGTAAGGACCAATGTCGTTTGGCTTTAAAGACACATTTTATTAATTTAAAATGAGCCCCTTTTCAAACCACGGTCTATTTTGTCTTAAATGTTTCGCTAAAAAAACGTGTTAGTGTTCTGGCGTAATTGCTGAGATTAAGTAATGTTTTTCACCGGCTTATATATATATATATATATATATATATATATATATATATATATATACTAGATGTACTTGGGACCTGTCGGGTCACAATCACTACCACTATTTATTCTACTTTGATTTCATTAAAAAATTCATAAACTGTGATATATCTTTTAAAACAATCTTTTTGCAGAATTAAAAATAAGTCTCTTTAGTTCTGTATTATCATTATCTATATATTAATACAATAGCGTGTGTGTTCGTGTGTCACACTTACATCAAAAGCTAGATTTGGAAAAGCATTCAAGTGATCTAATTTTCGTAATATTTTCAAGTGTTTCCCTTTGGCGCAACAGTTAGCGAAGTAAGATTTAGATGTCGGTTTTTGACGTCGGCCCGACTGGTTTATAGTTCTATCCCGACCAACCTCTAAGATTTTTTGGGGGGGTGTTCTACACAGTAATAAGATTTCCTGATAATAAAATAACTTTTGCCCTTTCATTTGTATAGCACTATCATTGATGTATCCCGTTAATCCTGTGGGACACACACTTATTACTGCAGGACATCTGCAACATATCATTTAGATGTTTAATAAAGTGAGATCAAACACATAAGAACATCTCTATTTGCAGTCCATCGATGCCGCGTAAATTACCAGTATGCAGCTTTTTACGGGGAGATTTGACCTCTTCAAGGAAGAGGACATCTCAGAACACCTTTAACTGGACTGCAGGGGCTTCACTTGATGAACTCCTGTTCAACCTCAGAAGATATTTTTGAAATCTAATAAAATAGCTACATCCATCTACAGAGGATATATGTAGGGTCTCCAAAAAAAAACTTCTAATTCTTCCAGAGATGCGACATGGGCACATAGAGGCTCATAAACTCCATGAAGTGTGGTTCACGTGATGAGCCAGAACATAGATCGCGTGGTAGAAATAGTCTGGACTTACCTTATCGCCGCCATAAAAAACGCGTCTCTGCCTGGCATCTCTGCATGGATGTGAAAAAGAACAAGTGCACGTCGGAACGAGAGTATTCATGCGTATCGACTACATGTAACCGGCGTGCTTTTTCTATCCATAACAGAAGGGTTTAATAGAAGTTGTCAGAAGCATTTTAGCACTTGAAGGGCTAAGATAATTGAGATAAGTATTGAAAACTGTGTTGTTGGAGAAAAGTATACCACGTAACGAGTTTCCAGTGGTGTACACATTGTTCTAAAAATCTGTATTGAAAACGGTGTTGTTGGAAAAAATCTACTGCGTGATGAATACATAGTAGCAAACACGCTATTGCATGGAATACGGTGTCATCTAATAAATGTATACGACGTCTCAAAGTTCCAGTGGCGAGCACATTGTTTGCTAGATCAGTATTGGAAATGGTTTTGTTGAATAAAAGTCTACTACGTGATACTACGTGATGAAGATCAAGTGGTAAACACGTTGTTGCATCGAAAAGGTGTCTGCTGAGAAAAGTATACCACGTAAAAAAGATCCAGTGGTGAGCACGTAGTTTCCCTCGTCTTTTTTCTTTTTTTTCATTCCTTCATGAAGTAAATTGTACACGTTCGTGCCTGAAACAAGCTGTATTTCATCAGCGTTATTGCTCCACCAAGCGGCTTGTGTGCTACGTAGCTTCTGTTTCGCGTCAGTTTTAATGGCTTTGATCGCGATATTTAGTTGCTGACTTTCATCAGCTTTTTGCCCACCTTTGCGATCGGCAACTACGCCCTTCGACTTGACATCTAACAAAGGCTGGATCTGTGTAATCTCATTAACTCAATCCCGGTATTTATGCTTACAATGCTCTAGCACCTTCTAGAAGGTCTCATAAACCAACGTTTTTACAGAATTCTACGTGTTTTCGTGACATGTACCTTCCATTCCTCCTACAATTTTCGATTTTTGCCAGATCATCTTTAAGGTGATTCACATTCAACGTTTGGTTATACTGACGTTGCCACCTTTCATTTTGGTTTTCATCACAAATCGAAATTCATCACGAATTAACCGATGGTCAGTTCCACGTTCACTACCACGCATAGCGCGTCCACTACAAATGTCCCTCATGTCCCTATGAAGAGTAGAAGGTAGACCTTGGATTTACTTTCGACAACCTCGTTTCCTCTCGCTTCATCCTTATGTTGTTCTTTAGTCACTGAGCGATATTTTTGACAGCCAAGATTTGTTTTTGTTTTCTGGGCTGGCTGTTGTTTTTAGTTGGTGGTATGTGGAGATTTCCAATCCTCTCATAGTATTCATCATCACTCAATTCTCAATCTACCTCGTTCATTAATCCCTATCCTCGAGTGGTTTGGGCCTTGATAAATGGTGACTCATTAGTAAAAAAAAAAATTTAATGTCAATTTTTCTTATCGGGACATTATCTGGTATTGTTTTTAGCCAGGATGTATGCAAGTGTCTTAAATTTATTATTTTACCGAGAATATTGTATTAAATTCTATTTAACAGCGAATCGCAGCATCGGTAAACCGTTACTGTTGCACTTTCTTGATCTATGTCTATCCCTTACAGTCGAGATTTGGACATTTTTGCCTACCGTAGCGTTAAGGTCGTCGAGAATGACGACCTTCTCTGACAGGGGAATCTTTCGAATTACTTCACGTAATTCGAGATAGAATGAAACATTACTTTCCTCGTTTTGATAATCAGGACATACATGCTCACGAGCGCCACTAAACGGCTCTTCATCAATCACTTATACCACAAACAGTTCTTCTAGACTTGCCAGTAAGGGAGTCCTCAGAGCAAAGTCTACATCAGATCCCTTTTGACACTTATCCCCTTTACTACATCAGAAAAATGTGTAGTCACTGAGAAACACTGCATATCGACACTCATTAGCGAGCCTTGTCTCCGATAATGTCCTTATACCCATTTTATAATGTTGAAGCTCCTTCGCTACGAGAGCAGATCTACGTTCAGGGCGTGCAGTAAGTCCAGCAAATGCCGAACACCCAACAGCTGATATTCATTGGCTTACGTTTTCTCAAGTAGATGACGACCGAGTCCAGACTGCGCCGTTCTGTAGCACCTTTGGGGCAGACCCCTTCACAACCCGTCCAAGAGCAAGTATTGCTATTTATGCTAATATCGTTAGAAGCCTTCATTGTGTATGTTTGCCGTTTAGGCTATGTCCAGCCACTGTCATGTATGAAAACACAGTAAGATCCTAAATTACTCAAGCAATACAACTGCGTGAAGTTTTTTAAGCGAATAAAGACTTTGACCAAAACGAATCCCACTTTTTAAGTGACAGCCACCTTGATTTTAAAAGGAGAGTAAGTCTACATCATCGGAAGCAACAATCGTCGCGGGTATTATATCAGTTGTTTAGTCTCTTATGTACCTGTCTTAACGAAAGTTGAAAGGGCATCTCTTCCGATGGCTTTATTGATCCTTAGACACCAACCTGAAAATTGCTATTTTACAAAAAATATGTATATAGATAAATGTATATATATATGCGTACATATAGATACATGTATAGATAATATATACATTGATACATATACTATATATATTTATATATAGATACATATAATATATACCAAGTTTGTTCCTGTGACAGACTTTTTGCTCTTTTTCAATGTAATCGCCATCGGCTAGAAATTTATAGGTTTTATCAGCGATTATTCCTGTTAGTAATATTATGTTGTTGTAAAGCAGCAAATAGGCCTGTATTTTTGGGGCAAATGGGTCTTCTGGCTCTTGGGTATAAGAGTTGTTCTCCCCACAGTGAGCCATTCTGGTGACTCTTCGTTGACACAGATGATCTTAGTAAATGGCTGGACATAGTGATAGTGAAGTGCTGCGAGATTTCAGTCAGATATTTGGGATGTTGCCAATTCTTGTTTTTATTTTAATACCTGAAATTGATGACTTTTTTTTTAGACAACCGCCTTAGTAATTTCCAGAGGTGGCATTTTTTGTTTGCCTCTGACGTTTTCTTTTATTGTTCCTATCCACTCCTTTCCTGGTGTTGCTTTAGGTTTTCATACAATGACCTCCAGAATCTCTCCACTTCTTCCTGGGTAGATGGGGATTTTATCTTGATTTCATCTCTAAGGATATTTCGGTAGACCGTCCTGGGGTTCCTGTCAAATGATATAAAAAATATCTACCATTTTATTGTGCCTTTCTGAGCCCCTTTTTAGAATTGCTCTCTTAAATCATTTCCGTTCAATGTGTCTTCTCTCATATTTATGAACACCATCTCAATGTTGCTCTATTTAGTGCGTACAGTTTTCGTTTATGAGGCGGCTTCCTTCCTTTACATAAGGCTTTTCTAAATATTTAATCATCATCATTGACGTCAATCATCGGACAATGACCAATGATAAAACGAATTAATAAAATCATTCTGAACGTAGATCGAGTAATTTAAATTTGAAATATCGTATCTAAATATTCCAGCTGCTTTTATCATTGCCATGTTTTATTCGGTGTCGATCCTCCTGTTAATTCCAATTTCTTTCAGGCTTATCACAACTGTCCCTAGTGCTCCTTGTTTTAGTTATATCCGTGTATAATTATCTCTTCAATTCAACCGTTAAAAATTAACATTGAAGATTAATACAATATAAATAATAGTAGTCCGAATAATACAAATAATACCAATTATCAATCCTCATCTAAAACAATTCTGAAAAATCATCAAATTCTATTTTAAAATGCTGCTTTTAATCTGATCCGGCAATTTTTCGCAGGGATACATTATTTTATTAGCAATGAAATTCAATTGTTTCATTAATCAAATTTCGAAATCGAGTTCCTTCTCTTCCTTATTTTATTAACAGGTTATGTTAACGCCTATCGTTATTCGAGATGCTGTGTTTTACTGATTTGAAAATCAGCCATTTGTTCTTTAACTAACCGGGTAAAACAATTGACGTTTTCTTTGAGTTAGAAGACGAAGTAGATGCCAGTATCAGCTATTTACGTTTGGTTTAATAGCAATGCTCGAAATAGGTACCTAATTTCGTTTTAAATAGTATAGTATTTTATCTATGTTCCTTTTACCTGAAAATTTAGATATGGGATGTGGTGGCTAATAGGGATGAAATATTGAGAAGATTAATCGATTAAGATTTCAGCAGATGTTTCTAATAAGGTCTATTTAAGAGTTTCTTTCGTCCATCTCTCTGTCTTTCGTTTTCTCTACGTCTAACAACATCTTCAAACTATTTAAATGTTGAATAACGGCGAGATTTTTAAAATTACAAAACTTTTTGTGGCTCATTAATTTCAAGGGCAAAGGTAAACAGAATGTCGGTGTTGTCATACGGGAAAAACGCAGCTCTCACAAAAAAAAAGGTCAGACTTGATTCGAACAACACATTTGAATTGCTATAGAAGGATGTCTCCTCTTCTGACCGAGGACAGAACAGTTATTACATGTTGATCCTAACTAGAAGACAGTGTGATTATCCCATGTTCAAATCATTATTCGTTCGTATTCAGTGTGTATGTTGCTACAAAGAGAAATGAAGCCAATATAATATGATGATAATATATATTCACTTGCTTATATGGATACAATCACTCGGACACCGATGTTTAATTTTTAATAAAGGTTTATTACACAGAGAAGAACGATCATTGAAAACACCAGAGAAGCATGGTTGCTTGAGTGCGCGTCTAAGAGAGAGGAATACAGGCACATAGATAGATGGATAGCTCGTCCCGCTACACCTTGTACGCCCCCTACCCATTGGGAACGGCAGCCCGGGCACGTATTTCCTACTTGAAGTCTAGACAGCTAAGAGACAAAAAATCTCCGCCCGGAAGTCACGTGCTTTGATCAACTTTCGTCGGGGGTCACCCCTGACTTTTAAGATGTCACTTAAACTTCTCCACCCAAACAATGGCCGTCGTTATGTAACACTAATTCCATGGCGTTGGTTTTCATTTTCTGTTTCCATTTCAAATTAAAAAAATCCTTCGGTTTAATTGCGGGTTATCTAAAATGCATAAAAAGAATCGTGCATGTGATGGTGTCGCTAAATTAAGACGATTAGGCTTACAATGATGATTGATGAACGCCAAATCAACACGACACTAGTTGAAGGCAGTCTTTGACAAAGTCCTCTGAGCTATAGACTTATGTCGCCAAGTCTGAAGGAATCCTTACGAACCCACAAGCGGAAAATCCATTGCATCAAAATCCAGAAAAAGAGTTGATGACTAACCAAAGATCAACGTTACTGCTGGTGCACCAACCACTAGCCTCTACTTCTTTAACTGAGTGCGAAATTTTTTTTTAACCTAATAGTTACCACATTGTCTGCCAAGATCCAGTTCCTGGCACATCGCCGCAGTGTTTTGCATCCCTGTGCCTGTTTTGTAAGTACTTCCACGGAATGTGCTCCGATGAACTTACTGCACTTGAACACCTCAACGTAAATACTCACGACCCATACGACTAGCAGCAAAACCCCAATCTTCACTGTAAAGATTTCTAGATGCCTTAACATTTACTACTTCAATAGCTTCTTTACTAGATTGCTTGCCTTTTGGAACCCCCTGTCTGCTCCCCTTTTCTCTAACATTACCAACATGCAGAAATTTAAATGTAATGTGAACAAAAATTTTGCCGTACAACTCCCTACCCAAGTTTCCCATCTATAAATCTGGCCGGTATCACAGTAGTCTTTTATCCTTTTAGTTGCAATATGCCTTGTTTGTGGTGATGAAAAGTTTTTAGAGATGTTCTACTCTAATGGCTTCTTTCTTCGGGCTGTTTGCTTTTTGGAATTCCCTGCCTGCTCTCTTTTTCTCCGATCTTACCAACATACAAAAATTTTAATGTAATTTTATATACATTTTGCTGTTCAACTCCCCACCAAATTGTCCTTCTATAAATCAGGCCTATATCACAGTAGTCCCTCACGCCTTGTTTATGGTTAATAAAAGTTTTTGTTTTTTTAGATATTATGAAAGGATAAGTTACGCATAAGGACACCTGAGGTTGCACTCATCTACATATTTTATTACTAGGTTTAGGAATACATCTAAGCGCATGAAGATGCTTTGTAAGCGGAGACAATATTATTTCTTTTTAAAGCAATGTCCAATTACAGTGTACGCCCCATATTTGCCCTATTATTTATTTTCTTACCGTAACACATCTCTGCCGGTGAATCGTGGCAGTGACTCGTTACAGTTGAAAATCTTTCGTCTCTGGTCTGCGTGTGTCGCAAATAACTGAAGTCCCTATTTGCTTGCCTCCACACGAGGGCAAAGTTAGACAAAAGGTCGGTTTTTGAATCTGGTGAAAATTCCGTCTACTAAAACAGGCACTCTTGATTGGGATATGAATGAAAATCGCATCAGTCTAGAAGGATTTCTTTTTCACTTACAGCGGACAGAAACGATACTAGTGTAAATTCAACAGAGTTTTGAATAAGATACACCGAATATATTTGATATCTTAATTCAACGTTATCTGTTTATTATTATTATTATTATTATTATTATTATTATTATTATTATTATTATTATTATTAAATAAAAGTTTAAATACTCGTCCTGTTTATACTACTTTATCTACTCGTTCTTTGGCCTTTTGTGCAGTTCTAGGAGGTCCACCCTCCCAGGCTTCGCCTCCCCTCTTTGGGGAGGAGTAAGTTTATTGCTTACTGCCTGAGGTGTCCCTACCGGGGAATGCCGACTGGCCTACAGGCAATTTTAAACTTCACTTTCCTGACCCGACCTTGGGTCACATCTTACTTGTGGGAGTAAGATAAAAACTGGCCTTGTGCCTAACTCCTGGAGAGGAGTAAATACATTGCTCGTCCTGTTTATAAAAGAAAAACTTTGACACAAATAATCAGTTTGCTTAAAGAATTATGAGTAAGCTAAAATGAAGATAATTGAAAACTTGATGAAGATGAGCCGACAATTCTATATGAGCTGCATTTAATCCTGATATTTTCGATGGTGTTACAATTGCCTTTCTTTACTATTGAGTCACTGCTTATCAAGGCCAGGGGTCACCTGAGGATAAGGGTTAATGATACTGAAATATTTGTTAGCTTGAAGATGAGGAAAACTATGGGAGTACTGATATTGATCAATTGTATTAACGTGTTATTTATGAGGCTATTTTAAAACAATTATTCGCTAACATTAGACTTGAAGACGACCAAGTTATAATAATCAGGAAAGCAGTCCTGCGGAAATGTGTTTCACAGGCGGCAAATCTTCGCAAAGAAGCTCTGTCTATGAAAATTACGCCTGGTTCTAGGCACATGGATGGAGAAAGAAAAGTCTTTTGTGGATTTAGTATCAAAACGAGTTCCTGCATTGAACGTCTTATAAGGAGTAACCAGATATTTGAGCTCAGTCGAGCATATTCGATGGTTATAACGATAGAGCAGAGCGAAAGACTAGTAACGTCTCTTCTGTGTGAAAAAATGGTTGTAGTGAAGATAAAAGATTAATCCCCACAAGATTTCGAATTCGATTCTGCACTCTATCAAGACAGGAAAGAATGCTCAATAATAGCTCCTTCTTGAACAATTTTAATGACGTCATAGATCCTGATAATAGATTATAAATTAGTTGTTAGATTTGAATTAAATCATAAGCTAACTTCTCACGTTCTATTCGCCTTAGAGGGAATATCATTGTTTTCTGCTGATTATGGATAGATATCTGTTATTCTCAGAAACTTGACATGAAGCTACCGCCTGATCTTCGTTTAGAACGAAATAATATTAAGTTGATTGAGACTTAGCTTATTTCACTAATATATTATGTTCATAAGCCACATACGTAACTGTTGCATACAGCCACCTCAAGTTTTCTCCCATGTACTTCAGGGCGCCATCTTTATTTTTCACCATGTGCTGGCACACCGAGAAAATATAACACAAAAATACAATAATTGTAAAAGCATTAAGTAAAGGGTCAGACAGCGTAGGAAAAAAACACGGACAAATGTGTCTCAACTCGAAACCAGGTAACGAATGAAAATAATAAAAATTCGAAATTAGAAAGATTTTTTTAAATACAGTGTGTTAGAGAAATTTTAAAAACGCGTATTTTGAGGCACAAGCATTTTTTTGTATGACATCAATTATCGGACAATGACCAATGATAAAGCAAATAATTAAAATAATTCTGAACATGAGTCGAGTATTTTAAATATCGTACCGAAATTGAAAACAAAGGAACATTGACGTATGGCTGACGTAGACGTCTGTTTTATAAACACCGAGAAAAAACACCAGACAGGGACACAGAGACGGACAGAGGCTCTGAGAGAGTGAAAAAGGGAGTAGACGAGTCCAGGGTCGAGTTTCCCAAGAATAGCTAGGCGAACACGAACATGGCTGTTTTTAATTGACTTGGGTTGAGAACATTGACTTATTTGTCAGTGAAATAAAAGAAGAAACGCTTTTTTTTGCTTTGCACACGATCAATAAACGTAGGAAAACATTTGTTTTGTGTTTATTTACTTCATTTCGCCAACAAAGAAGTCTATGTAAAAGGAAAATACTTTTCCCAAAACAAAAGAAAGTACAAATCGAGCTCATTTCCCTTACATCAAGTTAATTTTCTTCGTGGACATAAACCATCGATTGAAGTCAATAAGAAGTTTCCTCAGCCATTTCGAACCCCTGACAACACATTCAGGAAGAGACCAGACTACAGCTTTGGACCAAAGATCTAAAGAATGCCCCCTACTACTCACATATTAATCTCCCTTTCTGAAGCTCTTCCTCCTGGCTCAAAAACACGATGTGTTAAGTGGATGACACTCAACCGTCTGAGAACAGGAATGGGGCGATCATAAGTTATTGCCAGATAGGCAAATGTTGAGATGAGGACCATGCGATGCAACATTGCTTTGTCTCTCTTCTACTGCGACATCAATGCAGATTTAAAGTTCTTGCAGAAAAATAATGCACAGGTGGTAAAAAAGTGTGAAACTGCCGTATGATCATATGCTTCAGAGACACGCAAAGAAGAAGTTGAACATCACACATAACCCATCACGTTACATAATGGCGGGTTAGTATCTTTGTTTCTTCACTGATCAGGAATTTTCGTTCAGAAGCAAAAGCTTTGTACACAACTTTCCCACGCCCCAGGTATGGGAATGTTCCTTATGATTGTTTTTTATACGTCCGCATTATTCTGCTACTGGCTAGAAATAGAGACCGACCGTTGTCCCCACTTCTTTTTGTGACGTCACTAAAATGAAAGGTACGGACGAGGCATCAGCGAGAAGAGTTCATAGAGAGCATAAATGAAGAGACTCACTGACTGAGTGATTGCTTACTTGCTTGCTCTATCCTCTTCCTCTTTCTCTCTCCCCCACTCTCTCTCTCTCTTTCTCTCGCTCGCTCTGTCTCTCATTATACAATAAGTGTTATAAATTACCCTTGCTTTGCAATTGCTGTTTGAATTTAGTCGCATCCATTTCAAAAACCCAGTCTGTTGATCAGTTCGTTCTTGGTTCTGCAATTCTTCAAATTCACGCTCTTCACATTGAGCAGCACCGCCATTCTCCTCGCGTGCGTAATTGATATGTCAAGGCGTATGCTATTGCGCCTTTGGTGCAATAAATTCATGTGTCTGGCATAATTGCATAACGTCTACATCATTTTTTATAGTTGCATTACATTATGAATACTTATTCGAGCCAAATGTGTGTGAATTTTTCTTGACAACGAATCTCATGAGGCTTTCTTACTTTGAAAGCGTTTTAGCAAAAAATACAATACTTACGTATAAAGATATGAAACTTCTTGGAATAAGGATTAAAAAAATCCCTGTAATCAGGCTACTAATTCGTGAAAAAATGATTAAGTTCATGAGCAGAGGATATCAGAAGTTCGTAACAAGTTCCTTGGAGAAGGATACAAATTGCTGAAAGAAGGATATAAGTTCCTGGAATAATGATACAGATTCCTGAAAGGAGGATATAAGTTTCTGAAAAAGGAGTATAAATTCCTGAAAGAAATATATAAGTTTCTGGAAAAAGAGTACAAATTGCTGAAAGAAGGATATAAGTTCCTGGAATAATGATACAGATTCCTGAAAGGAGGATATAAGTTCCTGAAAAAGGAGTATAAATTCCTGAAAGAAATATATAAGTTTCTGGAAAAAGAGTACAAATTCCTGAAAGAAGGATATAAGTTCCTGAAAAACCGATATAATTTCCATGATGAAGAATACCAGTTTCTGGAAGACAGATACAAGTTCCTGAAAGAATGATACAAATCCTTGAGAGACGAATACTAGTTTGTGAAAAAAGGATTAATTTTTCTGTGAGAAAGATACATATTGCTAAAAGAAGGGTATAAGTTCCTGCGACGAAGATATAATTTCCCGGAAGAAGGATACATGTTCCTGGGAGAACGATACAAGTTTCTAGAACACGGATACAAGTTCATAGAATAAGGATACAATGCCCTGGAAGAAGAGTAAACATTCCTGAAAGAACGAATACAAGTTTCTGGAAGAAGGATATAAGTACCTGTAAGAAGGATAAACATTTTCGGAGGGCGAATACAAGTTCCTGAAAGAAAGATACAAGTTCCTGGAAGAAGGATATGAGTTCTTTGGATGAAGGATACACATTCCTGGAAGAAAGATATCATTTCTGGAAGACGGACACAAGTTCCTGGAGAATGATATAAGTTCCTGGAAAAAGGATGCATGTTCCGAGAAGAAGGATACAAGTTCCTGGAAGACAGATATAAGGAGTTCGTAACAAACGCAGCTTCACTGGAAATGTGTGTTCATTTCCTTCTTCAGTAAAATAAAAGGCACTCATGCATTACATGTGGTAACAGATTTTTCTCTTATTTTATCATCATATAACATGACTTCATACTTCAACCAAAGCTGGATGACTTTGCAACATAGCGATTTCCAATTTCTAAGGAGTTTGGTGTTGCTTATATTCTCTAAATTGTCGTTAGTCTTTTTCGCGCGTTTTTCTATTATTGTACTTTGCCGCTACTCGTCACCATTGAGTGTTAGCCATTTACAAAAGAAACATCCATTCTTACTTAAAATATTAAATTGAGCAATCAAAATACGCCGGGTTCCTTGACAAATTTGCATTCCACCTAATCACCGTGGAGACGAGTGGAGCGATTAGCCTCGCTACATGTGACCGCATGAGTCTATTAATGACACTTCACACCAAACGAGCGCCTCCCCATCGCCATTATTCGATGGGACGCTTTGAGCATGCTATCGTCCTTCCAAACCGGTGTGGCATCCAATGAAACTGTCCGATATTCAAAATATAGGCTTTTTAAATTTGGCTGTTGAAAAAAACATGTTTTAAATTTGAATCTAATATTAATATTTTGTCAAATGTTGAATTGTGTATTTATTGAATAGATTGACTCTAATAATTTAAGGTCTTAAAAAGTGGAAAAGCTAGCCTGCTTAGGCCCCTCCATAGTCTTTTGATACAGTGCTGGAGAGAAGACTCAGTGCCTCAGGACATGAGAGATGCAAACATCATCACACTCTACAAACACAAAAGAGACCGCAGTGACTGCAACAACTACCGCGGTATCTCACTGTTGAGATTCGTTGGCAAGCTATTCGCACACATAGTACTACTGCGACTACAAGTTATTGTCGATCGAATTTACCCGGAATCTTAATGCGGCTTTCGTTCAGAGAGATCAACCATCGATATGATATTCTCCCTACGCCAGCTGCAAGAGAAGTGTAGAGAGCAAGACCAGCCTCTGTATCTCGTTTTTATAGATCTGACCAAGGCGTTCGATCTCGTTAGCAGAGACGGTCTATTCAAGATCCTCCCACTAATCAGATGCCCACCAAAACTCCTCAGCATCATAAGATCCTTTCACGATGACATGATGAGAACTGTACAGTTTAACGGCGACATGTCTGCTGGGTTCGGTGTGAAGAGCGGTGTCAAACAAGGTTGTGTGTTGGCCCCGACACGCTTCGACATCTTCTTCGCCATACTCTTGCAGCATGCTTTCAAGAACACAGCGGATGGTATCTACCTGTACTCCAGATCTGGCGGGGGTCTCTTCAACATCGCCAGGCTCTGCTCCAAGACAAGGTCAGTCAAAATCAGACACATGCTGTTGGCCGATCATGCAGCCATAGCATCGTATCAGGAAGATTGTCTCCAAAGACTGATGGACAGGTTTGCTGATGCTTGTAGCCTGTTCGGCCTCACCATTAGCCAGAAGAAAACCCAAGTTATTGGACAAGCAACCGCCTGCCCATCCAGCATTTCAATCCAATGTACACCACTGGAGGTCGTTCACCAGTTCCAGTACCTAGACTCCACTGCTTCAGACACCCTCTCATTGGACGTAGAGCTCAACAAAAGGATTGATAAGGAACCCACAACCTTCGCTAAACTAACTAAAAGAGTCTGAAAAAACAGCCACCTTACCACTTCTACCAAGATGACCGTCTACAGTGTGCGTTCTCAGTGTCCTACTGTACTGGACGTAGTCCTGGACCACATACTCAACACAGGGTAGGAAACTCCAGTGGAAAGTGCTCGACGCAGCTGAAATCGTTGGTTCCTCTTTTAAGGTCATTCACAGCAAGAACTCGTTTTTTTTATCATAACGAAAAATGACTTTCCTTTTCTCTCCATGTGCCTAGCGTTAGATGGAATTTCCATGAACATAGCTATCTTTTAAAGATTCCCCACCTTTTGGAGATGGCGGAAAATTGTCGTGATCATTTGGCCTCTTAACTCCTCAGATTTCAATCTTTAAGACTACTATGTATGGAGCATATTTGATTAAAAAAGGGGTTATGTGTACCCTCCTAACACTAAGTAATCCCTAGAAGTATCTATGGTTAGAGCAATGTCCAATATGAAAATAAGGCCATCCGATTTTAGCATGTAGGAGATTCATACCTCACATATAAGCCGTTATTGATACTGAAAGAGACTTTAATGAATAAAATGACCAAAACAGTATATTTATTGTTATCCTGATAAATGTTTTTTAATAAAAAGACATTATTATCCGTTTCGAAGAGTCATTTTTATGTATTTATAAATCTGTCTTTAAATATGTGACGCATATATATATATATATATATATATATATATATATATATATATATATATATATATATATATATATATATGAGAAAGGAAGGACGAAGGTAATCCGACGTAATAGGAAATGAAAAAGAAAAATCCAAAAGATGTTTTTTATGTATTCATCAACGTTTCGTCTTTATTTGTAAAACTTCCTCAGGATGATAATTTTAAGAAAAATGTCATGCAAGTACATGAAAATATTGGGTAGACATGATGGGTTGATGAGAAGAAGTAGTAGCCACTACTGGGAGCGCAGGACCGAGTCGATGGCAGGGAATAGATATATATATATATATATATATATACTCTCAATATTCTGTTCCATTCTTTTTCACTCGTTTCTGTTGCGAATAGTTTTCCTCTTGGTTCTCTTCTCTGCTTGTGTTTTTTCTTTTTTTACTGTTTTATATGCATATATCAGCATGCTTTATTTAAATCTATATTTTATAATCTATGCTTATACCTTCATTGTCACTGCTGTTTTTTTTTAGTAAAGAGTCACTACTTATCGAGGTTAAAGTCCACTCGAGGATAAGGGTTAATTATATGGAATGATAGCTAGTTAAAAGGTGAAGAAAATCTTGAGAGGATTTAGGATGATTAATGTAATAAGCAGTTCGGTTACTCGTGGGGGCAATATATGACAGGAATTTGTGAATATTGGATTTGAAGACGACTATATTGGAATCTGCAGGGAATCAGTTCCTAGACAATGTGTTTCACAGACGTGAAGCCCTAACTAAGAAAGTCTGTCCGTGGAAATTTCGACTTAGACTAGGATCGCAGAAGGATAAAGGCGGGTTATTTTTCGTTGTGGCAGTAAAGCGAGTTCTTTCTGTGAATGTTTTACAAGGAGAAACCAGAGATTTGAGCTCAGTTGAGAACCTTCCATGAGAGAAACGATAAAGTAGGGAGAGACTAGTGATATCTCTCCTTTGAGGAATGGGCTGTAAGGAGATTATCCTCGACTAGATTTCGAAGTCGATTTTAAACTGTGCCTAGGCAACGAAGATTGCTCCGGCTGGCGCCTCCCCAGATGTGGCAACAGTACGTAAACTTAGTACTATATGGTTCTTATATAGATAGAGGATTGCATCAGGAGTCGGGTACTTTCGGGAGCGGTAGAATGATCCAACCTATTATCCAGCGACCTTAGCAACAAATTGGATTTAAGTTTTCGTTTTAGATCTTGAGTGAAAGTCAGTCCTAGGAGCTTATTAAAACAAGGGGTGTTCTCAAGGAGGGCCGTTCATTTCGACTGGGGTTTAGTATTATTAGACTGGGTTAGTATTTAGGAGAATTGGTTTGGTTTGGTTTTTCTGTTATATGCAATATAAACTCATTTGTATTATTGGATACAAATAACTAAAGACAAGTTGCTATTTTACCCATGACTATGGGGAATTGTGTACATATCTTTCCCGGTTGTGTTAGTACATACTTGTACACTATAGATCCCATAGGATTTGAAACTGACATAGGCTAGTCCATACTACGTGAAAGTATACTGTGTGCCTATCATGCATCGTTCAAGGGATATGGACTTAATTCATAGGTTACTTGGGCCATGCCTTACTATGAAAGTCTTATTTCCATTAGTAAATAAATATTGATTGTAACGATAGTCTTATATTACCAACTTAAGATTTATATGCAATAAATTACTGATTTAGCAACGTGCTAAAGTATCAAAATGTAGGACACATTTCGGTTTCTGGGTGCTTTACACCGGCTATATCAGATGTCGGATTCCATGGGGAGATTTCGCAAATATTAGATTGCTGATTATTTCGACATACGTTTACGTAAATGTATAGGGAATCACGCAATCATCTGCTTCCTGTCAGAAGTTTAAGATCGGAGAAATGCCAAGTGCTCCATGCCCACTATGTTATACATTAATCCTATTAACTGCTCAGATCGCACACATGGCAAAGTCTAAGTACACTTGTTCGCCTGCTTCCAATAGACGCCCAAAGTTTCACGGTCGATATACGTTCGAAGCATTCCTTCTCAACTCTCCTTCTCAATCAGTTTCTCGCCTTTGCTAAGTCAATAGACCACCCGTAAACCTCTGATAGCATTTCATACTTATTTGTGTACACATTGTACATATAGAGATTTATATATGTACATAAACTTAGGTATGTGTGTATGTTTATATATTTATATGTAAGAGATTCGCTCTTAAACTAATAAACCGATCATTATCAATTTTCAAACACAGCTGCTAAGCAAAGGGGTGGGTAATGTGGGTTACATTTAGTTTAATTTAGTTTCATGCAAAGGGAGCAAAAAGGGTGTGGAAGCCCTTCGTGAAAATTCAGATACGATTTTTATGATTTTTTAACAATAGGTATTAAACAGCAATTAATAAAAAAATATTTATAGAGGTTTGCACAAAAGATGATTTGACATTTCACATTTTCTAGTTATAACCAGTGTATACCGCTCCCTGATCGGTGTTGGTACTGTACATGGGTATGCTAATCTTCATCGTTATATAGCTTCTATCGTTCTCTAGCAAGTAGGAAGAAAAATATGTGTGACATTCCGTAGGAAAAATACGCTACTTTGTTTTCGCATGAGAGAATAGGTAACTACGATGAATGTATTGTTTTTATTGTCTAAAAAAATTAAGAATTTTTTAGTAAAAATAATTCGCTTTACACATATATCGAATACCCTTTATGTCAACTTATTTTGTCGATTATCAATCAATTTTTAAAAATATTTCTGTAATGCGTTTTGTTAAGTTAATTCTTTATATTTGTAAAACACGTATCAAGTTAAATAAATCTTTTAGACTTACAGTAATTTTCTTTTTCATGGAAAGTGCTCGACTGAGCTTCAATCCCTGGTTGCCTCTTTGTAAGACATTCACAGCAAGAACTTGTCTTTTTACCACCACTACAAACAATTCTCATTTCTTCCTTCGTGTGCCTAACATCAAACGAAGTTTCCATAAACAGTGTTACTTTCCAGGAACTTTCCATCTGTCAAACACGTTGCTACAAAATTTATTTCCTGTGGGATACAAATCTAATATCAATAAACACTTGTCGTAAATTGTTCTCATAAATCATCAAATTTTATTCCTTCCATTAATTATTTTCAATCTTCATAATATTCTTCATCATTATCTATCTCAGTAACTGTTATCCTCGTGTTGATTTTAGCCTTGATAAGCGGTGACTTATTAGCAAATAAAACCCTAAACTCGGTTAAATGGGAGAGACGATGCTACCCTTCAAAATTATTGTATAAACTGTGAATCTTGGTCAAGCAGCAGCAGCAGCAAACGAATATTTGTTGTAAAAATATCAAGTCTTAATCGGATAAGAGTCCTAATACAGAAATTGTATTTCAGCCAAACGAAAGCTCGGAAAATATACACATTTTATATTATTGGCGCTATGCACAGGTAGCCACCTAAATTAATAAATAAGCTAAGCCTAAAAATATTCTACACAGTCTGCCAAAGATTTTCCACCGCGCGAACCCCTTCACCTCACTGCCGGCAACAAATTTAGACTGTCCAATTACTGCTATCTCGCCCTCTGCCTAACATGCCGCTTCTCATGCTAACACACATCTTTTTTAACATAAGCACAAGACTTCTTCTTAACAGTGACTGTATATTAGGCTATTTCTCTAAATTCGTTATCTATCGTCAATAAAATTTGATTTATTTTTGTGTGGATAAACTTAGTCTTTCTTTCTGATATTGCTACAGTAGAACATTTCGTTAAAGATGTCATATCTGTAAAAAGGATAATTATAAAAAGTGTAATACTTAAGTGTGAAGAAATAATGAAACTATCTATGCAACTCATGTATAAATTGTGTATTGCATTATTGCGTTTCGTACGGACGAACAGCATCTAGAAAAAGATGTTTGTTGAATAGTGTTGGGCTTGCAACAACAATAACCATACTAGTGGCCGAAAACATGGTTGGATCATTCTACTGTTCCAGAAAGTGCATCACTCCCAATGGAATCCGCTACTTCTATAAGAGCCATATACGTCCTAAGATGGAGTACTGTTACATCGGGGGGGGGGGGGGCTCAGAGCACTTTTTTGCCTTGACAGAGTACAAAACTGACTTCGCAATCTAGTGAGGGAATGATCTCTTCTCTTTCCTACAGCCTCTCTCCACTGTATCGTTATGTTCTGGATAGATGCTCGACTGAGCTCCAATCCTTGGTCCCGCTCTGTAAAACAATCACAGTAAAAACTCGTTTAGCTACAACCATAACAAAGAACCCCCCTCTCTCTCTTTCTCTTTCTCTCTCTCTCTTCATCAAAAACCAAACGGAACTTCCATGAACAAATTAATTTTCTTAGAACACCCCATCTTTGAAACAAAATACCACAAGACTGCTTCTCGACCGACTACAAACTGATCATCTCTAAGTCTAATCTAAACAAATAAGTGTTGAGCCGTTCTGTTGGATAATCAATTACTCTTTAGTAATCCTCTATTCATTCCACCAATGGTTTTCATTATCTCGAGGCTGCAATCATCGTCCAAGAGACAACCTATTTAACCCTTATCCTCGAGTGGCCACGGGCCTTGATAAACGGTGAGCCATTAGTAAAAAATTAAAATAAAATACCTCGTATCACTATAAACATCTCTTTGCAAACAAGAGATAAATATTCATTACTGCTTTTTATATGACTGAGACAAATTGATATGTATTTTAGATTCTTTTTATCTAATAACGTTTTGGATATTCATCGTCGCTAAGGAGGTTATGTTTTCGGTCGATTTTGTTTGTTTGCGTGAGTACAGCCAAGCATTCGGATTGATAGACCAATTGTCAACAAACTTGGTTAAAATATATGACATGGTCCAACTTTAAATCTGATTAAATTTGGGCATAGCAAGGTCAAAGGTCAAGGTAACGGAAAAGGTGAAAGTCAAACTTTTGGGGATAACTTTGATTCCGTACATTGTAGAAACTCACTACTTGGCCCGTATTGTAGCTAATGAAGACCCGTATTTCATACGACATTGAGCCTTAGCCTTGACCTTGAAATGTTCGGCCACAGTTTAAATTTTAACGAAATATGAACTACCTATTTTTTCAAAATAATATGTATGAATCTGATACTCGTTCATAACAGTAACCACCACACACAATTTTAGCATGATTAGATAAATAGTTTTAGAGTTATCAAAGTTTAATTTCGGGAATAGTCTCATACAATATGGAAAAGTCAGGCCTACATAAGACTTTGGCCAATTCTTACGTTGTCAAGTATAGGTATGCAGTCTCATGACTTACTTATGTTCTTGGCTTAAATGTACAAGGAATTTGACGAAAAGGGACTTTGAAATATAAACTATTTTCAAATCAGAAAAAAAAAACGTTGGCCAATTCGATTTAATCATAAAATTGCTCAATGAAAGTCATCAAATTGAATGTTTAATGAAAGTCATTGAATTGAGTTATTAAATTGATTGTTTATCGATTGTCATTAAATTGATTGTTTAATAATGGTCATTAAATTGATTGTTTAATGGAAGTCATTAAATTAATTGTTTAATGGAAGTCATTAAATTGATTGCTTAATGGAAGTTATTAAATTGATTGCTTAATGGAAGCTATTAAATATATTGTTTAATGGATGTCATTAAATTAATTGTTTAATAGAAGTCATTAAATTGATTTCTTAATGGAAGTCATTGAATAGATTGTTTAATGGAGGTCATTAAATTAGTTGTTTAATGGAAGTCATTAAATTAATTGCTTGTTGGAAGTCATTAAATTTATTGCTTAATGGAAGTCATTAAATTACGAAATTACTGATTATATAGATATACAATTTAATGCGAATGAATTGAAACATATTTCATATATTTGCTTAAAAGGTTTACAAATTGATATTTGTAATATGTTACAATATTATAATAAATTGGAGTTTTTTATTAAGTCAAATGGTTGCGTTTTTTTATTTTATTCACTTGAAAATAGGAATGTTACCACTGAGAAGTAGAGCTGCTGTAATAGGAACCAGGTTTTAAGATGGCAATCTGGATGGGGATTTTGGCAGCAGAAGTTTGTTCACATTACATTGAGATTTATGCATGTTGGTATGGTCAGGAAAACAGGGCGTAGGAAGGGAATTTTAAAAGCAAACGGTCCGAGGAGAGAAGCTCAGAGTAGAAAAATCTTCTGTGAGATAAGAACCTCAACAGTGAAGTGGGGAATTTTTCTGCTTAGGTATTTCTGTTGAGAGGATGGAAACTTAGTAAGTTGATCGGAGTAGATTTTGTGAGATTATTTGTAAAGCAAACACAAGGATGCAACATTGTGGTGATGCGAAAGTAGTTATAGATTGGCAGTCAGTGCAGGACTTATTAGGTTAGAAATTATTTTTTTTAACCCTGTCCAAGGGTTAGGCTAGTAGTTAGTTCATCGGCCCAGATGTGACAACAATACTCTATATGCGAGCGAATGGTGGCTTTGTAAACATATAGGATATTGGCCGATGTGAGAAATTTTCTAACCCGTTAGAGGGAGACTACTTTCTGTGCAGCTGACTTGCCAACACTTTCTATGTACTTATTCGATTTCATGTTACCTCAGAATGTCAGGCCGGGGAGTTTGAACGCTTGATACTCTAGCAGGTCACTATCGGTCATGACAATCGGTAGTTGGAAAGGTTTCTTATGCTTATTAAAGGGAAGAAGTTTTATGTTGGTAGCATTAAATATGACTATCTATTTTTGTCTGGAGATCATTTCCTAAGAATTCAGCCATTGCCTTGCATGTGTGGGCATTAGAGTTGCCCTCATGCCGGAAATAGAGCTTGTTTTTTATCGGCAAATACATCTAATCTCATAAGCGATAGCATTGGAGCAGTCGTTTGTTAAGATCAGAAATAATATAGGTCCAAGTATATACTCCTGACGTACCCCCGCGATAAAATGATGTATCAATGTATGGCTATCGAGAACGTCTGGATTTTTCTTTTAGCAAAGAAGGATTCGATTATATTAAATAATGGTCCAGTAATACCGTACGAGTTTATTTTGATGAGACCTTTATACAAGATTTTCAAGGGCTTTGGAGATATCTAGCCCTACCGCCCTAACTTTACCTGCATTACCTAGGGTGTGGTATTTACGTTCAGAGATGTGAGTTAGGATATCCGCAGTAAAACAAGATGAAATAAATCCATACTGTTAGTCAGAGAGAAATTTAGTATTTTTAAGGTGATGAACTATCATTAGATTTATTAAATATTCAAAGAGTTAAGCGAAGAAGAGAAGGATACTTATGGCAAACACAGGCTGCCGAGTACAACATCATTTTCATCAGAAAGTCAAAATGAAGACAAATCCAAAGGCAATTCATAGAAAACTTAAGAAAAATAGCAAATGAACTCTCAGAGAGTTAAAATTGTCAGACATAAAAAAATCAAACGCTTAGGAAAAACAACGACCTTATCAACATTTGTCTGGTGAATTTTTTGGTATCCATTAAAACGAAATTATTTTCATGTACTTTTTAGAAATATAATTTACTTTCTAAATAGGTGTGTTTTTAATATCAATTCAAAATATGGAAAATGTGTATATCTAACTTTTTATTTTCTTTTTTTTTTGTTATGGTTTTCGTGACTTTATTTGGACTCCCACGTGTGAACAGTATCGTTATAATGGATTTAATCTACGTGACTAGAATCTGTCAGAGGATAAAAATCGTGACTATCAACGAAGAAGACCTTTTCTTAATATTCATTTATTAACCCGAGACAAGCAAACCAGATGTCGGTTGCCTCATACGTTACCAGTTGCATCGCAAGATTGGATGTATGTTTGTGAAAATAATATTAAAAACGATATTTTCCACGTAAAGTTAGAGTCAGCAGAAAAGTGTAAAATTCACATATATATTTTTTAATCAATTATGACAAAATTATTTTTATGTACTTTTTAGAAATATAATTATCGAGTCTATTTGTCTGTCAACTTTCTTGTGTGCGGCATAATATCCCAGTTTATAGAGTTATCGCCTCACATGATGGTGACCTGGATTTCAAATCCTGTGTTCAAATGTGTCTAACTGAATAGTCCAAATGCGGGCAAAACTCGAGTCTATAACTCTTGGTCTATGGCTGTGTTGTTTGTCTGTTTGTCTGATTGTAGAAATAAATTGAATTAACTCAAATCTTATTCAATTATTATTTCTAGATATTTGCGTTGATTTTTTTTACCCATTCAAAATGTGGGAGATTTATCTGCTCCCTATTTTATATTTCCTTTCTGTTATCATCTTTATGGTTTTATTTGAACTCCCACGTGTGAACCGTGTCGCTATCTTTGAACCCATCTGCGTAGTAGAATCTACATGACATAAAATAAAGACTTCGACGAAAGAACGCCTTTTATGAATATTCATTTATTAACCGAAATCGGTAAACGTTTCTATTGGCAACATTAATGGTTTTCAAGATAATGCAGCTGGAAAATTAGTCCCAAATAATTTATCTTCGTTTACCTATTCATGTGTGACATATTTGCGTTTAAAATTAATATTCCATATTTAATAGCAAAAATATAAGCAGTTAAACGTCACTATTAGCGACATAAACACTAAATCACCTTCTTGCACGCATGATTGCTTACTCACAACCAGCATTTACGGTAACGCTTACCTGCTTATATTTTCTATTAAATATTAAATTCTTTCTAACGCAAATACATCGCACATGAGTAGGTAAACCAAAATATATTGCTTTGGACTAATTTCCCAACTGTACTTTCTTTTAAAATCTTTTATGTCGCCAATAGTAACATTTACGTGGAATCAAACGAACACAGGCAGGGTGTATATGTTGCTTCACACGTTACTAGTCGCGAACTATGGTATCAGTTATAGCAAATTCGAATCCTTTTGGATCTATAGTGTTCGGTTACACACTAACACCGTTGGGAAAAATATGAATCCACAATCCCCCGAGCAATGCATAAAATAGTGACTCGTATTCAACTATCTACAACAAGAACTCGTCTATCTACAACCACCATAAATATTTTTCCTTTCTTCCTATGTGTACTAAAAACTAAACGGAACTTCTATGAGCAGAGTTTCTTTCTCACCAACTGACTAGCTATTTTTTACACGCTTTGCTCTAAACCTATCACGTGATCTGCTCTGGCCAATCAAAGCTTGGTGTTTCTCATCTCCATATTTGGTTTCCAACTACAATTTCATATTACATCCACATGACGACATAAACATGAAAGAGTAGTTTCGGCTTTCTACTTCCAAGTCCAATGACCTATTTGATCGGAGCTGTGGGGTTGTGGTAGGGCTACCGTGCTGAGCAACCTCCTTCCGCCTCCTTCAGGATGTTTTTGTTTTTCAGGTCATATGAGTTACTTCGTTTTGCCCGGCCCCTTTCTCAGCAACAAGTTATACTTGCTTATTTAGCTGTTTTTTCTTTTCTTCTGAGAACTCGAGAAGGGGGCGCCTGTCGTTAATGGATTAGGTGTGTAGGTGATTAATATTCGACTAGGTGTGCCCAAATTGTGAAAGCTTGTACTTTGAAATGTTAAAAGGAGGCCTAACCCTAGCCCTAACCTGATTTCAAACAAAAACAAATTCACCAAAAAATCAGAGAATTATCCGATTTCAAGAAACTCTTTAGTCGTCAATTAGTTATTTCCTTGCTAAATGATATGTTTAAGTTAAAAAAAAAAACTATTTGAGAACATGATCTCATCTCATTTGTACTTATGTATGTCTTTGTATATACTAACAACAGTGAACCGGGCCTTCTTATGACGGCTTTGGGGGCATTTGGGTTTTGATATTCTTGAATAAGTGGAAAACATTTTTTTTTTCAGCTTTTTAATATTTTTTTCTCTAAAAATGATCATAGTATCTTCTTAAAATGCATTATCATAGCAGCCCCTACTACAATAATGCATTTAATAGTACCGATACACCTTCTGAACCGAACAAAAACCGACAAGGTTAGAGTTAGGTAAGGTAAGGGTAGGTCAAGGTTAGTTTAGGAGGGTTAGTTTAGGGTTAGTTAAGGTTGCTTTAGGGTTAGGGATTAGAAAGACAGTTGGTTTTTGTCCGGTTCAAAAGATGTAACAGTACCCATTTTATAATACACTATTATTGTAGAGCCGCGAAATATCATTGTAACAAGACACATAAACATCCCTCGGAAGAGAAAAAAGATGACTCGGCACAGGTGCAATGATAAGTGGCGCTTTTGGCGTTTTCTAACACCAAACGTAAATAGATGCGAATCAACAATGTCGGGTGGTGAAACGCCTGTTTCTCGAGTTATCGTTGATTCACGTTTTTGTAATGTTTGGCGAAATATAGTCCTCAAGCATAATGCCAACCGCATTTACAGGAACTTCTTGCACTGGCTTAATATTGTCGGGAAACATAAAATATGTTACAGTTGTATCATGCATATGTTACAGCCCAGTTTTAGAGGTTAAACAAATCAAAGTTGATTACGTGACGGATAAACATCCAGGTTACAGAATTATCATAGTAGCCCACAGTATCAAAGTTTATGGTTTAGGCCATAAGAGCTAAGAAGGTGGGCTTTAATAGCAATGATCCCTTACCAATTCAGATGCTCGCGGATCCCATGGCAACCAGTAGACTAGCTTCGTGTCTTGCCAACTGACTAGCTATCTTTAAATGCTTTTCTCTAACCTATCACGTGATCTACTCGGATCAATCATAGCTTTGTATTTCTCATCCCTGGCTTTTCAGAACATACGTATACGTATACTAAATGGCTTATCCGGAATTGGCTACGTATTATCTACATAATAATACCAGTGACATATGAAGAAATGTATCTAATTGTAAGCATTAAAAAGCTTAGAAAAAGATATTTAAAAAATTCATATCTCCAGTAAATGATAAATTCAAGATAAACTCTTTGCAAAATAATTCATTTATTTACTATTTATTGTTATGGTTTGATGTTTATCTACCCTATTCCGGAAATAGATGGACTCTTCTAGACGCTGTAAATAGATTTCCGACTATGTATCGTCGCAGTCATAGCCACAGTATCGGACGCAGACTTTCTGTTACATACTCTTCTGTACTTCTGTAAATACACTCTAGTAAATATACCACCTTGTGGTCTTAATTATTATCGACCGTTCAAAGTGGCAACACTTATTTATTTCAATAAGCAGGAAGATGGAACGTTGTTCGGGATTGAATGGGGATCAGTACTATGTACTTTTTTTTAATATGCCCATAACACCATGTTAATTGTTACGTAATCTAATTTTCGCGTGGAAATGTTCTTTCTTCTTTCCTGGTGATACCAGATCAGGCTGCCCTGTGGCTCCCTGAGACAAAATTCACCTACATTGACGTTTTTTTTTTTTGTTGTTGTTTGTTTGTAAAACTTAATTATGTTCTACAAAACCAAAACCAAAAACAACAGCCCCTCTCCCTTTCTCCCTTAACTTTTTTTATTTTTATTTTTCCTACCCTACTCCCGGTCCTGGATATGACCTTAAACTACATCCGATGGTGAGATCCGGCTTACGGACTTTGGGGAATGTGGAGCCTCCTCTTAATTACCATTGCTCCCAGGTCCACCCTGACCCGGAGTGGTAGTACCTGTTAGGGTCCCAACTATGGGTTAAATAGAAACAGATATTAAAAGGGGAAGGAAACAAAAAAGAGAAGAAAACAAGACCAGATTCGGCATTAAATAACCCAAAAAGGGTTGATATGCCGTAAAACAAAACTACCAAACTACCAAACCTTTCTTCTTTCTAACACATCTATATTACTACATAGTTACAAATAGACATACTACAAGGACATCAGATTGCAAACGGAAATAATTTAGAGGATATTTTAGAATCGCTGATTTTATATTACTACTTAATATAAAAGCCGAATAATATAACAAAGTTAAAAGAAGTCAATGAAAAAGAATTATAATAATAAATATATGATACTAAATTATTATTTACGCTACACTACATTTAACCTAAAAAAAAAACTCTACATAATATTATTTTTTTAATTAACTGAATAAATGTAATGTTAAATATGAAAGAAATATAAATTAATTTATTCAATAAATGAATTTCAATTCCTTTATTGAATGAAATAGATTCATGTTGAGAAAATAAGTCTTAAGACATATCAAAGGCGGAATATTGTATTTTTTATGGAAATCGCTCCAGGCGAGGCATTACGTCATTTGATGTAAATAGCTCAAACAAAATACTACTTGAAGGTCAAAAACTACCTAAAAATACGCGTTAGATGGATAAATTCCGAACTAGAAAACAGTAAGTATTCCCCTTTTGTCAAAAACATCGCTTATGGAATGTGAGGACTAAAAGACAAAAGAAAGGAAGCGAGGGTTACTAGACTGCCGAATGTAAACCTACTCTCCTTAATACAAAATCTGGGGAAATATTTCCTCTTCCGAGACCGGTGCGAACTCGGTAACGTCTGACAGTAAATATATTTACCACGACGATGAATAAAGACGTGTTGATTATACAAATGATTCGTTTCGTTAACCAACCACTGACGTTTTAAGCTCAATAAAAACCGGTGAATTTTGTAATTCGGAGACCAGCTGTTGAATTACGGTAATGCCGTGTCAAACAGCGGTTCTTGAAGTTATGCTGGTGCTTTCAGTGTCCCAGTGGCGTTGGTTCCTTGATTTTTTCAGGGGATATCTATAGGACTAATTTATTCCGAGTTCACGAGAATGTTGTATTAGAGTGTTTTATTACAGTCCCCTCTAGTATTCTAAAAAACGTTCCTTGTGGGGTTTAGACTGTCATTTACCGTTTGCTGTACTACAAAAAAGACCTCCCTATTTTGTTAAAGATTTGAACTCGATAGAAGTGAAAGAATAAAAAAAAAGTAAAAGAAAAACATTGTCTCCGTTGATGGAAATAACGTGGTCGCCATTGGAATTTTGTTACGCGGTATACTTTTCTCTACTGACAACCGTATTCAATGCAACAACGTTTTTGCTACTAGATCTTTATCAAGTAGTAGACATTTCTCTAGCAATATTGTTTTCAATACTGAATTCGGGAACAATGTGTTCGCCACCGGAACGTCATTATGTGGCCTACTTTTCTCCAACAACACCTTTTTCGATACCGAGATCTATCGCGCAATGACTATAGCCCTTCGAGTGCTAAAAGACAACTAACAATCTTCTATTAAGCTTGTCTTTTATGGACGGCACATATGGTCAATACACACATAAATATCCTCGTTCCGGCGTTCTAAGAGATTCTGCACGCCAGGCAGAAGAAGTAAGTCAAGACTATTTCCATCACTCGTTTATGCTCTGGCGTATCATGTCCACCACAAATAGCCGATTTCGTAGGCTGCGACAGTGTTAGATATTGAGAGGGTAGATCCCTTAGTATATAATTTAGTAGTTAGTTAAGAATTACAGGAAATGGAACTGCTGAGTTAGTCGAGGTCAACTTGATGCCCCAGAGTTGAAAACTGCATAGAATGTGGGAAAGTACTAAAAACAGATATGTCGTCACATGGTTCAAAGAGAGAGAGAGAGAGAGAGAGGGAGAGAGAGAGAGAGATAGAGAGAGAAAAGAGAGTCCGTTCGGAAACACCTAAGTCGTTCGGACGTGTAAGGACATGGACTGATAAGATATAACTTATATTTTCTCTTTGTCCAAAACGTCGCTCATGGAATGTGAGGACTAAAGAACAAAATAGGGGGGAAGTTAAAAGGCTGCCGAAAATAAACCTAAAGTCCACTTTCTACTCTCTCTCTCTCTCTCTCTCTCTCTCTCTCTCTATCTCTCTCTCTCTCTCTCTCTCTCTCTCTGTCGCCCTCTCCCCTACTGATCAGTGATTTGAAACGAAGATTGCGTTAGCTAAATGACCACTGTTTTCCATCGGTTTTGCGCTGAGTCTGTCTTTTTGAAGGTATGAATAAGAAGCTATACTTACAGAGAAGACATCCCCTCAGCCTGGAAGGATCAATGCAGAGGCATGTACAGGAGAAACGACCGGCAACAAAATAATGAATAACTATTGTAAACTTTAGTGCCTCTGCAATCATTACGACAACTTAGTTTCTGCGTGTATGCCGCCAAGTTAAGAACACAATTGCATGATTCATTGGACCAATCACGCAACTACTTCCACCATGAAGGAGATGTCCCTTAATCAACAGTTAAACTAATCGTTCTAATTGTAGACTATTATTTCCAATTGATTACCTTAACTAAAGCAGCTATTCTACTCATTGCTGGCGAATAATTTTCTTAAGTTTGTCTTCTTACCTTTCCGAGATATATTAGTGCTTATATAAGCACAATAGTTTCGCGAGAGTTTTAACTCGGTATTACCGATTCCATAGTCTGCTACAGTATCCATTTAACCAAAACAATTACGTAAGTATCCTACTGTAAAAGAAGTGCACCTTAATCTACAGTTGAAAAAAAAAATGAAGAGGAATGCTTTTATCTAAAAACTTGCTAATACATTCCCAGGCAGAAATCCAATGTTATGTCAGAATAATCGACCGGAAATATCGGCCCCTGAAAGTAAATACGTAATCAAACGTATATATTCCATCTGGTTTCTTCATGTTACTTGCCGAAGCTTTCCATTTATTATATCACATCCTGGATCATGTTACATCAGGTCAAAGATGGAAAGCTACGAACGACGACGATACATATTATAGTCTAAAGCCTGTAAACTGAATGAGAAACATATCTATGTGGACATATCCCTCGACCAGGTTAGAACACATTTTCGGACAAACTAGATTGGAATAAGTACATAGAAGATGCTGACAAGTCTGTCAGTAAGAAAGTAAGCTCCCTTTACCGGTCTAGAAAACTTCTCACCACTGCTAGTATCCTATATCTCTATAAAGCCACCATTCGCCCGTGCATAGAGTATTGTTACCACATCTGGGCATTTGTACTAACCACTAGTCTCTCTCTCTCTCTCTCTCTCTCTCTCTCTCTCTCTCTCTCTCTTTGACAAGGTATGAACAAGAGTGTTTAACATGTCTGCTAAGCTCCAGTCTCTATCGCTTCGCCGCAGTTTTGCACCCCTGTGCTTGTTTTACAAGTACTTCCACGGAATGTGGTTTTATTAACTTACTGTATTTGTACCTAATCAACGAAAATACCCCGATCCACTCGGCGAGCTGATAAATCTCACACTTTTTTTTTAACATAGTTCACCCCAAACAAGGCAAGCTGCCACTGTAGACGTAATGGGCTACTGAAAATTAGGGTGAAAGTTTGTTTTTTTGATAGGGGAGGGGTCATCCTAAATTGGGATTTGTGCAGCAAGATGCTTGTTCACATTAGTTTTAAATTTCTGCATGTCGGTACAGTCGGGGAATCAGGGAGCGGGGAGGGAGTTACAAATTCCGGCAGCACGAAGAAAAAAAGCTATTGGGGATCTCCACAGTGCACGGATGGGATTTAGCTGATTTTTTGGGTTGGTCGAGTGTATTTACGTTGAGGGGGCACCAGAGCAGCAAGTTTATCGGAGCACATTCCATTGAAGTACTTGTAAAACCAGCACAAGGATGCAATATTAGAGCGATGGAACAGGGGCTGGAGCTTGGTGGATAGTGAGGGATCTATTAGATTAGCAACTTTGTTGGACTATGTTTAAGTAGAGACTAGTGGATGTGCACCAGCCCAGATGTGACAACAATACTCCATGCATGGGCGCATGGTGGCTTTGTAGAGATATAGGATACTGCCAGATGTGAGAAGGAGCCCACTTTATTTGCAGCAGCCTTGGCAATGTCTTCTATCTATTTGTTCCAATTCATGTTACCTGGGAACATTAGGCCGAGGCGTTTAAACGTTAGACTCTCGGGTAGGGTGTTATTTGCCATGACAATCGATGGTTCAAGAGGTCTATTGTAGTTGTTGAGGGTAAGGAGATTTGTCTTAGCAGCATTAAATGTTTCCATCCGTATGGTCCTATTTTACTACAGAGTGGATGTCACTTTCATTGCCTCGGATATGTGCGCGTCCGTTTTACCCACATGACGAGAGTAGAGCGTGGTGTCGTCAGAAAATATACCCACCTCAGACACAATTTCATCAGGAAAGTCGTTTATGAAAATCAGGAACAATAAAGGTCCAAGGATCGATCCCTGGGTTACACTTGCATTTATGTTATGTGGTTTGGATGAATGGCCATCGAGGACAACCTGGATCTTTCTTTTGGTTACGAAGAATCTAATTATATTAAATATTCGTCCAGTAATATCATATGAATATATTTTTATGAGAAGACCTTTATGCCAGACTTTGTCAAGTGTTTTGGATATATCGATCGCTACCGCCCTAGCTTCACCTACCTTGTCTAGTGTATGGTATATGCGTTCGGAGATGACCATTAGGATATCCGCAGTAGACCGTGCTTGGCTAAATTCATACTGATAGTCAGAAATAAGTTTAGCATTAACGAGGTGCTAGACTATCGCTAGATTGATTAAGGATTCAAAGATTTGCACGAATAGTGGGAGGAGACTGATGGGTCGATAATTCTGAGGGTCAGTTCTATATCCAGAATACTTGAAGACTGGTACTACAGAACAAATTTTCTAGCTATCAGGGAAGCAAGATTCGGCAATGCATTTGTTGTAGAGTTTGGAGAGGACAGAGACTAGTTCAGCAGAGTATTTCTTTATTACTATTACTAGTGTAAGATCAGACCCACATACTTTGAAGGTGTCGAGGTTTTTTATGATGCCCCGGGCATGAAACGGGATAATGACCAGTTCATCAAGTGTGGCTTCAATCCGCATTGGGAAATTTGTGGGGAAGTGGTTTGCGGAGTCCAAAGTGGAGTTAAGGCGAAACGTTGGGCAAGTAGTTCAGCCTTGTCAGTTGCCGTGCAAACGATATAATTGTGGTTTGCCCATTGTTCACCACATTATTGAAGATGTTCTAGAAATCACGAGTACCTATTAATGCGTTTTCTGGTCATCTCTGTATACCTTCTCTTTGCTTCACTTATCACAGTCTTACAATTTTAGGTTATTTCAATGCCGAGGTACCATACCAATTGTAACATAATATTATTATATGATTTATAGAACGTCATCGAGAAAATCTGGGGAAATACTTCCCCATCCGGAACCGGTGCGAACTCGGTAACGTCTGACATTAAATATATTTGCCAAGACCATAAATAAAGCAGTGTTGGTTATGTAAATGATTCGTTTCGTTAACCAACCACTGACGTTTCAAGCTAAATAAAAACCGGTGTATTTTGCAATTATGAGGCGGCTGTTTGCATTACGGCAACGTCGTGTTAAGCAGCCGTTCGTGAAGTTCTGCTGGTACTTTCAATGTCCAAGTAGCGTTCTTTCCTTACGTGTTAATACGACCAGGTGTTATCTATAGAACTAATTTATTTCAAGTTCACAAGCATTTTGTATTAGAGTGTTTTATAACGGTGCCGTCTAGCGTTTTCCAAAAAATAAAAAAGTACCTTGTGGGTTTTAGACCGTCATTTACCGTTTCCTGTTCTTCTCTAATAGCTTCTTTTCTCGAATCGCTTGCCTTTGGAATTTTATCATTGCTCCCTGTTTCCTCGACCGTACTAACATGCAGAAATTTAACTGTAAAGTGAACAAACATCTTGCTGCCCAGCCTACAACCCACGTTACCCCTATAAATCTGTTCCGACTCCTTACGCGTCAGTGGCAATCTGCCTAGTTTGGAGTAAACAAAAAAAAAATTTTAAATATATATTTCGTCCATTTTCATTCTGAGTAAAATTCAGTCTTAGGAGTTTATTAAAGCTATGAGTTTTCTTCAAAGAGAGAGCCCTTCATTTCGACTACGGCAAAATAAGAATCCGAGCGTTAGTGGTGAAAGGAGGAAAGCTTAGTTTTAAAGTTGTTAAAGGTAACGAGATACTTTTCCCATTGCACAACGTGCACCAGACCAGAATAGAGAGAATCAGCAAGACATTAGTCACTAATGACGTTCAGAAGCCGATGTTTGCAGTTTCTTGTTTGGCATGAATGCAAGAAGAGAAAATGTCCTTTTAAAAAGCAATAATTTTTTAGATTGAAATAAAAACTAATAAATAATCATTTGTACGAAAGAAATAATTTAGAACTTTATTAATCGTTTAATTAAAATATGATGAAATGAAAATAAAAATACAGATGAAAATATATCTTTCGTCTGACTTTCATACGTATGCGTCAAGTGAATTTCCCTCTCCTCTTGCGTGAGAACGTATTTGATTGTGTATCTGCAAAGACCATATCATATATATATATATATATATATATATATATATATATATATATACATTCGAATTTAAATCGAATAAAAGATCTTTAGGAGGTAATCACAAAAATAAATCCTCAACTTGAAAATAATGGCAGATCAATATTTAATAAGATAGAGCTGATTATATACATTCATTTTTGACGATTTCAAACATTTTCAAATTAAGTTCAAAATAAAAAAAAGCATACACAAAGGTTTCAAATTGTCTACAGCTGTTTCAAGACAGTGTTTATTTAAGTCATATAATGCGACACATACACACATATATATATATTACATAATTTTCTTAAAGTTTACAACGGTTTATGTAGTAGCTCAATAATGTACAATACGACTAGAGCTCATAATTTAACATCATATAATAAGAAACATATACCATATTTTATCCAAAAACACTTCATTAACAGACAATTGTTTTTGCCCATTTCGAAAATATATTTTTATGATATACAAAATATCACAAATATTCACAAAAAGGCTTCATTAGGTTTAAATGATTTTTCCATATTTCATAATAGACTTTGTTCTACAGTTTGAAACTATTAAACTTGTAAAGTATGTAACTGTCCATTTGTTTATTATCATTGTCTTTCATATAATAATCCGGTATCCTTAATATTGAGCATAGTTTTATCATATGAGAATTAATATAAAATAATTAATTTATTATACTTTATATATATATATATATATATATATATATATATAATCAATAGAAAGTTAGATTCCAGTAAAAATGTCTTTATTCACTTTTCAAGAAAATCAAGATACTAGACGAATCGTTTCGTTGATACATGGACAACCATAATTAAGAGTTATATTTCCTGGATTTCCATAAGTGCGATCCTTCAGAAGGAAAGTACAAAAAACCGTGTCTAAAAACATCATAAAATAAAAACTTAAATTAATAAAACTCACATTGTTAAAGCATCTATATATGTAGGTTCAAATTAGGAACATGCGACCGCTTACTCTATGGACTCACAGACTCCACGATACTATTCTAAAAACCTATAATACAACATTAATAGCATCGATGGATTATTCGCGAAGTTTTATCCCGAAAAGTTGTGTTTTTATCTTGGTATTGGTTTTTCTTTTCATTTGCATCCTCGGTAAGCGATAATTGGAATCGATCATTCTACCGTCGTGACACCAGATGAAATCGAGGGAAATTTTTAATTGTGTCTTGCATTTTCTTTAAAAAAAAAACTTATTTAAATTAATTTGAATTTTTCAACTTTTAACATATCGATTTTTATAACGGCCAAACAAACGTTCTCTTTATATAGATAGAAGAAGTACCGACATTAATTGCGGTTTTCAGTTTTACGGCATATGTGACTAATATGCCGTAAAACTGAAAACCGCAATTAATGTCGGTACTTCTTCTATCTATATAAAGAGAACGTTTGTTTGGCCGTTATAAAAATCGATATGTTAAAAGTTGAAAAATTCAAATTAATTTAAATAAGTCTTGGATATTTTGTGTGGAAACATAATACTTATTGAAAATGATTTATTAAGACTGATTGTTGAAGAAGAGTGATTATATATTTTCCAATTCCGGATTTACCTGAAGTCTAGGGCTAAAATACTGAAGTCTCTAAATGACATTTTAATATTTTTTTCTTTTATCTACTTTCAGATTAATACTGCCTTAAACCAATAAGTCTACCAATAAGTCTACACTAGCAGTGCTGTATGTATTAATCTTGTCCTTCCTAAACGACACAGCTGTGCAAGTATCCGCAGAGCCGTAGATGAGTAAGTTTTAAAACTGCGCTCATTTGTAGACTATTAGTTACTAGTTTTATAATTGTTGTAAATTGATTTTACTGTTTTCTTTTAGAAAACATAAGTATAAGGTTTGAAATTGTTGCTCGCAACCTTCCTAGTGTGAATTTGTGAATTAAAAAAAAACAATCATCATCACTCGACGCTCTTCCTTATTCATGCAGTTGCCTCAGGGGGTTCACAAGTCGAATAGCCTCATTTCGTCAAATAAACCAGTCCCTGTCAGGACACTAAACTGTCTCGAACACTCTTCACACCAATACTCCGAAATCAATCTTTCTCAGCCTATTTTATCTTTTTTTGTTTTTAGCCTACCCTGCTTCCCAACTCTATTGACTAATGATCTGTGTACTCTTACCGGTTCTAGGTATGATCTTAAACTAAATCCAGTGGTGATGCCCCAATTTAGAAATGTTCGTTCGTCTTCGTTGCCATTACCCTGTAATCTACTCTGAACCAGAATGGTAGTACCTGTCACGTTCCTATCTCTGATTTAAATACTATTCATTTAAGACAATTTATTTAGGAAATATGTACCTACAAATCATGAATATACAAAACATGTAGTAATATAGTGCATTGTATGTTAGGTTAAGTAGAAAGAGGAAATTTCAACTAACAATTAGATTACATAGAACAGGAAATGCCCACTAGAAATTAAGTTAACGTGTTCGAAGGAAGTCACAAAATCGATATCGAAAAATAATCTCATCTGATCTTTTTCTCGGCTCCTATGTACAGAGTGTTACAAAATGTAGTTGCATCCTTTATAAGCATTTTCTGCATTTAACAACTGGGAAACAAAACAAGAAAACAAAAATAGTGGCAAAACGTCAGCAAATTGCAAAGTTCAGTGCAGGAAACGAATGCTCATTTTCTGTTCGACATCAACTCGTTCCATCACCTTTAAGAATTCTGCAAATGAAATGTGACGATCACCATCTGTGTCAGCTTCAGCAATTGTTCGATCTGCGATGCTTTCGAGCTGCTCTTCAGAAATGTTAGTGCCGACCATCATATGCAGGACGGCGAGGATTTCTTCGCGGGAAATTTTGCTATCACCATCCAAATCGTACATTTTGAAGGCAAATTTTAGCTTCTCCTCTCTGGAATTTAATTCGAGTTTTGTCTTTGTGGGACGGAATCTTGCGAGAACACGCATGAACTGACGGAAGTTGACAGTTTCTTCATTACTTTCCCGTTCAGCGCAGAGGTACCCGGGAAGACTGACTATAGTTGTCCTCAAAATATGTCCGTCTTAACCCGGCAGCTAACGTACTTCCATGCCGGCATATTTCGTCCTCTGTGTCGCGTTAACTTAAAGAGGATTATGCAATAGAAGAAGAGAAAGAATAAGAGTAAGAAGAGGAAGGGAGGGAACGCTTCGGAAATGTGAAGAAGAAAAGGCGGATAAAAATGAAAGAATACGAGAGAAGAAAGAAAAGTAGGAAGAGAAGGGGAAGCAACATTGATAAACGCGATTCTCAACAATTTAAATAAACGAAATTGAACAATGTTTTACATTTTATCAACGTCTTTTTTTATTTAATCATTTTTAGCTGAAATTTATTTTAAGGGGGCGAGGTGAGCAGCAAAAAATACAATCTGTTATTACGAACTATAAGAATAACCGTCCCGGGACGGGTAAAATTAATCCCCGGAACAGAACAGTTTTGCACCACTTTTATGTCTCTTTCCGAAGATTAGTTACTATCATATATTACGTCCCGCATACATGCGGTCCTGTGTACAGTGAAAGAGGATTATGCAATAGAAGAAGAGAAAGAATGAGAGTAAGAAGAGGAAGAGAGGGAACGCTTCGGAAATGTGATATATATATATATATATATATATATATATATATATATATATATATATATATATATATTCTCTCTTTCTCTGTTTATCTCTCTACTTAGTCACTTTTTCCATGGAAGATGCTCGAATGAGCTCCAATAGTTGTTTCCTCCTTGTTAGAAATTCACAGTAAGAACTTCTATTGCTACGTCAATGGAAAAACACTTTCCTTTATTCCGCTACGTGCCGAGCGGCAGGTTGGAATTTCTATGGACAGGGCTTTTTTGCAACCGCTTCCCGACCGGGGATTGTATTACCGCTGGACTGCTTCCTTGCTCTTGCTGATTACAACTTAGCCGGCTTTCAAATCCAATGTAAACATATGCCTGTCCTAAACCGCCGCCCCATAAGCAATCAAACGCAGTTAATACCATTGATCAAAGTTAGTACTTCCTAAGTGTTCGTTATCTTTATGTGGATAATGATCTCATAGTTCTTATCTTCGAGTGGCTCTTGGCCTTGATAAGTGATGACCCCAATAGTAAAAAAGTTATTTCGCTTTAGTTTTACTCGTGCTTATAAAATGGCACAATTCCTATTTTCTTGCCTGCCCACGAGGACAGAATTAGACACTAGGTCGGTTTTAATGCAAGAAAATTCCAGCTGTTCAAAAAGGACACTGTGGATTGGCACAAGAATTAAAATTGCTACAATCTAGAAGGATTTCTCCTTCACTGACTGACAATAGAAAAGATGAAGTGCAGTTGTAAAGTTGCAGACTTTCTTAAAGTTATTAAATCAATATATTGGTGTAAACGTTATTAAAAGCCTTTAAGCTGCCTTATACTTAATTTATAGTTCTTTATAATGCGTGTGTTTGTGGGTGTGCAACCATTGTTGATATCTTCTAAGTGTATCAATGTGTGTGCCATGTTTTTTGTCTCTTTCTCTATTTTCATACGCGAATGTTCATTACAATTTAAAGCGAAATTACCTTCTATTTTCCGTTGTTTCTTGCCTCGCCGTCGTATTGTCATGTTGATGTCTTTTTATTCTCCGTCTTCGTGATCGTCGTAGTAGTAGCTGTGAACAAATCTTTACATTTCTCGACAGAAGAGAGTCTAAGACAGTTTTCGAGAGGTCAAGAGGTTTCATTTTCTCTGAAATTAAAAGTACGCAGATAAGAAAGTCCGCATCATCTTACGTAATTGTCTATGTGATATCTTAAATTCTGGCTTAGTTATTTCTTGACTTATCTTGCTATAGGGCCATTTCAGAGACCAGGCGACAGGGCGGGTTTCTCATCTTCGTCTCATCCAGACCTCACTTAGAGTTTCAGTACATCCTTTTTATGGCTGACCCGCTTGAATTCCATGCGCCAACTCTCTCGAAACTATCGTTACTTTGTGCTCGACCAACAAGTTACGTCGTCGCGTCTCGATCTGTCAGTCTCTATCTCTGACCTTTATACACCTCAATGCTTTGTTCCCTTGATCTTAAGATAACCGGTCTGTTACTCACTCGTGGAAAAACAGATTGGTTTCCCTAAAGTGTGTGTCAGCCTGACATGCACTTAGCCAAATAAGTTCAACCTGTCACAATCTATACTAGCTGAAGTACACATTTTTTAAATAGAGTCCCTCACAATATAACACAGTATGAGAATTTTTACTACATTTTGATCCAAAAAGCCAAGTAGCACAGTCAATTGAAAGTTCGGATATGAAAAGGCTGGAAGGACAGGACTGGTGTCACTGGAATCAGAAAGGCTGGGAGGACAGGGACGACGTCACTGGATGTAGGAAAGACAGCAATGCTGTCACTGGAACAGGATTGCAGAGATGACGTCTCACGGAGTTTAATCTGGACGTCGACGGGCACTGGAACTGAAGCTTGACGTCGACGGGCATTGGAACTAGAGCTGGAGTTAGAACTTCGGGAAGGAGTGTGTATCGCTGGAAGGACCTGCAGTAGACGTGGCAGGAAGTAGATGGAGCACGGGACGCTAGAAAGAGGAGAAAATTGGGCTGCTGGAACTGGAGCTGCTGGAGTTGGAGCTTCTGCGGTTGGATCAGGATTAGGAGCAGCAAGAATGAGCTACTGGAGTAGGAACAGGAGCAAGAACTGGAAAGGCTGGCTGGAGTCAAGTGGATGTGTCAGGGAGCAAACAGCAGCAGAGAGCAAAAGATTGATCGCATTTAGTAGTTAGTAGGAAGTTGCTCTGAAAAGGGCAGTTTGATTTCTGCTGTGTTTTTCTGCTTCTGGGCTCGACGGCTAGACAAGAGGGAGTCTTAGTCGGACGCTGGGAGTCTCCTGGCCCCCAGATTTATTTAATTTAGAAAAGATTTTACATTTATAACAAGTTTTGTTTTTATATGAGGGTGGGGGTTAACAAAAACTATAATTATAAAGTTCATTTTGTGCCTTAGGCATAAAACCTGAATCGTTTTGAGTGGTCGATTGTTATAAAAGTTTGTCAAATACGTTTGGGCTTACCCTACGCTAGACACTTTCACCAAAATACCACATTCACTCCATAGGTTGACCCTACTTTTAAAAATCGCCAAGTGGTTTTAATTAAATTTTATTTACAAAAAGAAAATGTACATGAGTGATGATGAAGAGTGGGCCAACATTAAAAAACGCCCCAAAATGAAAGAAAAGTAATGAACAAAATAAAATGATGATGATGCAGGCTAGTAATGCCCTCCCAACCCTCTGCTAAGTGTTAAGCCGGCCACTGTTTTCCGGATGATCCGAAAAAAAAGCAGGTCGATCCTAAATGGGAATGGAGGTTACATAGGATGTCAAAAAAAATTTATTTCGAAACCCGCTGAATCTATTCGGTGGTTCCATGAAACAAATAATTGCTTGGAATTAATTCCTGGCCGATTTAATTCTGATTTGAAATAACTGGGGCGATAGTGTAGGGTGTTTATATAGTTTTCGGCCAAATGTTAAAATCAAATATTTTGGTCAAGTCTGAGAAATGAGTATGTAATGTCGAACCGTTACAAAATGTCTGCTCTTGTTTTTTCATTTTCGTTAAGGTATAGTATCAGCAGGGGTCGTTGCAGTTTTTCAATACGAAGTTGTTCTTGTTTTTTTTAGGGTGTCTCTTAACGCCTACGCTTTGGAGAAGGCGTGTTTGAATGTTTAAACATGGGAGCAGTGTACAGACGTCGCGACAGTCTCTACGCATCTTTGATCCGGAACAAGAAGGACAATCCGTCAACTTGAAAATGTTATTTATGATGTGAACGAAAAGACGAGGGGGGAGGGGTAGTAGAACATGTTCTAATGAATGATTTGTATATGAGTACTTCGTTTAATAAGATATGTTTGGTTTGGTTGGAAAATCAGTACTTTTGCTCGGTAAGCGGAAACCGGTGTCTGTCGAGAGGCGTAAACATGTGTGCGGCGTAACTGTCAGTAATCGTCCGTCTCGAAAACTTCAACATCTGTGTACCGTAATGAACATAAAACATCATTAATGGGGGGTCATAGTTCATGAATAACACGAAATATATTGCTTGCGATGAGGTAGAGTAATAGGAAGAGATGGGGAACTGTAGGAAAATTGATCGTGTCGGTTAATGAGAGTTAAGTTCCGTTGTGTGTTGTTTGTTTTTTTTGCAGCCACTTCAAAAACATATCTATAAATTAGTAGGGACGACACTAGCGACCTACGTAACTTGAGTGACGCAATGGATACAGAATATGAAGTCAATGTACCCGAACAACCACTCGTGAGTTACATTAGTTGCGAGAAAAAAGGGAGGGGGAGGGAGGATGAAGACGAATGGTAAGAGATACAAAACGCTAGTACTTTGATCAGTCTATAGGTCAAAGTCTCTATTTACTTAATCATCTTCCCACAAAGGCAAAGTTAGACATAAGGTCGAGTTTTTATGTGGCGGTATCGAGCTTTTTAAACGGAAAAGTGTTAAGATCAGCATCTTTTAATTATATATATATATATATATATATATATATATATATATATATTATAGTTGAATTCCAATGACCCTAAGGACCATAGGAATAATTAATTGATAACTATGACTTTCACATGTCCCTTCAACTTCTTTATCTTCATATATTGTTGAACAACTACAACTATAAATTTCATCTGTTCTTGGTCGACGATATTGAAGGCACAGATGAAAGTTATGCTTTCTGTGGTCATTAGAATGCAACTAAAACATATACATGCTCTGAAACTTTTAATTTTATTGAGCCTGCAATTTGGAACATTTTCGGATACTATAAAGAGTATATATATTCTTTGTGAGAACCCATATATATATATATATATATATATATATATATATATATATATATATATATATATATATATATATATATATATATATCATTTTAAAAGACAACTAAGTTTACACTGGGTGTTTTTAGTCTTTGATGCTTAATACTTAGGTCATCATGAGTTTCAGGTCTCGCAACATAATATCAACTCTCCAAGGAGAACCAGTTGGAGCTGATCAGATATTTGCTTGTAAACAGGTAGCACCATTTCATGTGATTCCGCATCTTTTTCGACCTGGCGAATTTACTCGGAGAAAAAAACGGGGAAATGTAATACGAAGTGGCAGTTAACATTTTATATAAAGATGAGCAATGTAGTGTTACGACAAATGGACACAGTTTCCCATTAGTCGTATCATATACTATTATTACTACTACAAGACTACTAAAAAAGTAATGATAATAATGATGATTATAATAGGATCAAGAAGGATGGAAAGACCGAGAAAGTAGGGGACCAATCAAACATCCATTGGAAGGGTGTGGAGAGTACTGAACCTTTAGGGAGGCTTATAGTCACTCTAATTCAAAAGAAGGCCAACGGTTGTTGTCATCGAGAAACCAATTGGTAAACGGCAGTTGCGATAATGCAAAATGATTTTAAGGGTTACAGAAAGAGGCGAACAGTGCAAGTAAACTGGGGAGACTTGGGTTCACTCAGAATACAGAGAAAAGCACTAGTTATTGCTAGTAAGCAATCACTAATAATCACTTGTATGAGAAAAAATAATGATAATAATAATAATTCACCCTTTCGTCTCTTTGTCTACAGAGTCTACATCTACTGTTTTCCTGAGTTTTGTCTATTTTAGCTTTTGTTTAGTTAATTTTGCTCGCGTTGTTTTGTATGGTTGGCAGTAGCGATTTCCTTTTTATGTTAAAGTTTGACTTGCACAGGGGAGATTTGAGCAGAGAAACGCAATTGCTACTGCGTTACTGAAGCCAAAATAGACAAATTAGATTATCGAAGCAAAAATAGACAAAATATATTATCGAAGTCAAAATAGACAAAGTTTATTATCGAAGTCAAAATAGACAAAGTATATTATCGAAGTCAAAATAGACAAAGTATATTATCGAAGTCAAAATAGACAAAGTATATTATCGAAGTCAAAATAGACAAAGTATATTATCGAAGTCAAAATAAACAAAGTATATTATCGAAGTCAGAATAGACAAAGTATATTATCGAAGTCAAAATAGACAAAGTGTATATTATTGAAGTCAAAATAAACAAAGTATATCATCGAAGTCAAAATAAACAAAGTATATCATCGAAGTCAGAATAGACAAAGTATATTATCGAAGTCAAAATAGACAAAGTATATTATCGAAGTCAAAATAGACAAAGTATATTATCGAAGCCAAAATAGACAAAGTATATTATCGATGCCAAAATGGACAAAGTATATTATCGAAGCCAAAATAGACAAAGTATATTATCCAAGCCAAAATGGACGAAGTATATTATCGAAGCCAAAATAGACAAAGCATTTTATCGAAGCAAAAATGGACATGTATATTATCGAAGCCAAAACGGACAAAGTATTTTATCGAAGCCAAAATAGACAACCCCCAGGAAAACAGTAAATGTACACCGGGGAATAAAGAGACAAAACAGTTAATCACATAATAAGTGAATTCAGCAAACTAGAATACAAAAACAGGCACAAATCCGTTGGAAATGCAGTCCGATGGGAACTATACAAACGTCTGCACTTTGAATATGCAAACAAATTGTACATAGCCAAACCGGAAACCATATTGGAAAATGAAAAGCACGAAACCCTCTGGGACATTAGGTGCAAATAGACAAACTCACTCAAGCAAGCAGACCGGACGACAACAAGAAGGGAAAACCTTCGAAATCGTAGATTTTGCCGTCACAGCAAATTACAGATTGAAGTTCAAGCAGACATAAAAACAAAGCAAATATATGAAATCGAAAGGAACATGAAACATGAAGAAAATGACTACAATACCAATAATTGTAGGAGCACTAGGAACAGTACCGAAACAATGGGTAAAGACATGGATAAATGGGAATCAAAGGAAATATTTAGACCATACAACGAACTGCAATGATGGAACCGTCTGAAATCTTAAGGAAAATTCTCGAATGTTGAAAGCAACCCATAAAACGAACAAACGCTAAAAAGGCATAGGTAAGTTGAAATAGCAATACAACAAAAATATAGATAGAATATCACATGAACCGAAAGGAACTCAAACTGTCATAAATTCACACACACTACTACAAAAATTGCTACTACTACTACTATTACTACTATTACTACTACTACTACTACTACTACTACTACTACTACTACTAATAATAATAATAATAATAATAATAATAATAATAATAATAATAATAATAATAATAATAATAATAGGGTTAATGATGATGTAAAGACCGGGGAGTGAGAGCACAAACCGGACATCCACTGAAAGAGTACGGAGAATACTTGTGGAAGATTATTCTCAGTCAAATTTCAGAGAAGTCAAGCAGTCAGTGCTAGCGAAAAATTAATGATAAACGGCTGTTTCGATAATACAAAATGATTTGCAGTAATTATTGAAAGAGATGAAGAGTGTTGATAATCTGGGCAGGCTGGTTGTCACTCAGACTCCAGTGAACACTACTTGTTATAGTCAGTAACCAATCACTGATAATGACTTGTATGAAAAAATTTTTAGTGAAGAAGAAGAAGAAGAAGAAGAAGAAGAAGAAGAAGAACAACAACAACAACAACAACAACAACAACAACAGCAGCAGCAGCAGCAGCAACAACAGCAGCAACAACAACAACAACAACAACAACAACAATAATAATAATAATAATAATAAAAAAAAAAATAAAATAAAAATAAAATAAAAAATAAAAAAAAATTTAAAAAATAAAAAAAATTACCTGGACACGACAAAATATATAGATTCTTGTTTAGAAAGTTCGCAACCATAAAAAAATGTACACACGAAGCGGAGATACTGTAGTAAGTAACGTAAGGAATAACCACATTAAACGAAAAATACAGCTATAAGACACGGATCCCAAGCAACTATAGACCTATAACCTGCTTACCAATTATATGGAAAATTTTAACGGCACAAGTTAGTGAAGCTATCTACCACTTCCTTAATAACTGTATATTACTTCCTGAGGAATAGAAAAGATTCGACAGCGATAAGCGAGACAAACGATCTGCTATACATGAACCAAAAGATCTTGAGGAAATTAAAAGAAAACAAACGGGACATAACCATGGCATGGTTCGACTACAAAACAAACCCTACGATATAATCCACCAGGCATGGAGTAATGAATGCTTATAGGTGTACAAAATATCTGAAAAAATTTACAGAAGGATTATACTGTTTGTCAAAGCCATGATGCCACTCATTAACATACTCAGACGATGCAGGATACAGATTTACAGAGACAAAAGAAAAATAAACCACATCATGTATATAGACGAACTTTAGCTATTTTGAAAAGACGGAAAAGAGCTGGAAACATTTCTAAACACGACTGGGATCTTTCGCTAGGATATAGGAATTGTGCGTTGCTTTAGATGAAGAATGAAAGCAACTGAAGGTATATAATTACACAATCGAGATGTGCTGACAGCACTTTGTGAATGTGTTAGACTATTGTTGCTACGTGCGCTAGTATGAATTTTGAGACAGGTGGATCAGTACAGATTGTCGTGACCGATAGTTTGCGAAACAAACTAGTTTCCCTATATGACCCATGGTATCAAACATGACGAGACGTGAGACTCAAAGCGATATCGGCTGATCGGCAGAGATGACGTCACGGGAAGCGGAACAACGAAAGAGAAGATTGTTTTTTCATTCAGACTAGATTCGAACATTGTGGCAAATAGTCGATAACATCATGTCTTAAAACGAAAAGCCTTTAGAGTCGCCCGAGATAAGAAAACGCCGAGATGTCAGTGTATCTCTCTGTCAATGTATCTGTCTATGTAAATAGTTAATTACGTATAGAATTTCTGTCTCTCTCCCGTCGATAAGTTAAGCGACATTGTATTTGTAAAACGTGAATATTTCTCTCTGGAATAAACTATCAACTTCAAGTCAAACTTGTAATTTTAAGTTATTTTTCGGTAAGACAATCTGACAGTATAACTACATAAAGAAGTTATATTCAAACAGGTCTAAAAGAAGACACGACACGGCCATGAAAAAAAGAAAGAAACGGCGAAGAATTAACATGGAACATAGAAGCGGTTCCTGGCCACCAGACGGAAAAATGAACGCGGCATGAGAAAAGGAATAGAACAGCGAAAAGAAACTAGACGACACAGTAGAGAGAAATAGAATCATGCGGCCCACATTCAACAGCGAGGAGGAAGAAAGTAAAAGAGGAAAGTATACACGCACATATAATTAGAAGGGCACGCGACGCTTGTCAGTTACAAGTTAAAAAAGAAAGTAAATAACTAAAAAGAAAGAAGTGAACTACGCAAATAGGGCACGATTTGAACATTTTAATTAACGAGGAATGCAACAAGAAGAAGAAGAAAGCTCATGGAAACATAATTATATAGCAGAAACACTTATTAAAAGGATAAATAATTGGGCAGCACTCTGAACCCTTCATAAATTGGATCAAAGAAGCTCTCGTGTAACTGGATAAAAAAGCAGGAAACTAATGAGCATACAAAACGCATTGTACACGAAGAATAATATAGACTGACTCTATATAAAATGGAAAACAGGGGAGATGACTGGTAACTATTTAAAATTGCCCAAACGATGCAATTAAAGAATTTTTAAAATTCATCAGGGCTGAATCACAATTAAAGTGAACAATGCAAAGAGCAACGAAACAGAAAACAAAAAGGCAAGAAAAGTAAGCCGGGGCGAGAAGCAGTTACATGGACGTTTTATGACACTAATCAAAGAAATATCGCATTGAAACACATGGGTAGAGCTACGAGAAGGACACATGAACAGATAAACTAAATTTTTACTGATAGTAGAACAAAAAGAAAAACTACATAACAGCTAAGATAGAAAACAGTAAATGCAGACACTGTGGGCAAATAGACGAAACGATAAACCACATACCAAGTGAGTGCAGCAAACAATCTCAAAAGGAATACAAAAATAGACAGGAATGTGTGGGGAAGGTAGTCAACTCGTCGGCAAATGTCTGCATTTTTAACATGCAGAGAAGTCGTACAAACACAAACTGAAGCCGCTAGTGGAAAATGGGACATGGAAGTACAAACGGACGAACTCACCCAACCAATGAGATCGGACGTGATAATAATCAATAAGAAGAAAATATATGTACGAAATCATAGATTTCGGCGTCCCAGCAGGGCACAGAGTGAAGATCAAGGAGACGTGAAACCTAAGCAAGTACATGGAACTTGCCAAAGAGCTGATGGAAATATGGAAGATGAAGAAAATTAGTGTAATACCAATAAGTGTGGGAGAAATCGGAACCGTTCCGAAAGAACTGGAAAAGAACTAGAAGAAATGGGTACCAAAGGGAGAATTGACACCATAAAACGTACGGCAATGATGGAAACCACAGAAATATTAGGGAAAATCCTCAAGTGCGGAAACTAACCGGCATAACCAGGTAATGTCGAACAACTACAGGTAAAGTTGAACTAGAAAAGGGAACAGAAAATATGGAAAGAACATTACACAAATCAAAGGAAACTGAAACTGCCAGAAATCACATGATCTGCTCCCCCTCCCCCCAAGTGTTTGATCCAGCCTCTGTTAGTATCAAACAAAACGGGCGTGAAAGGGCAGGGAAGATGGAAAGGGCGATCATGGAGAGCACTATGCAGACCTTCACTGGAATTGCTCGGAAAGTACTGGAAACCTCAGAAGGCTTATTGTCACTCAGTTTCCAGGGAAGGCCAATAGCGTTAACAGTGAGAAATCAATGGTAAAATGTCGTCGTTGCGATAACGCAAAGTGTTTTGAAACAAGTATAAATAGAAGCGAGAGTGCTGGAAATCTGAGGAGACTTGTTGTCACTTAGACTACAGTGAACACCACTTCTTATTGCCAGTGAGAAATCATTAATAATGACTTGTCTGAGAACCCTTCTTCTTCTTCTTCTTCTTCTTATTATTATTATTATTATTATCATTATTATTATTATAGTAGTAGTAGTAGTAGTAGTAGTAGTAGTAGTAGTAGTAGTAGTAGTGTAGGACGATCGTACAAACCGTGTTCATGTTAGTATATTACATTCAAATGAAATCTATTTTTATAATGATGATAGTTTGTTGAAGACAAAACGTTTTTTGATGAGATTGGCTATCCAACCCCAAACCTCATAACCCAGAAGCAGATTCTTTAAATATTTATTAAATAGCAGATATTTTAAACTCTCATGTGCATCTATTTTATAGTTAGATCTGTTGTGCATGTTAGTATTAATATTATTTTTGATATTACGATGGCAGCTTAGTATATTTTGGGCGAAAGCGGATTTAGTTTGACATCTAACATTTCATCGTCGATTTCGATTGAACCGGAGGAGGGCCGCTTTCTCAATCAGGATCGCTGGAACTTGGAATGGACTTCTAGGAGATGTAGTAAATATTCCAAAGACGCAGCAAGTCATGGCGAATTTGGACGGGTGCTGGGCTACTGTGTTCTCGTCTGTGTGAATTTCTACCACCCTTCCCCTACATGGCAACTGAAGCATGCATGTTTATTTCTGCCAAATTTATTGAATTGAATTGAATTAAATAACAGGATAGGCCGGTATATCGAAAATGGTAAAAGTAGGGTTTTCTGAAATTATGGCAGTTTCCCACATGCTTTTATTCAACAGGCTTAAGCCTAAGAGGTCTTAAGAATAAATTTAAATTCAGCAAATTGGTTTCTAAATATTATGGATCAATTTTAATGCAAATGAGAAATATTTGAATTTTCAAATGGGAAGTTGTGTTTATATGATGCCCCCTAAACTGTTTGAAAGACTCCAAAGTAACTGAAATAAGGGGATATTTATTAATTGATGCCTAATACGTATTGTTAAAATTCCAACAAAAAGTGAGGGTACCTGAGTTTTCACAAGGGGCTCCACCACCACTTTTGCTCTCTTTTCATAAAACTAAAGGAAACTAAATATAGGCCTCATTGACTACACATACAAATAGCAGTAATATTTTAAAATTTATAATGCCCGATTAATTAGTTTAGTGGTAGATCCTATGCATACAAATATCTAAACATATACACATACCTAACTTTATATAAATAGAGATCTTTTATGTTGCGTGCTTTTATTATTTTCTTAGCATATTTCGTATATGACGAGCTACTTTTTCAGAATATTTTATTTGGTGGAATAATTCTCCATTAATTTAAGAAATATCTTACCTATATTAGTTTTTACACTTTTATTATAAGGTGGATTAAACCATAGTATGTTTACGCTTTTTTGTTTTAATCATATTGTTTTGATGACTTGAGAAAAATAAAGTTATGTTGTAAAAACGAGTTTTAAATCTGTCTGTAGTTTTTGTTGTTCGCTTTTAAA
>OY744529.1:74598144-74670644 GCA_963556195.1 Sepiola atlantica
CCGGGCCCCAGAGGAGACCAATGGCCCTTATCACCGTGAAATCGGTGGTAGGTGGCTGTTGCGATACCGCAAGGTCATCAGCGGTGATGAACGAAAAGAGGTGGAGCATACTGGAAGTCTGAGGAGACTTGTTGTCACTCAGACTCCAGGGAATACCACAGGTTGTTGGCAGTGGGTGATCACTAACGATGACGAGTGTGATAACTCCTAGTGAGTAAATAATAATAATAGAAGACAATACATGAGCAGTATTATTTGGATTATTCTGACTACTGTTCTAATCCCAGGTGCTATTCTTACAATGTTTCGGTCGATATAACCTCCGACCTTCTTCATGTGCAGTTTCTTGATCTCGGGAATGTATTCGAAATTTCGAACTGAACCCTTTATATAATCTTCGGAGTAGATTGTTCTCTTTCCGTCAGCCATGACCGGATATAAGTATTAAGTAATTTTGTTTTCTTCTTAGTATCGACTGTAGTGAAGATTGAACCTTCACTCTTCAAAATACCGTTAATTAGAATTGGTTTCCCATAATCCCTTCATCCGTGACGTCACGTTTCCATACAGGCGATAAAATAAAAATTACTTAAGATCCTTACACGGCCATGGCTAGCGGAACAAGAATAAAATGTGTTAGTCGAAATTTCATATAGATTCACGAGTTCGAGATAAAATTCCCGAGTCTTGACAAGATGCGCCTGAGTTAGATCGGAGGTTACATTGGCGGAAACGGTGTGAGAATACCATCCAAAATGCGAACAGTAGTCTGAATAATCACAAGAATATAAATTATCAATTCTTATCTCAAAAACTCCGAAACGCATAAACAGTTCATTAATCACGCCGTGTCAGAAGTAATGTTTTATTAGTATTTATTCTTAAAAGAAATTTATTTTAGTAAAATGACACATGATTTTGAATTTCTGTGTTTTTATAAAAAGCGAAACGGTTTTGACGCAACACGGGCCGACGTGGGAAACTAAAGTTATAAATTGTTTTGTACGATAGCATATTCTAGCAATTGAGTGTCTTATTTTCGACTCTCTCTCCCTCTCTCTCTCTCTCTTTCTATTCTCTCTCTCTCTCTTTCTATTCCCCCTCTCTCTCTCTCTCTCTCTCTCTCTATATATATATATATATATATATATATATATATATATATATATATATATATATATATCCCTCTCTCTCTTTCTCTCACCATCTATCTCTTCTCCTATATCTCTCTTGCTCTCTTGCTCTCTCTCTCTCTCTCTCTCTCTCTCTCTCTTTCTCTCTCTTCACAAAACGGTTAAGGTATTAATATAATATTCTGTACGATATATCTATACTATATTGTGGTGGATCTGTATCTCTTCCCGGGGATCCAATTGACAACACAGCCCAATACCAAAATCAAACACAAATTTTCTTAATGTAAAGTTTTACGAAGAATTCAGTTGTTGTGTCATCCCTTCTCCCTCTCTCTTTCTTTCTTTCTTTCTTTCTCTCTCTCTCTCTCTCTTTCTTTCTCTGACGTTTTACTTAATAGCCTTATCCGCCACGTGTCCATATGGGATGGAAACAATGAATAAAATAAAAATTACTTAAGACTTCTACTCGCTTATCACTGATGGAACGAGAACAATATACACCCCTGGATTAAATAAAAGGTTTAGTTTTAAATTCCGTATAGATTCCCAAGTTTAAGATAGAGATTTCCGAGTTCGACATAGAGATCTCCAGGTTCGACAAGATGCACCTAAAGAAGTTCTCTCTCTCTCTCTCTCTCTCTCTCTCTCTCTCTCTCTCTCACACACACACACACACACACACACACAAACACCCCACACACACAGTAAGGTCAAGAAATATATGTTAAAAGTACAATGCGAACAGATTCTTGTTGAGCCGTTAAATAATCAATTTCAGTCTACATTCAACCATTGTCTACAATCCTCAAATTGTTTGTCTCACCATCCATCTGACACAACCCCATTAATCCTTGTCCTCGAGGTGTCTTTGGGCCTTGATGAGCGGTGACTCGTTAGTAAATAAAATAGAATACACATTATAGAATCTTGCAAGTTTAATTATCTGTGATAACGAAGATACAGCCACGAAGTTGAACTACCACCAATAACTCCATCGGACAAGAAAATCCTGACTAGCGACCGACAGAAAGGCAAATGATGAGAGATTGTTGATTCTGTGTCCGTTTTCTTTCTCTCTCTCTCTCTCTCTCTCTCTCTCTCTCTCTCTCTCTCTCTCTCTCTCTCTCTCTCTCTCTCTCTCTCTCTGTTAGGTAATCACACAAACCTTCCTTCAGATTAGCCACCTATGTGTCATTTATATACCAGGTATGTCTAAAAGGTAACGGGAGTGGTGCCAGAAACAATTTGAATACCAAGCAACACACCACGTAGTGTCCCCTTCAAAGTAATCTTCCGTCGCACTTTCTCATACTCCTATGCTGAAAGAAGCCTCTTCTAAGATGCACCTCGACTTCATCATTACGGCTGTTTTGATGACCTTCATCCCTTCAAAACGGGTTCCATTGGTGATACCAGTGAATTGGGGGGGAGGAGAGAAATGTAACTCACAGTAATACCATGCAAATAGGGAGCTAGTTTCAGTACAATGATGTGATTTTTGTTCGTTGCTTGATGTTGTCCGTCTGTTCTTAAGTCCTCATAGCAGGAAGGGCCTGACAAAGAAGATGCGCAAAGAAGATATATGTGAAAATGCTTAGATTTATATGAACCCAAGATATCATGAAGATGATAACAGAATCAGCTTAGTCTTCTTGTACCCATAACTCACACATCACACATTATGCCCAGTCGTGTTACTTTTCAAATCGACTTTGGCGTAACAGATATAAGTACTAATAATAATCAGTTCTAAATGACAGTCTTCTGAAAGTTGATGGTTCAAGGTTCAATCCTCGGTGCGGGCGATACTAAGAATACAATTATGAATTACTTAAGACTTCTACCCGATCATGGTTGACGCCACGAAAGCAACCTACACCCGTAGATTAAGTAATGGGTTCCGTTCGAAATTCCGTACAGATTCAGGGGGTAAACATAAAGATTCCTGATGTCGAAAAGATACATCTGAAGAAGGTCGGAAGTTATATCGGCCAAAACGTTGTGAAAATAACATCCAAGAAGAGAACAGTAGTCCGAATAAACCAAACAATGCAAATTATTTTTTAAATTCTGAAACATGAAGCATAATTGCTTTATTTGCTGCCAAATTTATTGAATTGAATTGAATGTCTGTCTATCTATTTTCACGTTCGTTCTTCCCAGGATTCTTTATAGCAACAAAACTTCATTGCATTTGCGGATTTTCAATCTAAACACTGGACCCTGGCTTTAGAACTGATCAAGAGCAAGGGTGATAATTCTCTCTTTTAAACATATTTTTCATTCTAGTTTACGTGCAGAAGACGAAACTTTTAGAAGGCTAGCATAGATAGGCACTTTATTATTCATATCTATAAAAAAAAGGCGGGTAGATGCAGCGTTCTTTAGACTTGGTGAGCAATCACCTACAGATGGTCTGTCGATAAAAACGATGGTCTCATCACTTCATTGGGGTGGCCTAATAAAGAGAATCAAGCTTATAAAATATTTGCTTCCATTAATCATGAAATATCTACTAAAAATAATTATAACAACTACGTAAAAGGGACTGGAACTAATCTTAGTGAAGGTGTTGCACACGGTAAGACTTATGTCAGATGTAGACATAGTCAAACAGTTATCAAGCTACGACATGAACCAAATGTAAATTAGTCGAACTTCAGGCTGTGCAGTGTGAATGTTGGAAGCTTGTGAGGGAGGTCAGAAGAGATTGTTGAATTTCTTGAGAAAAGACGTATTGAGTTATGTTGTCTCCGAGAAAAAAACTTGTAAATCTCTCTGAATAATTGTGTAAAAGAATGCAAGATATAAGTTGTTTTCGATTCGAAATCAAACCGAAACAGTTGATGTTTTTTTTTTATTGCAGAAGAGGAATCTGTAGATAAAGTGATCGAGGTTAATCGTGTAAGTGATCGAATCATATTGTTGAAATGTCAGCATGTAAAAACGGGCGTTAATCCGAATCTGATAATAAAATATGAAAATTGTCTGCCTATTCGTTCATGGCTTTTATATTATCATCACTCTGAACTTCAAATTTAATAAGAAAAATACCCTCTACATGCAGATTGTCCCGGGGGGGGGTAAATTATATTTGCTCTGTTTCAATGGGCATCCAAGGAAGTATGAAACTTCAATTTAGCATTTTATGTCTGAATATAATGAAATTTAAACCATTATTAGAAGGCCGAATTAGCGTTGACCAGTAATGAATTTAAACCCCTGTGTATTAACAGCTCCCAGACCTGACCCCTATATTACTATTCTTGTAAGGTTCCGGAAGTTTCAAGTTCTCTTTTATTTAAATACGTTATTAATCATGTATTTATTTGCTACAGCGTTTGACGCGCCCACTCTTACGCTACTACTGCTTACCTGGCCGTTCGGGGATTCACAGTGGGTGGGGTGGGCCGGCGTCTTCTAAAGGAAGAAAGTTTCTAGGGAATATTATATTCACGAGCGGTCTCCAGTCGCATGTATATCATTTTCAGTAGAAATGATTTGACGACGTTAGTTTTTTATTTTTCTTTGGGGGAAGGTGGACAGGGACGTGTCGCCGTCCTCCCACAACCCTAACTATAACCCTAACCTGGTATTCCCAATTTCCCATCTGGTACTGACCAGGCTCAACGTCACTTAACTTCGGTGATCTAGCAAAAACCCGTATGTTAACATGATTAGGACGTACTGCTGCTACTAGTATTAATACCATTACTACTACTACTTCTGCTACTACTACTATTACAATTACTACCATTACTACTACTACCATTACTACTACTAGTAGTAGTAGTAGTAGTAGTAGTAGTAGTAGTAGTTTCTTTATTTGCATCATTTATTTATTTCACTCATTCACTTACTCTCGTTCTCTTAGCTGCTGTTGCTACTACTCCCTCTATTTTCTCTTCCCATGACTCCCTCCTCCTATTTCAATCTCCCTCGTCCCATTACTTCTCCTCTCATTCGCCCTTCCTCCCACTATATAAAACATTCACTCTGCAAACAACCAATTAAGCAAGGTTTTAATTTAAGATATTACATGAATGAATCGAAATCATCGACGACTATAGCGAAAACTATGTGAAAATAGAGCTTGCATTACTGAAGTTATGGGATCAGAAAGGTTTTTAATTCGCTGAAGTTGATCGCTTGTGTGCACACAAACACATTCAGGTTGACACACAGATAGATAAGCAGACACATGTAAAAAGTATTTGCCACGAAAACGTCAAAACAGAAATAATATTTCCTGTTTTCCCCTCGTTCCTTTTTTGGTTTTATACGTGGCAAATACTTTTTACATGTGTGTGCTTATGTATCTGTGGTGTCAACGTGAATATGTGTTCGTGTGTTCACATATATGTATATGGATGTCAAATGTGGACACCCTTCCAAGTTCTAACTTTGTTTTTATCTAGCCCCTATCACCTCCAATACCCTCCTAACATATGACCCAGACATTCCTTGGCCCAACGTTTTCTATTTCAATGCTAGATTAATAAATTGATTCAACTAGCATATCGCATCCTCCCTCTTTATAATTTAAATTAATCCTAGCTGAACCACGCTTCGCCTCCCACTTTTTTCCACATTTATTGTATCACCTCTCACACTTCCTAATGATCCTATACTGTAAATGCTACCAATGCCACCATCTACTTGTTTCTGATAATTTGATTTTCTTGCTCAAATCGGCCGCAGCTCTGAGCCTGCTGGCAAAACATTTTTGTGCTTGTATGATTTTTTCTTCAAACAAATCATCCTTAGCAAGTCTTACATTAAAGACAAAACGTTGATGAATACATAATTAATATTTTTTGGTTTTCCCTTTTCATTTTCTATTACGTCGAAACATTTTATTCCTGTCTTTATCATATATATATATATATATATATATATATATATATATATAGAAAGATGTTTGAAGCCTAAGAATGCATTTTTTTTTTAAATAAATAGTAATTTATTTAAAGTAGTCCCAAATTTTCGACGTAATACGTCTTCGTCAGGGGTACAAGACAAAAAAAATGATACCTTAGGCTTCAAACATCTTTCTTACATTTCAATATTGAATGCTTTCTAATGGGAGACCAACATATCTTCTTATCTTTAATGCGTGACCGCGCATCTTTCCCTAAAAAACTTCGACATTTGAACTATTACCGAATCAACATCTTACGGATTCTACCTTCTACTAGCGATAAACATGTCGCTATGAAAAGAAGGAAAAAAAATGTCTTGTACCCCTGACGAAGACGTATTACGTCGAAAATTTGGGACTACTTTAAATAAATTACTATTTATTTAAAAAAAAATGCATTCTTAGGCTTCAAACATCTTTCTTACATTTCAATATTGAATGCTTTCTAATGGGAGACCAACATATCTTCTTATATATATATATATATATATATATATATAGCTTAGAGTTGTATGTTGTATGTTTTTATTTATTTATTTGGCAAGAAGTTTATTAAATAAAGGTATGCCGGAATATTTATTCTCAGCTTATTTAAAGTATGTGAAAGCATTCTCCGTCATTGATCTACGGTCTGGGTCTTTTGGGTCTGTATAATTTGTACCTCTACTTAGCATTGATTTTTAAGTATTTAAATATAATAATTAATATTAGCTCTTGTAAGACCTACGATCGAGCATTAACTTTACTTACATGGCATATATATATATATATATATATATATATATATATATATATATATATATATATATATATATATATATCTTCTCTGCACTGATGAGATCATAAGCTCGAAACAGCGTCGTCTGTAAGTAAATATGATTTAATATCTATCTACGAATATTATATATATATATATATATATATATATATATATATATATATATATATATATATATATATATATAAAGAGAGAGAGAGAATTAATCAACGTGTTTATCCCTAAAGCTTTTCTTCTTACACAAAATACATGTTAAAATAGTCTTCATTTATGGGATTGAGTTATGCTTGAAAAAGAAAATCAATTTTAGTAGTTCTAATTAGCCGTAGTTTGTCAATTTACTCACCGATCACCCATCTTTTACTAAATTTCCATGTCTTTTACACTCACCCTCTCACTCGTTCTATGTTAATTGACGGCCCTCCCCGCTTTTAGTGTATACGGTGTCTATGTTTCTCGTGACCGTTTCTCTCTCTCTCTCTTTCTCTCTCTCTCTCTCTCTCTCTCTCTCTCCTTCTCTCTATTTATTAACAGTCAAAATCAATTGATCATTATAAGCAATGGGGGAAATCACCATAAATATTAATACGAGTTAACACATAAAGAAAAGACAAACAAAGAGGAAGAGAGAAAGGGAGGAAGAAAGAAGTAACATAATAGTGTTGCATAGCCCCTCTCTTGGGCCGCGGCAGTACTCGTTCAAACACTCGTCATTTTTATAACACCAAAAATCATATAGTTTGCATACCCTCAATCTTTCCTCGACGCGTGGAGGGCTGTATCGTCCAGTGGTTGTCTTCTTTCTTCTCTTCTGCACTGCTGCGAACAAAAACTTCATGACCGACTCAATCGACAAACAATCTTTTAAACTTTTAATTCTTTTTATTACAGGCGTTAGTTATCTATCGGCAACGTCGAGAGAGAGAGAGAGAGAGAGAGAGAGAGAGAGAGCAAATTACTGCTATCGTAATTACTTATCAATTATTTCCTTAACCATTCGTGGAGAGGGGAAAGAGATCCTTCGCCTGTATTTTCTTAGGAAATTCATTCCCTTAATCAAATTGCGGACTACATTCTAAATCACGTCTGATAGGTTCGCCTCCAAACCCCAGACTGGCACAAACTCTGCTTCCCACGCAAAGGCCCATGACGTCACAGACCCTGTATCGCAGGTGCACATTGACCCTTGATCTGAGGTTTCGTCACGCGGTGACCCTGTCCCGTCTGTGAGCTCCGACTGTGAGAACAGCCCTTATTTCTGCACGGGTCCACCCGCACTAATTCGCGGAAGTCAAACCAACGATTTCCAACAGATACATCCATTCCCATAGGGCCATTATCCAACAATAGAACGAACAGAAAGAGTAATTTTGGATTTTTTTATTCACTTTTTCCTGATTCAAGCAAATCTAATCTGAACTTTTTAAATTCTGTCATCTTATTATCGGTAGAGGGGATCCCGCATGAGTGATATCTGCTTTCTGTTTTTGTTTTTTTTTAATTTACAATTAAACGCAATTATACGCTGCTCTTCAGAAACCGAAATAAAAAGCATTTATAAAGATGTTATATAAGTTCATGGAAAAAAAACAGAAAGCAAACGGTCGAGTTTCGATCCTGGCTTGAGGCACTAGCTGGTCTCGCTGCACTTAAGAGCAGTGATACAGCGAAACACTCTTTATGTGGGGGACTATATATATATATATATATATATATATATATATATATATATTGATATTGGGTGTGTGTATTTAAATACCATTCTTATTTTTAAGCAAACATTGTTAAAAATAACAGAATTACTTCAACTTAATTATACTTTTTTTTTTATTGTTTTCAATTATTCTAATGATCTTTTTGTGTTAAAATCAAAACAATTAAAACATATAAAACAAGTCCTTATTTATAATGAATTTCCTAATTATATCGCTTATGAACAAATAAAATTAATGATTCGAAATGTAAAGACTACCACTATTTGTAGTGGTAGTCTTTACATTTCGAATAATAATAGTATTGAACATCACAACTCAAACTATATTATCTTATACTATTATAATCAAATGCAACCAAAGTTTAGATTAGAAGAAGAAGCCATAAAAATATTTTACACCGATACATATCCTCAATTGACTATAATAATAACATTGGACTATTTATTAACTATAAGAAATTAAAAACTCAAAATCTTGTAGTAAAAAACAATTGTTTCTAAACCAATAAAACATTAAAAAGAACAAATGTTATTTATAAGTGTGAATGCCCTTTGGGAAAATGTACCTCCCATAATAATAATAAAGCAAATAGCTACATTGGTTTAACAACCACCACCCTATCCCGCCGCCTCGACATGCATCTTGTAAACCCTAGCTCAATTTACTAACATCTACAAAAACAAGACTGACCCCTTTAAATTAAGACAAGACAAGTTAATAATACGAAAATAATACAATTTTAAACAATTAAAACCCAGCCACCTACAATTAATAAAATTGCGTATGAAACTAGTAAAAACATTTTAAAATTTATTACGTAATACGATTTCATCCTGTGACGCTAATTCCGGCGTCGCGGAATTTATATTGTTAACATATTTCTTGTAACTGTACATGTCCGTTGATTTGGCGTCTAACTGACTTCATGTGTGCGTTCTCGGCTATTTTTTATTCTCTTCTTTTTCTAGCTTTTTTGTGCATTTGTTTTTGTCACCTGAAGATGATTCGATGAATAATCGAAAATGTCTGTGATACATATGGAACATACATTTTTTTTAAATTTATATACAAAAAAGATTATTAGAAAAAATTTTGAAATAAAAAAGTATATTTAAGCAGTAGAATTCTGTTATTTTAAAAAATGTTCGCTTAAATATCATATATATATATATATGTGTGTCTGTGCATGTGCGTGTGTGTGTGTGTGTGTGTCTGTGTGTGTGTGTCTGTGTGTGTGTGTGTGTGTGTGTGTGTGTGTGTCTGTCTGTGTGTGTGTGTGTGTGTGTGTGTGTGTGTGTGTGTGTGTGTGTGTGTGTGTGTGTGTGTGTGTGTGTGTGTGTAGTCATGTTCGAGTATTGCCATATTTGTAACTGTCATGAAAACACAATAAAGTCTTGCCAGTAATAACTGTGTGAATCTTTATGAAGTAGTAAATATTTTAAACAGAAGCAATCTCACTCTGCTAGCGATTGCCACCCCGATCCAAAAAGGAACAAAGTATACAACAGTCGTCGTGGGTGTTATATCGGTTTTCATCCTCCTGGACGACTTCTTTAACGAAGTTTCAATGAGACATTTCCCCCGATTTTTTTAAGACGCCCTTAAACACAAACCTGAGAATAACCTTATAACGCTTATAAGCCACATTATAAAAGAGTGTTATTTTCAAATAGAAAATAAAGTACTACTCCAAACAATAGGTATTCCAATGGGGTTGGATCCTTCACCATTTTAGGCAAATCTATATTTACATAGACTTGAATATATATATATATATATATATATATATATATATATATATAATAATGGTAATAATCCAGGTAACAAATATCCACAGGGTGGTAATCCAGAGAATTTTAACCGGGTTTATAAAAAGTGCTCAATATCTAAATAGAGCTTTATATATGATAATTTTATTTACACAGACATGTACAAAATCTGCGACACTGGCATGTCGATGTTATAGATCAACAGTTACTATAAACTGAGATCTCATCAGGCAGAGTAAGAATCCGATCTTAACCTCAGATCATATTTGGAGAGTTCTCTTTTGTTAGGATTTAAAACCGACGGTACCGATCTAGTTCTGATCTTCTGTAATACAAACATTAATATATATATATATATATATATATATATATATATATATATATATATATATATATATATGAAAGCATAAAAATAATCCGACGGTATGAAATTAAAAATGGAAAAGCGGAAGACCTTTTCGCTCAACGTTTCGTGATATATATGTATGTATATGTGTTATATATGTTTCGATCACATTTATGTGCATATATATATATTTATTTCTATGTTTTTTTTTGTTTTGTTTTTTTTACATACCCTTCATCTCAACATGAACCCAACCACTATGTATATTTCCCATAATTTACAGACTTTCTCGTCTTTTGTCATTTTTGTATTCTTCGTCCGCTCTTGACAAAGCCCACGTGAAATCTGGGCGAAACGTTGAGCGAAAAGGTCTTCCGCTTTTCCATTTTTAATTTCATATATATATATATTATTCGGTACAGAAAATTAGTAAAACATCAGAACCATTGGTTTTAAGCTCAGAAGGCGTTGACTTACCGGCTATCTTCAACTTTGTTCTCACTTGATAGAGAGAAAGAAAACCTCAAATAAATGTTTTTCTCTACGAAGTGACAACAGAGGTGAAGGTTGCCGGGAGGGAAACACCTTCTGAGTTTGAAAGCAATGATACTGATGTTGTACTGATTTTCTGTACCGAATAATAAATAAATATTACGCTCTTAATCTTGATTTTCTAAATTAATTAAGCACTCTGCTGGGATTTTCCTACCATCTTACAAAAGAAGTTACATATATATATATATATATATATATATATATATATATATATATATTGGTATTGAAAAATGAGTACAACATTAGTATTGTCGGTTTCAAGCTCAGAAGGACTTAACCCTCCGGCTCTCTTCAGCTTATGTTGTCACCTGTTTTAGAAATGTGAATCCACATATCACTCTCGTTTGGATACGTTTTTTGCTTTAGAGTGACATGTATATTTGTTTTAAATTTGTGTTATAGGGGGGGGCGGTGAGACTAAAAAGTTTAATAAAGTTCGAAAAAAGGGGGTGGAAGGTAACAGTTTAAGATTTAAAATAGGAACAAAATTTTAAAACTTAAAAACAAATCCCGTGATTCAATGTTTATTGGGGGCGTATATTAGGCCGTTTATGTATAGGCGAGTTAACTTGGTGTCGTCTAGAAAGTGCTAAGGAGAGGTAATGATATTGGTATACTGATTGAGTCTGATCTAGAGAAAGGACAATGATTAGGTCGGCAAGATTGAACCTGTTTAGGAGATTTCTAAGGCCTGCTGAATTATTTTTGTGAAATATAGGTGTAACCCTCCTAATAGTTGGAAAAATTATTATTGGAAAAAAAAAATTTTGTTACATATTAACGTGGTATAATTTACTGGTTATGGTGTAGAGATGGGATGATTTAAAATATAAAGATATTTATCTCCATTTTTTAATATATTTATGGTGTGTGATAGTTGGGAAGATTTTCCAGAGTGAAAGTCGGTATTTTGTGGGGCCGTTGTGGGGTTAAACATTGAATCATGGGACTTGTTTTGAGTTTTATTTAATTTTCCTATTTTAAACTTTAACTGTTACATTCCACCTTCCCCTTTTTTCGAACTTTATTAAACTTTTTAGTCTCACTCTCCCCCCCCCCTTCCCAACACAAATTTTAAACAAATATACATGTCACTCTAAAGCAAACAAAGTATTCAAAAGAGAGTGATACGCGGATTCACATTTCTAAAACAGGTGACAACATAAGCTGAAGAGAGCCGGAGGGTTAAGTCTTTCTGAGCTTGAAACCCTCGGTACTAATGTTGTACTCATTTTTATGTATCAAAAACTAAATAAATATTACGCTCTTAATTTTGAAGTAAAAGATGAGAATAGTGATTGTAAAAATAAAAGTTATATTACGTCATCATTTGCTAGATAGGAAAAATAAATCTCATTAATTTGAAACACCTTGTTTTGAGAAACTGAGTACGTAATAGATATTGTATTTTTACAATCTTTATTCGCATCTTTTACTTGTCTATATAATTGCTCTATCTCTTATATCGAGCATCAATTCTTTCATGATAGATTCTAATTTAAAGATATACATTATATCTTTATGTTCCTGTTCTTTACATATATATAGAGAGACATATATATGTATGTATATATATATATGTATGTATACACACACACATATATATATATATATATATATATATATATATATATATATATATATATATATATATATATATATATATATATATATAACCAAGTTAGATAATAATATAAGCTAGTTGTTTGTTTTCACTAACACTTGAAATAATACTTGTCTGCACAAAAACAAGCCTGCATAACATAACATAGGATCTTATTTATTTTAAGCGGGGATTGGCATGTCAAGAACACCTCCTCGCTTTTTACCGCTTGTCTCTTGAGACGACGGGGAGATTTCTTAGAATTAAGTTGTTGGGAGAATGACCCTGCTTAATTTCATTTCCTGTTGAAAGAATCGTTTTTAAATGGCAATACTGTATTGGTAAAACCTGCTAACATGATGAGCCAAAAGGAAATGTGTTTCGTTAGAGTGATACAATTCAAATCAAAACCGTATGCAATGACGTCAAATGACTATGAAATCAAGCCTTTATGTTGCCTAATGGCGTCTAATGACTTTGGGGTCAAGTTCTTAAGTTGCCTAATGGTGTCTAAGGGCAACGTAATTATGCCCTAATATTTCCGAATGGTATCTAATAACTATTAAATAAAGCCCTAATGTTGTGTAATGATGTCCTATGACTTTGGGATCAAGCTCTTATCTTGCCTAATGGTGTATAAGGACTATAGTATCAAGCCTTTATGTTGCCTAATGGTGTCTAATTAATATGGAATAAAGCCGTGATGTTGCCTAATGGTGTCTTGTGACTATCATAGTAAGATTGTATGTTGCCTAATGTGTGTAATGACTATGGAATCAACCCCTTATGTTACCTAATTGGGTCTAATGGCTATGGAATAAAGCCTTTATACTGCTTAATGTAGCTCAATGACTATGGAATGAAGTTCTTATGTTGTCTAATGGTGTCTAATGACGATGGGATTTAGCCCTTATTTTACCTAATGCTGTCTTATGACTATAGGATTAAACCTCTATTTTGCCTAATGTGTGTAATGGCTATTGAATCAAACCCTTATGTTGCCTAATCGTGTCTAATGGCTATGAAAACAAGCCTTTATGTTGTCTAATGTAGCCCAAATACTATGGAGTGTTGTCATTATGTTGCCTAATCGTGTCTAATGACTATGGATTAAGCCCTTATGTTGCCTAACGTCTCTAATGACTATGGAATCAAACCCTTATGTTACCTAAAGATGTCTCATGACTATGGGATTAAACCTTTAGGTTGCCTAATAGTGTCTAATGACTACGGATCAAATTTAATACAAATCTGAAATATTATTCTCCTGCAAGCCTTTAAAATACTCCGAAAAAACTTAAATTTCATGGAATATTTATTAATTGATGTTTCATCCCTGTTACGAAAATTTCACAAAAATCGGAGGTATTTCTTACATGAGCCTGGATTAATGATGTTACTCTGGTTTCCCTCTCGTTCGAGTAGTTGGGACATGTGGAGACGACCACCCATTATCTTAAAACATACATTATTAAATTACGATCCATTTTCCTTAACTATGAGTTGATTCGGGCTGGATCATCCTAGCAAAGGTATTAGCGTCTCCCTTTATCTGAAATTTACAGCACACATGTGGCCACACTAACGTATCTTCACCAACGGATCTTATTTCAAATATTGTTATGCCACACGATTTTCCTAACCAAGCACATTCTGTCAGTCATTCTTAAGTAATCTCATTCATTTGGCAAATTCATCTACACTAACCAGTAGATTATATATGAACGGATGACAATAATGTTAAAAACGGTATTTTCCACATTATTATCTCCACCACTTGATCCATGTTTGGCGCATCGCGCCCGCTACAGCAAGTAGTGGTAAATTCCATAAAATGAAAAGTTTAGAATTTGGGCTACGTGTCAGGATATGGCGTTAGACAGGAAGTCACTAGTGACACGTAGCGAATAAGCTGATTAAATCTTTCTGAGTATTGTGTATTATGTATACTGTATACGGGAGAAGAAAATAAAAACCGCGAAAGTACTGTTAAGCCTCAATTAATTTTTGCTGTCATTCTAAATATATTTGACAACCACTCTTATTAAAAAGGGGATGTTTTAAACAAGAAGGAAGAAAGAAAGAAACAGAGAGACGTCACTATCCACTGAGCAACAACTTAGAAGGTGTCAATAAAACGAAGCTTGAGCTGCGTGGTATAATAATCCGGTCAGAGATATTTTGTTACCGTCTGGAATTAACGAATCGGTCAACCGTAGTGTTACATTAGAAATTAAATATTAAAAATGGCAGAATATTGCGTCACAGAGAGTAGCGGGTAAGCTGATCAAATCTTCTCTTTTTTCTGGACGGTGACAGAGAGATTGGTCATTCCTTTGGACAGTTTCTCCCCTCATTAGGTATCGTTTTAGGATATTAAGTATACATACCGTTTACTGGAAAAAGAAACAGAAAAATCCTGAAAGCAATATACACCTCAAAGATTTTGTGTCATTATTTTAATAACTCTTACAGCCACTGCCATAAAAAAGAAGAGGACGACTTAAACAAGAAAAACGAGAGAAAGAAACAGAGATAGTCACTATCCACTGAGCAACAACTTAAAAGCTGTCAACAAAACGAGATTTCAGCTGTGTATTAAAAAGGAAAAAGAGAAAAAACACAGACGTCACTATCAACTGAGCAACAACTTACAATGTTTCAACAAAACGATGCTTCAGCTGTGCAGTAGAAGGAAAAAGAAAAAAACACAAAGACGTCAATATCCATTGAGCAACAACTTACAACGTGTAGAAAAAACGAGGCTTCAGCTGTGTTGTACTACAAGAATCCGGTTAGAGATATTTTGCTACAATCTAGAATTTAAAAAATTAGTCCACTGTAAATATACGTTATGTTTGTTTACCTACTCCCACACCGGTTAAGTTAGACACAAAATTCAACCCCCACCCCAAAAGGGGCATTCCGAATGGAGAACAATATGCGTCATGATCGGACCTGTCGACATTCCTCGGTTAGCGTGCCTCTGGTGATCTACTATAAACCAACCTCCTGCCAAAGGAGGCCGTAATGCCTGGAAGGATGGCTATCCGACGAGAACAGATAGTATACTTTGATTCTAGTCTGAAAACCAGGTAAGTAGTATATATCTCAACGAAAACTTGTGATTTCAGTTATTTATCATTAAAATGACCATAAAATGAATACTTATAAAAAATATGTTAATGTCATATACTATTTCAAAGCGCAAAATACAATCTACATTATTATTTCGGACTATATTCTATATCTGTACAAATCTACTATTAGACCATGTATGCAGTACTGTTATAATATTTAGGCTGTGATTTGATTGGCCTTACCTTTCTTTTTCTCTGCACCCTCTCTCTCACAGACGTAGTGTTGCTAGTCTCAGTTTTTTTTTTATAAATACTATTATGGCATGTGTTCTTCTGAATTGTCTGATTTATTCCCCGCTTCCTTTATTCTACCTCGTTTGCCTCGTTGGTCTAGTGGTCTCCATCACATTCACTGTTTTGATAACTCATTGTAATACAATATCCTATTCTAGTAGTTTCCTTTCAGGAACTGCAGACTTGTATAACTCTATACCTGCTGATTGATTTCTTCTTACCTATAGCCTTGGACTAAGACCAATACGAATATTTTATCTTTGTGATAATCATCTTTCGTTCTTATTCGCTCCTTACATCAAGTAGCTTCATGCCGTTTCTAGGTCGATTTCCATAAAGAAGTTTATTTGATTTATCTTAAATATTTTGTTGCCGTTATTAAATAAATTCACGACAGAAAACAAGAAGTATTCTTGTGAACGTGACCTGGTCATTACAGTAGACCTTCCCCCCAACAACGCCGGTTTAAATACTGACCTCAATAAAAATGTGCTCGCAAGTGGAACATCGTTACGTGGTATAGTTTTCTTCAAGAACACTGTTTTCAATACTGATCTCTATCTCACAATAATCTTAGCCCTTCGAGTGCTACAACGCCTTGTGAGCATTTCTACTAAACCCGTCTTTTATGCATTACAAAGCACGCCGGTAATACGTGACCGATATATATATATATATATATATATATATATATATATATATATATATATATATATATATATACACTCTCGTTTCAGCGTGGACTTGTTCTTTCTCGTATCAAGATTATACACGCAAGGCAGAGATGGGCTCTTTTATGGCGACTGTAAAGGAAGTCAAGATTATCTCCACCACTTGATCCATGTTTGGCGCATCGCGCCCGCTACAGCAACATACTCATTAAGAGAGAGAGCACCTCCTTTAAGGCGTGGGTGTATCTTGTCCATAAAATACAAACAACGGTGACGGCTCTATTATCAATAGACATCCCTTGGTACAAGCTGCTGTGAATATTTAACAGAGAAAAGGCAATTTCCCTTACAAAACAAAATACCTAAGGACGACTGTGTAACTTGAAACTTAGCGTCACTATTGCACATGATTTATTAATCTTAAGGGTGTGGATTTTGACACAATTGTCGGATTAAGAGCTTTACTTTTTAGCACTGAGTAAAACAATTTCGCGTGTCAGTTTTAAATATCCTCGGTTATATAATAAGAACGTTGAGGGGGTATACTTATTTGTAAGCCTTGTAAAACCATTCTGCATTGGGCTCTGTAAGGGCTTACATTTTGACTAGCCTGTTTAGAGTCCAGATGATTTCACACTAGTGGTGGTCTCTTTTTCGGACTTTGTTTGTCTGATAACTAACAGCTAATGAAGGTAGTTAAGTATCCTTGGTAGAGAGTGAGGTTATAGTGCTTTTCTGGTCGGAACTTTCGCAGGTGATAGCAAAGGAGACTGAACTCAGATGTAGCTTCTTTGAAATGCCTCATCATCAGCACTCGCTAATAAATGTCGGTGTATTCTCAAGTGTTATGTTGCGCATGGATGTGCGCCCATTGAGGTATTTCTGGTGAAGATGACTAGGTCGATCACTGACATGCTCATGTTTCGGCTTTAAGTTCGATTATTTTGCTTCTGAATTTATCACCGTCAGTTAAAAGACTGCCATGTTTTGAAGTGATTTTAACTTCTTCTCCCTTTTTGTTATGATGCAATTTCTTTCGTTTTTCAGCTCCTTACACTAAGTGGTTTCATGTCTTGTCTGGAGCGACTTTCATTGAAAAAATTAAGACGCTTCGTATGGTGCTTTCTTCGAATACACTTTTCGTTTTCTCTTTTCTTTTAGTTCAGTTTGTTATCTGAGATCAACGGTCCCCTTCCTAGAGCTAACACGTCATTTCTTATAAGATACCTTGATATCCGAAAGCTATTTTAAGGATTGACGTGGTCCCTTTTTTTCTGAGCCTCGAATACTGTTTTGCTTTCTTCCTCACTTTTCAAACCTTGAACAAGAAAAGCAGTAAGGAATACATTTTTCTCCTCAATAAACCACTTAACTGTGTTACAGTTTCATGTTCTTTATTAGCTTGGTTAATTTACCAAAAAGTTTCTATGGTTTAATAGGTTTTATTATACAAAATCTGAATCAACTATAACCCTCAGAAAATATGCTGAAAATATATCACCTCTTAGTTTGTTCTCAAGAGTAAAAGGGGATCTCTCCTGGGGGTTAACGATTTCTTTATGAATTACATTTATATCCGAGAGCTATTTTAAGGATAGACGTTGTCCCTTTTTCTGAGCCCCGAATACTATATTTTCTTTCTTCCCCACTTCTAAAACCCCGAGTAAATGAAGCAGTAGAAAATGCTTTTTTTCTTCTCAATATACTTTCATTTTCTTATTATCTTCGCTTGATTTTGACAGATTCCAAGACCGGAATTTGACTGGTCTGAGGGATTATCCAGCTTAGTGGTAGCATAACTAAAGAGTCGACTATTACTTTCCTTGTATGCCCAAGTGTGTAGCCATGTTGAGGAGAACTTTTTCATTATCGATGACATTCTGACAGTTTCTATATTTTTATTTGAATATTTGGTCATGCTTTACTTTAAGGGAATCATATCCATGCCAGGATGTTCTGACAAACCCTTGTACACAAAGACCGAAGACACTCGAGATCGGTGCCTAGTAGGATTTAAAACTCTCTCTTTTATTTCTATAAGGATGCGTTATTTACTAGTTATTGTGCTAGGAAGCAAAGTGTACTATCTGTTCTGATACTACACTTTATCTGTTTGTCCTCGACCAATAAATGAGAAATCTTTCTAAACTGGGGCAATTTTTATTTTAATCCCAATCCAGAGTATTCCTTTAGGGGGAAATGGATGTTATCCACATAAGTAACCGTGTCTCAATAAATAATGACTAAATTGAAAACGGCCGTGCCCTATGGAATCAGCGATTCCGAGTTACAATCCAGTCGGATTTATTGCGTTGGGAAAGTTATAAACCGAAAATTTCCCTCCAGCTAGGGGTAAATTAGCAACTTGTGTTCAACTAATGGTCTGCAATGAATCGTTTATAATAGATATTGTGTTTGCATTAAATAACTTCAAAACGTACAAACCAAACAAAAGCTTATCACATCAATGTGTTTGTATCTACATTTTTAGGCGTTAAGAATCGGACGTTTCCAGTAATCTATTATTTAATTAAGTATACTGAATCAATCAATGTTTGTTTCCCTAAGGTTTCTTTCTATTTATCTAATTATACAAAATACATGTTACAATATTCATGAGTTTTGAGATTCAGTAATGCTAGAAAAATTTTCATTTTAATTAGACGGAAGAATTTTAATAAAAATATAATTAATTTACTATTCGGAGACAACGAACTCCGAAGTACAAGACCGCGTGGCGTCTTAATATTAGATGAAAAGAGATAATCTTCTACGGCGGGCTGGCTGGACTCGAATGTCGTTCGGAGTTCGTGGACTACAAATAGTAAATTAATTATATTTTTATTAAAATTAAATTCCTCCGGCTAATTAAAATTAATTTGTTTTCCAAATAATTGTATTTTTTATTAAAATTCTACTCGATAATATTCCGTAATTTTTAGTGTACACTAATATTTTTCACGTATAAGTATATCCATAAGTTTTCCTGTTATCTTAATTTTAACTGCCATATGTCACATTATCTCAATATAGATAAGCACAATTTTTTAGGGGTTGTTTTTTACTACAACACGTATTTTGTCTTTTTTGTGGATGGGCTATTTGCTTTTTTGTGGAGGGGATCTTCTACAAAATCATGCTAATCATCCTAAGACACCCTATTAAAAATAATATCTGTCCTTGGATAACTCTTTTTAGGTCTGCCAACAGCCAATACTTGCTCGGGCTAAATCTGGAGAATGTGTGGGTACGGAAGCAATTTGAAGTGGTATTAATGTAATTTTTCCATCGTTCTGATCATCTTGTGACACGGTGCATTATCTTGGTGAAAGAGCACTTTTGCTTATTCATTTGTACAGTATAATCACGTTCGCACACCGAAATTAAGCGACGTTGAGCCTAGTGAGTATCAGTGCTATTACCATTTCTGAATGCCATTGTTCTGTTTATATTTATGCATTTTCGATATGTATATTTACGTTTATTGGTCTATATGTATATGTGTAACTAAAATGTATCTGTTACATGTACATATGTATGTGCGTGTTTCTTAATAGCCATGTTCGTGTACGTTGGGGCGTTCTGGTTATTTCTCTATCTCTCTCTCTCTCTCTCTCTCTCTCTCTCGCTTGAAACGCTGGCGTATGTAGATAAACATAATTTAATATTATTTACTTAAAATTAATATTGTTATAAGCACCTTTAATAAGATTGAAGTTAAGCACTGTTCGATGAAGTTCAAAATAGACTGACACGTAGCTATAAGGCATATTCCGACAACGTTCGTTGAATACTCTAGTCAGTCTTTCTATATGTGCCTCCCTTCATATAAATAGAACTTTAATTCCTTTCTTGACGTGGTAATGTCTCGTGGCCGTATAATTATGACGCTTGCTTGCGGAGTCTAGGTTTATTCTGTAGCAGGTGTTCGAACCTTGCGACCGCCTGAGATTATCATACCCGACACTGATGAGAACGAAAGCCTAAAACGCTGGCGTATGTACGTAAAAATAATTTTATATTATTTACTTTAAATTAATATATATATATATATATATATATATATATATATATATATATATATATATATATATATGCCCAAATTGATTTCCTTCTAATATTCTTTCTCTCAATAAACATTTTCCCAATGTTTACTCTCCTCCTAGCAAAACTTTTCACTATTATAATATTTATTCGTCTTTTCAGATTGCCTGATGATGCTAGACCTTGAATAAGGTCGTAGCATTAAAATTTATGCACATATGTAGCAGGGCCGGCGGGACAGTTATAAAAGTGGGGGGCCCTCCTAAAACGTGGGCCCGGTTAAACACATCACATGCATATCAACTTAATTATTGATGACCGTAAAGTGGGAGGAGCCAAGTGGGGGGGGGGGGCAAGTTAACAAGTGAGGGGGCTTGAGCCCCGTCCCCTGACCCCCCCCCTCCCCGGTGCCGCCGTCCATGTGTAGGCAAAATGTTCGTATCAATAAAAAAAAAATGATGCTATTATATATATTCATATATATATATATATAATTACCATTCCATGTATATGCAAATATACTATTATAAGGTAATATAATATAGTGCTCAATACGTAAGTAGAGTTTTGTATTAGTATGAAAATATACATGTGGTAGTAAGCTACACATGGGCGGCCATGTTTTATTCCAGGCTAAATACGCGGATTATTTTGTTTGCGATTGCATTTATATTTAAGTAGTGTTTGCTCTTGCTAAACTAACCAAACATATTTGTTGTTATTATTACTCCCTCTCAGGCTCAAATTAGCAGATTGCTGACGGTTTCAGTTCTGTTAAACTCGTAATGTTCTTTGTATATTTTTTGTTCCATTTATATTCATATTTCAACTTACGTGTGACTGTTTGACGTTCGTTGGTTATATGTGTTGGTTTCTGCATTGTAGGATGATCCTTTATTATTATTATTATTATTATTATTATTATTATTATTATTATTATTATTATTATTATTATTATTATTATTATTATTATTATTATTATTATTATTATTATTATTATTATTATTATTATTATTATTATTATTATTATTATTATTATTATTATTATTATTATTATTATTATTATTATTATTATTATTATTATTATTATTATTATTATTATTATTATTATTATTATTATTATTATTATTATTATTATTATTATTATTATTATTATTATTATTATTATTATTATTATTATTATTATTATTATTATTATTATTATTATTATTATTATTATTATTATTATTATTATTATTATTATTATTATTATTATTATTATTATTATTATTATTATTATTATTATTATTATTATTATTATTATTATTATTATTATTATTATTATTATTATTATTATTATTATTATTATTATTATTATTATTATTATTATTATTATTATTATTATTATTATTATTATTATTATTATTATTATTATTATTATTATTATTATTATTATTATTATTATTATTATTATTATTATTATTATTATTATTATTATTATTATTATTATTATTATTATTATTATTATTATTATTATTATTATTATTATTATTATTATTATTATTATTATTATTATTATTATTATTATTATTATTATTATTATTATTATTATTATTATTATTATTATTATTATTATTATTATTATTATTATTATTATTATTATTATTATTATTATTATTATTATTATTATTATTATTATTATTATTATTATTATTATTATTATTATTATTATTATTATTATTATTATTATTATTATTATTATTATTATTATTATTATTATTATTATTATTATTATTATTATTATTATTATTATTATTATTATTATTATTATTATTATTATTATTATTATTATTATTATTATTATTATTATTATTATTATTATTATTATTATTATTATTATTATTATTATTATTATTATTATTATTATTATTATTATTATTATTATTATTATTATTATTATTATTATTATTATTATTATTATTATTATTATTATTATTATTATTATTATTATTATTATTATTATTATTATTATTATTATTATTATTATTATTATTATTATTATTATTATTATTATTATTATTATTATTATTATTATTATTATTATTATTATTATTATTATTATTATTATTATTATTATTATTATTATTATTATTATTATTATTATTATTATTATTATTATTATTATTATTATTATTATTATTATTATTATTATTATTATTATTATTATTATTATTATTATTATTATTATTATTATTATTATTATTATTATTATTATTATTATTATTATTATTATTATTATTATTATTATTATTATTATTATTATTATTATTATTATTATTATTATTATTATTATTATTATTATTATTATTATTATTATTATTATTATTATTATTATTATTATTATTATTATTATTATTATTATTATTATTATTATTATTATTATTATTATTATTATTATTATTATTATTATTATTATTATTATTATTATTATTATTATTATTATTATTATTATTATTATTATTATTATTATTATTATTATTATTATTATTATTATTATTATTATTATTATTATTATTATTATTATTATTATTATTATTATTATTATTATTATTATTATTATTATTATTATTATTATTATTATTATTATTATTATTATTATTATTATTATTATTATTATTATTATTATTATTATTATTATTATTATTATTATTATTATTATTATTATTATTATTATTATTATTATTATTATTATTATTATTATTATTATTATTATTATTATTATTATTATTATTATTATTATTATTATTATTATTATTATTATTATTATTATTATTATTATTATTATTATTATTATTATTATTATTATTATTATTATTATTATTATTATTATTATTATTATTATTATTATTATTATTATTATTATTATTATTATTATTATTATTATTATTATTATTATTATTATTATTATTATTATTATTATTATTATTATTATTATTATTATTATTATTATTATTATTATTATTATTATTATTATTATTATTATTATTATTATTATTATTATTATTATTATTATTATTATTATTATTATTATTATTATTATTATTATTATTATTATTATTATTATTATTATTATTATTATTATTATTATTATTATTATTATTATTATTATTATTATTATTATTATTATTATTATTATTATTATTATTATTATTATTATTATTATTATTATTATTATTATTATTATTATTATTATTATTATTATTATTATTATTATTATTATTATTATTATTATTATTATTATTATTATTATTATTATTATTATTATTATTATTATTATTATTATTATTATTATTATTATTATTATTATTATTATTATTATTATTATTATTATTATTATTATTATTATTATTATTATTATTATTATTATTATTATTATTATTATTATTATTATTATTATTATTATTATTATTATTATTATTATTATTATTATTATTATTATTATTATTATTATTATTATTATTATTATTATTATTATTATTATTATTATTATTATTATTATTATTATTATTATTATTATTATTATTATTATTATTATTATTATTATTATTATTATTATTATTATTATTATTATTATTATTATTATTATTATTATTATTATTATTATTATTATTATTATTATTATTATTATTATTATTATTATTATTATTATTATTATTATTATTATTATTATTATTATTATTATTATTATTATTATTATTATTATTATTATTATTATTATTATTATTATTATTATTATTATTATTATTATTATTATTATTATTATTATTATTATTATTATTATTATTATTATTATTATTATTATTATTATTATTATTATTATTATTATTATTATTATTATTATTATTATTATTATTATTATTATTATTATTATTATTATTATTATTATTATTATTATTATTATTATTATTATTATTATTATTATTATTATTATTATTATTATTATTATTATTATTATTATTATTATTATTATTATTATTATTATTATTATTATTATTATTATTATTATTATTATTATTATTATTATTATTATTATTATTATTATTATTATTATTATTATTATTATTATTATTATTATTATTATTATTATTATTATTATTATTATTATTATTATTATTATTATTATTATTATTATTATTATTATTATTATTATTATTATTATTATTATTATTATTATTATTATTATTATTATTATTATTATTATTATTATTATTATTATTATTATTATTATTATTATTATTATTATTATTATTATTATTATTATTATTATTATTATTATTATTATTATTATTATTATTATTATTATTATTATTATTATTATTATTATTATTATTATTATTATTATTATTATTATTATTATTATTATTATTATTATTATTATTATTATTATTATTATTATTATTATTATTATTATTATTATTATTATTATTATTATTATTATTATTATTATTATTATTATTATTATTATTATTATTATTATTATTATTATTATTATTATTATTATTATTATTATTATTATTATTATTATTATTATTATTATTATTATTATTATTATTATTATTATTATTATTATTATTATTATTATTATTATTATTATTATTATTATTATTATTATTATTATTATTATTATTATTATTATTATTATTATTATTATTATTATTATTATTATTATTATTATTATTATTATTATTATTATTATTATTATTATTATTATTATTATTATTATTATTATTATTATTATTATTATTATTATTATTATTATTATTATTATTATTATTATTATTATTATTATTATTATTATTATTATTATTATTATTATTATTATTATTATTATTATTATTATTATTATTATTATTATTATTATTATTATTATTATTATTATTATTATTATTATTATTATTATTATTATTATTATTATTATTATTATTATTATTATTATTATTATTATTATTATTATTATTATTATTATTATTATTATTATTATTATTATTATTATTATTATTATTATTATTATTATTATTATTATTATTATTATTATTATTATTATTATTATTATTATTATTATTATTATTATTATTATTATTATTATTATTATTATTATTATTATTATTATTATTATTATTATTATTATTATTATTATTATTATTATTATTATTATTATTATTATTATTATTATTATTATTATTATTATTATTATTATTATTATTATTATTATTATTATTATTATTATTATTATTATTATTATTATTATTATTATTATTATTATTATTATTATTATTATTATTATTATTATTATTATTATTATTATTATTATTATTATTATTATTATTATTATTATTATTATTATTATTATTATTATTATTATTATTATTATTATTATTATTATTATTATTATTATTATTATTATTATTATTATTATTATTATTATTATTATTATTATTATTATTATTATTATTATTATTATTATTATTATTATTATTATTATTATTATTATTATTATTATTATTATTATTATTATTATTATTATTATTATTATTATTATTATTATTATTATTATTATTATTATTATTATTATTATTATTATTATTATTATTATTATTATTATTATTATTATTATTATTATTATTATTATTATTATTATTATTATTATTATTATTATTATTATTATTATTATTATTATTATTATTATTATTCCTCCTCCTCCTCCTCCTCCTCCTCCTCCTCCTCGGTGATCTTCCGCCAATAAAAACATGTGGTTTTCCATAGAGCTTGAGTACCAGTATATCTCCTTAGGTTGTCAGTACTCTCTTCGTAATTCATTCACCATTGCATCTCATTTGGTGTTCTCACACCAGTGATTTCCCGTTGATAACAGACGTTGATTTTCGTTGAAATTTGAGTAAAAATTAGATTGATTAAGATTCTAGTAATTCCTGTACCATTATAGCCAATGGTTAGGTGGTGTTATCCCTCCTTGGTTTTCCCATCCTTTCAGTCTCCCCACGGCCATTTTCCGTAGTACCTCTCGTTGATACACCTTTTATGAGACAAGGGGTTATTTTATCGTATTGTTCTAATATATTATTCCAGGTAATCTTAGCTCGATTGCAATTCTTTTCTTGATTTTGTAGGAGAGTTCTTAGTGCTCCTATAACTACTGGATTACGGTCGTATTCATCACCCACAGGCTGTGCAGCTGGTAAGGTATTTTGGCCTCCTTCAGTTTCACACTGTAATCGGCTCGAACAAGAATCGACTATTTGACAGGGTTTCTTTTTCTTTTTGTCTGGTCTTTTCCTTGGGTGAGTTTGTCTGTTTGTACTTCAGTGTTCTAGAAGTATTTATGCTTTTAATTTTCCATTACTGGCCCAGGGTTTTGTTTGTACCATGTGTCTGCACGGACCACCTTATCATTCTAGTTACGTATATTTCTATATTACTTTTTGACTTACTTGCTGCTTTCACTTATGTTTTATGGCCTCGTGTGCCGTAACTATATATATATGTGTGTGTGTGTGTGGGTGGGTGTGTAAATGGCGGCTTGATCGGAATGCTGTCATCCTATTGTCAGAGGGAATACGCGTAAGTGTTGTCTGCTTTCTGTTTTTTATTTAGTTAGTTTATACACGATATAACATTTTTATAAATGTTTTGTTAATTTTGGTTTCTGAAGAGCAGCGTGTAATTGCGTTTAATTGTAGCATATTGCACGTTGCGAAAGAATTATAAGACCATCGTCAATTCTGCCATTACAAAAATAAATGGTATGTGTTAAGACTTAATTTTGGGCATTGGAATTTTAAATTAACATTATATATATATATATATATATATATATATATATATATATATATATATATATATATGTATATATATATATGTGTGTGTGTGTGTGTGTGTGCGTGTGTGTGTGTGTGTGTAAAAGAGAGACTATGTGTTGTACTGATAAAATGCAGTATTCATATGTCTCATTCATACAACTAAATTGTTGGGCACATGCGATAAAGACGTCGGGTTTTAAGACCTGAAGTCTAAGGTTCAGAATTGTGATGCTGGTGGGTTAGTTTTATACATAGTCTACACTGATAAGTTTTTATCAGACAAAAATATTTATATATGCTAGCTGAAGTACCCGTTTATGTCGAATGTTTCAACTTTTCTTGAATTTATAGCAAAGATTAGTAATAAGGAACATCTATTAATATTTTTTATCCATTTTTTATTTTTTAAAAATTATACATATATATCTACATATAAATTTGTTTTTTCTTCGGGGAGGGTAGGTTCTTGGGTCTTATCAGCTAGAATCTCATTAGATGTTTTGCTCCACTTTTCAAACGTTAAGTAATGTTAGCAAAACAATAGCACCTTCTTTTGTGCCACAGTCCATGGTTGGGCTTTTAAGCCTCTTATGTTTCTGTTTTTTGCTGCTGCATTTCATGAAGATAGGGGGCCAGGACCGTTTGTCTCAAAGCTTGATGGCTGACCCTGGTTGGTCTCTGTATTGGCTGGAGCACCATTTCCAGAGGCAGGAAGGTTTACACCATTGCTTACATCTTCCCGCCTGGTGTATGAACGGGTTGATGGGCCCTTTTTATCCTGGGTGCCGGTCTGCCAGTATTTATTTTTGTTTTATTCATATTTTTTATTATTCATTTCCTCATTGTCAACGGCTTCTAATTGTTTATTCGAAGCTGCGAGTAGAGGGGTGCAATTCGGGAGACGTGCTGTATAGCTTGAGGAGACAGCACACAATTTGTTTTGAATATTTGGTCAGGGTTTACTTCAAGTAAAGTGTCAGAGTCTATGACAAACCCCTGTACAGAGATACCGAAGACACCCGAAGGTTGTGTCTAGTAAGCATTGAAGTCCTCTCATATATATATATATATATATATATATATATATATATATATATATATATATATAAATGTGATACTTAGAAGGTAATACAATGCAGAGGTGTGACGGATAGACACAAGTTGGAGCAAATAAGACATATAATGGTGGAACAAGTTAAATAGTTTACCCCTTAATACAATGTATACATACACACACACACACACACACACACACATATATATATATATATATATATATATATATATATATATATATACGTTTATTCTTTTTTTTTCACTAACGCACATATATCTGTCTATCTACACAATGTTACAATGTTATGATATAATATTTCGGGAACTTTTCCTTTCTTCAGGACCGTGCTCAACTATGCACGCTTGAACTTGAGTTGGGCACGGTTCTGAAGAAGAAAGAGTTCCCGATATATAATATCATACGGAGTTTCCACCAGACCATCTTGATACAGGTATTACATAACATTGTAACATTGTGTAGATAGACAGATATAGGTGTTTTTGTGAAAAAAATATATATATATATGTATGTGTGTGTATGTATACATTGTATTCAGGGTGAAACTATTTAACTTGTTCCATCATTATATGTTTTATTTGCTCTATCCGTCACACTTCTGCATTGTATTGCATTCTAAGTATCACATTTCTATATACAAGTCAACAATGCTTCAAGCAAACTACATAAATCTCGTATATATATATATATATATATATATATATACTTTAACATTTTATGGTTCATTTATGTTTTGGCAGAAGTCCACGGTGCTAACCACGTTACTGACCTCTTTAAGTGTAAAGATGTTGTGATGAACACATATGAGTCACATGTAAACATTTCGTCATCTCATTAGCTATATTTTTCCCTTTTCTACTAACACCCACCGTACACACACATACGTCTCAATACACTGAGGAAGGCCGAAGGAACGCGACAAAGTTCTGTTCTTTTAGAGAAAATTTTTTTTAACATTTTGTATTCCTATACGTCAACGAATAAGAAATAAATAGAAAAAATATATAAACATTTACATATGTTTTATATATATATATATATATATATATATATATATATATATATATATATATATATATATATATATATATATATATATATATACATGCACTTTAGCTTAACGATTCCCCAAGGAGGTGAAACGCGGACGCCTCTGTGTAGCTTAATTGCCATAAATATATTTTCATAACTTATTACTTACAAATGCATACATATATATATATACATTTATATATATATATATAAATATATATATATATATATATATATATATATATATATATATAATATATCTATACATATATATATATAAATATATATATATATATAGTATAAATTTTTATTTATACAAATATTATTGATTACATAGGTGCATACATGTTTCAGTTGTCCTCTCCAATAGAGGGTCAACTTCCTCAGACCTTAAGAGAAAAACCTTGGGCTGATTTTAATTTCCCTGAAGGTCTGAGAAATTTGACTCTCCATTGGAGAGGACAACTGAAATATGTATGCACCTATGTAATCAATAATGTTTGTATGAATAATAATTCATACTAAAAAACTGTTCTTCTTGTTTTTGAGAACTGTTTATAAACACTGGAGTTTCAATGGATTAACATCTATAGAAACAAATATAATGCATGTATATATACAGGGTGTTTCAAAAGTCTTGGGAACATTACAAATGCGTATATCTCATGAACTATTCCAGGTAGAAAAATGAAACTGGTGCCATTTTAAAGCTTGCTTAATCAAGTTTTTGGTCATCCTAATGATTTTCGTGTTATCTTTCCAGGTGCAGTAATGGCGTTCTCTAAACAAGACAAGGCATTTTGCGTCCTCCAATTTGCAAAGACTGAATCGTGGACATGTGTTCAGCGTGCATTTCGCAGGAAATTTAAAAAAGAAGCCCCTGAAAGGAAATCCATTGTCAGATGGCATGCTAAATTTGTGAAAGATGGGTGTTTGTGCCCAAGTAAGCGAACAGGTCGCCCTTCAACTTCAGAAGATGCAGTTGAGCAAGTTCGGACAGCCTTTCAGCGGAGCCCCCGTAAATCAGTGAGAAGAGCCAGCAGGGAACTTCAGCTTGCTCCAGCAACTGTCTGGCGTGTCTTAAGGAAACGACTGCAAATGGTACCTTACAAGCTCAAGTTGGTCCAAAAGTTGAAGGACACTGATAAGCCACTTCGCCGTGACTTTTGCATTGCAATGCAAGAGAAGTTGGAAGATAACGGCTTTGATGACCGGCTTGTTTTTAGCGATGAGGCGACCTTCCATCTGAATGGCAAAGTTAACAAGCATAACACTCGCATATGGGGTACTGAGAATCCTCATGAACTTCTTGAGCACGAGCGAGATTCACCAAAAGTGAACGTGTTTTGTGCAATTTCCAAGAAAGGTGTCTATGGACCGTTCTTCTTTGAAGAGGCAACTATCACTGGTGAATCCTATCTCAACATGCTGGAAGACTGGTTAATGGATCAGTTGGAACAAGCAGAATCTGATGACTTCATTTTTCAACAAGATGGTGCACCACCACACTGGAGTCTTAGAGTAAGGCAGTTTCTTAACACAAGGCTGCCTGGTAGATGGATTGGGAGATCTGGGCGAGGTGATGACGTTCTCATGCCCTGGCCTCCTAGGTCTCCAGATCTTACCCCGTGTGACTTTTTCCTTTGGGGCTTTGTCAAGCAACAAGTCTATGTGCCGCCCCTTCCAAGAGATATTGACGAACTAAAGGCTCGAGTAACGGCAGTTGTGGGAACCATTGACGTCAAGATGCTGAAACGCGTTTGGCAGGAAATGGACTATCGACTAGATGTCTGCCGTGTGACGAATGGTGCTCATATTGAGCAACTTTGAAGATTCCCCACCAAACTTGAAACTTTAACCTTTCCAACGGTACCAATTTCATTTTTCAACTCCTAATAGTTTTTGAGTTATTAAAAATCGTTATGTTCCCAAGACTTTTGAAACACCCTGTATATATATATATATATATATATATATATATATATATATATATATATATATATATATATATATATATATATATATATATATATATATATATAAAGAGAGAGAGAGGGGGACGGGGGAAGATTATCCACATATAATTGCATTTAATTATTTAGTGTCAGTAACATGTTCACTCGGGTTTGAGTGACGTGTTTCATGTGGCTGTCTTTCTTCTAGTCACTGGTCTTTCTGTTAGTAGGCTACTCGGTTAATGTTCTTTGCTATTCCTCGCGGATTTCCAGGTCGAGAATGCGAACTTTATGTCAAACACAAAGACTGCAACCGACATTTATTCTTCAAAACTGCCTGGCCTTAGCATGAGAGTGGATCGCAAGTGTCATGGTGGAAGTTACGAGTGCACTGAATGTGCATCCACTGAATGACTACCATCACTCTGCACTGCGAACTACCTTGGACTGGCACGCTCGACGCTGGACCTCTTCACCCCGTTACGTTGAATAGAAACTTAGCAGTTTTTTTTACCGACATAATCTTTAAAGAACATACGAATAGTATTAGTGTTATGTAGGTATGTAACAAAATGGTCGTCTCAGTGGTCGCGCTACGGTAAAAGCAACACAAGACAAATTGTACGGATAACTTTTGTTCAGGGTGTGCGTGTGATACCGTCGTAGCTAGGGATCCAAACGCTGTCTGTTGACCGTTGTTATATCGTGGCAACCTTCCATGTCTCACGCCGAGATAATTCTTTTGTCGTTCTCCCTGTCCAACTCTCGGTGTTCTCCACGAACCTCCTCTGTCAACAATCGATGTCCCCCCAAATATATCTACTTTCTACCGGAAATCCTATATATCCGGTATTTTCTCAATTACTCTAGGCTTACTTCAACTGGAACGAAATTCTCTACCTGACCTTTCCACCTATTAATGGCTAACTGTCTATGCAGCACATTTGTATTGTTGTTTACTTCCGTATTGTCATTTACTTCCGCATTACTTTCGTATTGTCATTTACTTTCGTATTGTCATTTACTTCTGTATTACTTTTGTATTGTCATTTACTTCCTAGCTAATATTTTTCGGTGGTCCCAGCTGTCGGAGGGGGGCAGTCTATAGAATCACAGGATGTATAATATAAATCTGGGGAATTATGTAGTTTCTGTTATAGACTCATGTTAAAATCTTTAATAAAGATTATTCGTTGTATTTTAGTTTAGCGCTAGATAGATTTAAAGGCGACTTTACTTTTTCTATTTTCAAAGTGCAATTTCAACTTATGTAAATATCATCAGAATACTTACTCTGCGACTTTGAATCTCTAATACGTGTTGACAAGCGTGCATGTTCTTCGCAGTATTTTCTTCAAATCCGTGTCCCATTTGACAATGTTGCATTTTCCGTAGCGTCAAGTATCAGATTCCGTTTGAAGAGAGACGTCGTAAATAACACATTACACGCAGCTAACGTACGTAAAATCCTTTCGAGGCAAAGAATACTTGAGAATTTTCAGACGCCACGTGCATGATGTACGAAATTCTATGCGTCGATTTCGGCAGCAATTTGTCATTCGGATGAGTTTGGTTGCCGATGAAAGACATGGCGTGTGTTTTTGTTTGGGTTTTTTGGGGGGGGGGCATTTTTTGTTTAGTTAGCTGGTTTTGTTTGATTCTTAGTTTGATAGGAGAGCTTGATAGAGATCACGAAGATCGTGCCTCAGGATTGTCTAGTCAGCGTGAAGTCCTCCTCGTTGGTTGCAGGTATTCGTTCACCTGTCGGATCTCAGCTGTTTACCCCCCAACACTGTGAACAGCAATGCTCATCGGTAGCGTTGGAAAGTCGGGGAACGTTTGGCTCAGAACACACAAATAAATGACGCAGAAGCAACGCTGCCACTTCCACTCCATTGATTAGCGGTTCCGCGTACTACACGTCTTTGGTTTCCACATGCAAAGGCAGAGACAACCAGAGTACGACGGATCCTGATACCGATTCCTCCTCTATTTTCACTGTTAGCCAGGTAGCCTCTACCACAGTGAGGAAGTGTAGGATTTTAAGAAGGTGTTGATGTTTCTGTAGGGATGGCTCTTTGCTGGTCGGTGGAGATTCTTTTTGGGGAAGACGCTTCTATCTTGATGAGAGATTATCTTCGCGGTCTGTCTTCGTCGTCGCCTATTATTAAAACACGAAGATACATGTGCAAAAGTATACCTTCTCTCATCATAGACAGACATGAAAGTTGTAATTAGACACGCTTATCATCATTGATTATGAAGACTCCTGTCAGAGGTTCCTGGTGGACCTAGAAAAGATGATATTGATTATTCTCCTTCGTTTATTAACTGGACAGTCAGTCGGTTAACAGTGAAAAGCGGAACCCCGAGGTTTGCCGTAATATGAGGCTTATTAAGTCAACCTTCATATTAACCTATAATATGGCTCCTCTGAAATATACACAAAAGAGGTCCATTAAAAAGAACAGAGGTAATAAAAAGGAGTAAAGAAAATCCACACGCACAAAAGATATTTGAATATTTTACTGAGAATTATCATAGTCTAAGGGAGATAATAAAGGAGATGAAAACTGCTTCTCTGTGAAAAAGGCGAAAAATCGCACGCATTTGATCGAGAATAATTGTTTTGCTGCTGTCGTTCGTTTATATCTATTGTCTTATTTTTCGTCAAATAGACGTTATCGTACAGACGGGGCATTGCGACCCGCCCAAAATAAGATAGAGTGGACAATGTGAACGACTTTGGTGGTGGATTAGACTTTGTAACCCATTGATTGTTGTGAGTATTATATCGAAATTGTGAACCGTGTTTGCGAAATTGTGCCATGTTTATTTTTTGTTTTGTTTTGTTTTTAAAATAATTTACTTAGGGTTCAATTTTTATATAACTTGTTATGAAAATGTAAATAACCTTCAGGTAATATAATGGCGGTGAGGCAGAAATTACGTGGTAAAAAGACAGCAACGTCTTACCCCGGAGAACGGATATACAGAGTGAGAGAGGTTGGTCGCTCTGTTTGGTTCATTAGACACGATTCAATGTAGACGTATGAGTCTCGCTCCCATCCTCCGAAAGTCAGATTTGGGAGAATAATTTGGAACACTTAATGAGCAAGTATAGTTGACTGATCTGTTTGGTCAGAGATGGGTTAAAGTAATAAATTGATGAACCATAAAACGAGGGTTTTCGTATTTTATGCTAATACTGAGACTGCTACATACTGTTGTCACGTATTTGCGACTGCAAGGAACATGGAGATGACGGACGACACGCACCGGCCATTCACTGTGTTACAACTTGCCGATGGAATCTTTGTATTCGGTGCTTTTTATTATTGAATATATATATAACTCTTCCTATCGGTGGTTAGCTCTAAGATCGTTGTCATGGGGTAAAATAAGGTGGTTTGTTTTCGTTTTCTCCAAGTTGCATTTTATGGGGTAGATTCAATCGCTTGTGATATCGAACGTATTTATCACTCGTTCTGTGTCAACAAAGATGAGATTATCTACGTGTTCTATAGTGGCCTGGGGAAGAGTTAAATGAGGAAGCCAAAGAGTACCGGATGAAAGTACACATTTCAGAATTGTACAATCTTATCCCTACTATTTATTGCCGAAAGTATTGAGATCTGGGAGTTAGATGCCTCAATGTTTATATCCATATGAATACCGTTCACACACGTATTTCCAGTACATAAGCGGCAATTAAGCTAAGCCATAATTAACGGGATTCAAATGCAGATGAGCTTGTGACCTCTAACTATGGTAACGGAATGCCGGAAGAGGAACAAGATTATCAAATTCCATCCGGCGAAGTTAAGATAATGGCCCTATCTACTTCATTCATAATTGAACATCCTGAATTTAAAATCCAACGTAACCCCCTATCGACAGTCAGCCGTTGCTTATTTTTCGTCGTTGGTCCTTGTCGTTGATTCATGCGACGTACATCCTTTCACCCATACTGTGTTCTTAGATCACGGAAGGAAACGAGCCGTCGAACGATGTTCCATAATGGTTTTCTCATAAAGGAATTTCAAACAAAAAAATTTCAACATAATTATGTTATAATAATTGGTTGATTTATATATCAAGCTAGAAGAATAGCCGTCCAATGACAATTTAAATTAATTCCCGGAACAGAACAGTTTTGTACCACTTTTATGTCTCCTTAAAAAGATTAAAATCAAGCATCAATGATACTAAACCGTAAGTCTAGAATCCTTATTCTAATTTTGATCAAAATCCATTACATGATTTTGATTCTAGAAAGTGTCTAAAATTTAAGGCTTACGCTTAAAAAGAAAATTGAAATTGAGAGAATCTTGCTTAATTAATGTCTAATGTATATCGGTTAATTCGATGCAAATCTTAATTATTTGAATGTTCCCATATTATGGCCCTTAAAACCATTTAAAAGAAATTAAAATTTGGGGAATATTTATCAATTTATGTCTAATGCCTCTTTTAAAATTTTACAAAAATCGGAGGTATCTGGGGTTTTTATAGGCTTTCATCCCCTTTTTCCCCCTTTTGCATGAAACTAAATTAAACTAAACATAGTCCACATTACGCGCCCTTGGGCATCGCAGTTGCGTAAATTCATAATAATCAGTTTATTAGTTTAATCATGTAAATACAAATGTATAAACATATACACATGTTTAACTTTTATGAATAGAGACTTCGATATAATAATAAGAGGTTTTATCCGATTTTTATCAGACTTGACCCTAAACCTTCTGTTAAATCTCTTATCGCTAAGAATTCCGCTAAATAATCTTTGATTGACAATAGTCAGTTTTAGGAAAAGTAATTCGAATCCAAGTTCATGGGCGTCTGAGAGAGCCGTCTTCACTTTAACTCTCGGCATCTTTTTCCCTTTTCCCTTTTCTCTTTTCCCAAGCATTGACAGGGCCACCACGTTGACGAGACCTCAGGTCAAGAGTCAAAATGCACCTGCGTATAAGGGTTCTGTGACGTCACGGGTTCTTGGGTGGGAAACTGAGTTTTTCCAGTCTGGTTTTTGGAAGCAAGCTGAACAGACGTATTTTCTCCATGTAGTCTGCAAATGATTAAGAGAATTTATTTCCCTAAAAGAATATAGGCGTGATGAAATTCCTTCTCCCCCCCCCCCTCTTTGAATGGCTAAGGACTATAGCTAGGAATTAACTACGATAAAGTAGTAAATTGATCTCTCCCTCAACGTTTAGTAAAACATTTCTAAGAGCTACAAAAAACTGACGCCTGAATAAAACTAATCAAAATTGAAAAGATTGTTCGCCTCCTGAATCGTGTTATGAAGATTTTTGTTGTAGACACAGCGGACGGCGATGTTCACGGCAGTACAGAAGCGAAGAAAGAACTCAACCACTAGACGACACCCCTCCACGACGAAGAAGAAAAGGTATGAGTAATTAAAGGGTATGCAACAAACTCTACCGAAACTATACCGTCCGTTTCAAAACACGAAGCATTCAAAAGAAGCCCATCGAATGTAAACCAATTCTCTTACTCTATAAACTTGTATAAATGATCTATGTGTGCGTTTGCTGCACAGGTAGTGATCGTCAGCTCGTTGTGCCGGTCCAAAGTTGCTGCTCGATTCTAACGCCGGTCGCAGTGTCAGCCGTGTGATCTCAGTCAGTGCTGCAACAGAAGAATTGTCACTCCAAATAAAATCGCAACTCCTGTTTAAAACAATTGACAAAGTTTTGTTTTCTTCTTTTGGGGTTTATATGGTTGCTCGTTTCCTTCCCTTGAATAACAGACTTGCAACTTAAAAATTTTAGTCCGACCAAATCAAAACACAAATCCGATGGCTTAGAGAGCCCAAATGGCTCATCTTGATCGGTTGAAAGATGGTAATTTTGAAAATGAAAGGTAAAACTTAAAATAGAATTGAGCCCGAATTACTGTATTCGCAATTTCAATGTTGCTAACATCGAAAAAGTATTTATTTTTTGTGTATTTAGTGTACGTGTTTTGGTGTTGAAAATAGAGAGAGTTGGAATTTGTTTTTCTTGCATTCGTCTAGACAAAAAAAGGGCGAACATCAACATAGATCTATGGCTTATCTATATCTATCTATCTATTAGTATACTGAAGCAAATTTATTTAACGTTTGTTTCCCTTACACCTCTTTTCTATTTATTCTAATCGCACAAAATACATGCTAAAATATTCCTCAGTTTTGGAATTGCGTTATGCTTGAAAAACTTTCCGCGATTTGCAAGTATCTCATCTAGTGACACACTCTTACTAATCTATTCATCACTCTCACTATCTCCCACTACGTAGTTTGAAACCCTGTATACGATCTCTCTCTCTCTCTCTCTCTCTCTCTCTCTCTCTCTCTCTCTCTCTCTCTCTCTCTCTCTCTGTTCATTTACAGTTGAAGGTCATGAAGAACAGAACATAATATAAAGATTGGAATAGTCCATTATAAATAAAAGGGAATATTACTACAGGCAGTGATATTATTTAATTAGTAACTGTAGAGAGAAAAAAGAAAGAGGGAATACAGCTAGCAGTAAGAAGCTACTAATGCAATTAATCACTATTATATATATATATATATATATATATATATATATATATATATATATATATAAGTTTTAACCTTCCATATTTACGTAATACCATACTGATAAGCCTAAAATAAAAACGCAAAACATATATATTTCTATGAATATAAAAATATTGATTTGTTAATAATAATTATTTAGCTCCTACAAATTTGAGATATAATAAATTGATGATTCATAAATTAGTCGCGTTGCATGGTTCTCTCCTTTGGGGTATAGAACTCTCTTTAGAATCACGTTACTTGTGTTTACATTAAAAAAGAATACAAGGCGATTTCTCTTGCATTAAAAGCGTGATCGTAGCGTTCGCCGAATGGTTACGAGGCCAGGGTTAATAATACGTGGATCCAGAGTTCGAATTGTTCGACCGGCGATACGGTTACGTAATTCTATACTGACGAGGGTAAAATATATATGTCTATAGATATAAACATAGTTAGTTAGTTAGTTATAATAACTATATATATATGTGTGTATATATATATATATATATATATATATATATATATATATATATATATATATATATAGTTTTTCATGGTAAACAACTGATGATCCCTTAAAATAGTGTTAGAAATAAACTAATATAATAACTGTAAAAAATAAATTGACTTACATGAGTGATTTTCCACTGGAAGACTTGGGACTATAAGTTTGTTTGTTTTTTTTGGGTTTTTTAATATAGTTTTAATGGTTGAGAAACTTCCGAGACTATATATATATATGTGTGTGTGTGTGTGTGTGTGTGTGTGTGTGTGTAGCTTAATTGCCATAAGTATCTTTTCATAACTTATTACCTAGCTCTACTCATGTACACTGTTGAAGTAAATAGTGAAAATTGATATATAATATAGTATATCTCCATATAATATTATATGTGGATACATGAAATAATAATTTTTCATGGTATACAACTGATGATCCCTTAAACAATGTTAAGACTAGTGTAAATTCTTGGAAGCAAACTAATATAGTGACTGTAAAAAGTAAATTGACTTACAAGAAAAGTAATTTTCCACCGAAGGGCTCGATACTAAAAGTGTTTTTTTTAGGGGAGGGGGGTCCATATAGTTTTAATTGTTGAAAAACTTCCAAGACTATATATATATATGACATTGGATTTTCAGACGGCCGTATTATAAACTGCAGGGAAGCAGTTACGTGGTAATATGTACCAGAAACGGGAAATAATTGTGATATCAAAAACGAGTTCTTGCTGTGAATGTCTTACAAGGAGGAACCAAAGATTGGAGCTTAATCGAGCTTCTTCCACTGAAATCATGATAGAATAGAGAAAGACTAGCCACGTTTTTTTTTCTGCGAGAAAGAGGTTGTAACTAAGGCACAGAAGAGATCATCCACCACTAGATTTCGGAATCCATTTTCAACGAAGAGTGCTCTGAGCTGCGCCTCCCCAGGCGTGGCAGCAGTATTCCATCTTGGGCCGTATCTGACTCTTATATAGGTGAAGGATTGCATCAGGAGTCAGACACTTTCTGGTGCAATAGAATGATCCAACCATTTTTTCAGCAGCGTTAGGAGTTTGGAAAGGTCAATAATATATCTAGCGACTTTTAAGTTTTCTTAACTCAGTACTGATCAAACAAAAAATTAACTCGGATTGGTTCCAGCTACCGATCAGAAAATTGCAGCAGCTCTAGACAACGTGGGATCCGGAGAACAGACTAATAAAGAATGTAAACCAATTTGTTTAAAAACTGAAGGTTATTACTTCAAGACTAAGTTTGTTTGTTTTTACTTACGATATACCGCTCATAAAGGTCCAAAGGCCACTTGAGGACAAGGGTTAATGGTTTATGTGAGGTGGATGGTGAGACTAACAACATGATGATTAAAGACGATGGATAGGATCAGGGCAGACTTTGATTACTTAGGAAGACAAGAACTTGTTAACATTGGACTTGAAAACAACCATGCTGTAGTCGGCTGGAAAGCAGCTCCGTGATATTACATTTAACAGGCGGACAGTTCTTGGAAAGACACTCTGCTTATGGAAGTTCCAGTAGCTTCAGGTACACAGAAGAAGTAAAGGGTAATGTCTTACAGTGGTTATAACTCGACGAGTTTCTGCTGTGAATGTCTTAACAGGGGGAAACTAGATATTGGAGCTCAGTCGAGCACCTACCATGCAAATAGCGATAGTGTAGAGAGAGATTAGGAACATCTACTCTGTTAGAAAGAGGCTTACGGACGAGAAGATGATATCCTTCATTAGATTTTGTAGCCGAGTTTGTACTATGTCAAGGCAGGAAAGAGTGTTCTCAGCGGCAGCTCCCCAGATGTGGCAACAGTACTCCATCTAAAAACGTATTTGGCTCTTATACAGATAAGGGATTGTGTCAGGAGTGAAATACTTTCTGGGGCGGTAGAAAAGTCCAACCATTTTTCAGCCACTTTTGCAACAGATCTTATGTAAGTTTTCCACTTCAGGTCTGGAGTGAAAGTCAGTTCTAAATGTTTATTATAACAGAGGACCTCGTCACTGAAGGCGCCATCCATTTTAACTGGGAAAAAGTTAGGATCCGAGTATTTGTGGTTAAAGGAGAGAAGCTTGGTTTTAGATGTATTAAAAGTAACCAGCCATTTTCCCCCTTTTAATTATTCTAGACCTATTAATTCATCGCGTAGTTTCTATTTTCAGAGTTTTTTCTGTTTGTTTGAAGACTTCTAGAATCTATTAAAGAGTCTAAATTGTTTCAATATTATGGAACCGTCCTGGAATTGGTATTTCGCTTAGTCACGTCACATCTGCTTGTCACAATTATCAGCATGGCATTATACAAATGTTTAAGGCGTGTGATTTGATGTCAAACATTGATAACACTGGTCTTCTCGTTCGTTTTAGTGCCACACAAATGCATGTATATATATATATATATATTAAGAAATGTTTGTATATATCAGATTCAAGGGAGTGCGTACAAACAATCTCCTACTCTATAATAAAGCTAACTGTGTATTTATTTGTGTATAGATTAATATATGCGTTCCGTCACACAAACAGTAGCAAGTAAAAACAGTCGGACGAAACCATTTAATGTGTTTAGAGAAAAAGGAAAAAAGCAAATAGCAAGTCCGACACCCCCGCCTTAACTCTATTTCCATAATGAGACGTTTTCCTTCTTTTTTCTTTCTTCTTTCTATACCGATTGGTACGTTTTGTTCTTTCTCTTTTTTTATTTTCTAGTCTGAGACGTTTTCTTTCTTTCTTATTCTTTTTAACTTAACCAATTGATACGTTATTTTAGATGAATGTGAATTTTAGTCCGAACACGAGCGAAGCATCACATTTTCCGTCATCTTTTGACGAAGGGTGTAAACACGTATCGCGTAAACGTTTACAACGATGAAATGGTTGATAAATCCCTAAATTTATAGTACTCTCCGTTCCTTTTCTATCATCATTGTAACTCACTTGGTGTTCTCGACCCAGCCGTTTGCCAATGATTTCTCGTTGCTAACACATCGATGTTTTTTTTTTCCTGAGATTTGAGTGACAAGCCTCTTAAAGATTCCATAAGTTCATGTACTCTTTTTGTGGAGTCATGGAAGGTGCTGTCACTTTTACGTCTATTCATCCTTTTGAGAATCATGGTTCGTAGAAGCAACCGATATCGGTGCTACTGCGTTTGTTTTGGGGTTGGGTTTTTTTTTCGGTTTTTCTTTCGCTTTTTCTCTCTTTTCTTCTTAAAAAACCGTTTACAATTGCTTTTTTCGTTTATACTAGCCATTGGTTTTCTCTAGAAACTGAGTGACAATAAGAATTAACTTATTCTTATCTAGCACAGCTAAGTAGGTTTTCCTCCTCGACAATCAGTCCGATAGAGGGTGGGCCGTTGTGGTTTCTTGTGGTCCTGCTCTGTCGAAATGAGGTTTAGTTCTGTTCATCATCATGCGGTCCACCGTTCTAGGCTTTACCTTCTTTTTGAGAAGAAGTTAGAATATTGCTAATTGTCTGAGGCGGCCTTACTGGGGAATGCCGATGGGGCTGTTCAAGCATTGTAGTGCGTTGGCTTTTCAAAACCACACCTGACCTTGTGTCTAACCTCCTTGAGGGGAGGCAAATAAAATAAGCTACCTCATGATACCAATACTCTTCGTGCCCTTTCAATAGATGTCTGGATGGTGCTCTTCCTCGTTGGTCTTTCCATCATTATTGACCATTCACGGCCATTTTTGTGGCACCAACATATGCTGGTGCCACCACATCTGTGTGGGTATGTGCGTGTTTTGGGGGAAGTCGGAAAGACAGATAAGGAAACTTTTTATCTACTCTCTGGTTGTTTCAGTTTCTTTGGTTTCGTGTAACGTTCCTTCTAGTTTTGTTTACACGGTTTTATTCTATTTATCAGTTTATTTGTGGTTGGTCAATATTATTTGGTTATGTCGGTTGGTTTCTGCACTCGAGGAATTTTCTTAATATTTCGGCCGTTTTTAACAATGCCGTTCTGTGTATGATGTTCCCCTATTTCATTGGCTATTATAACTTTCGAACCAAAACGTGCACATGCTAATCCGTTTCACCAGCCACGTAGGCCAATTTATCATGCGCGTTTCCAGAAAATATGCGTTCGTACGGTTCCCTTTCAAATTTGTTTACACTTTTCTTGGTAAGCGGTCTCTCCGAAAAAAGACTTTTACTGAGGAGGTAGCAGTCATTTTCATTCTCATGCTATTATCTACTCCTACCGCCCCTCAGATTCACCGGGGAAATATTCTTAACATGGTGATTTGGGTCTTAATGGCCGGAATTGTTTCATATTTTCATTCTTACTTTTGTCTATATACTACGCTAGATTTCGAATTTAAATGCAGATCGCTCCTTTCATGCATTCCTTCTTCTTTTCGGGTGTATTTTAGAATGGTTTGCTATTACAAAAAATTCGAACCATCTTATGTTTCATATTCAAAATACTTACTTTTTTCAAATTGCTAACATGATATTATTCATATAAAAACAGCAATTACATTACCGCGTCACATTAAATATTTTGTGCCTATTTTTGTTCATGTTTACTCATCGATTTTCGCTTATTCTAGAATAAAGGAATATAATCTGATCTAATTTAAGAACACATAATGAAATAAAACATGACGATCCAACATGGCCGCTTCCTAAATCTTTTTTTCGTTTTGTTTTTATTTTTTTGTTTATCATTTTTCTTACCAGACCTATTTCATAGTTTCTGTTCGGATATATACTTTACCTACAAAAAATGAAAGCTTTTAATGAACACAAAAGGGTTTTTTACCCCGCCTAATAAACTGGTATTGTCCGGACCTTTGGGTCTGGATTTACGCCGGTCTATTAGGGGTTGTCGGTCCTGTGCAGTTCTAGGAAGTGCACCTTCCCAGGCTTCGCCTCCCCTCTTTGGGGAGGAGTAAGTTTATTGCTTACTGAAAGAGGCGACTCTACCGGGGAATGCCGACGGGGCTGCCCAGGCAATTTTTAAATGGCCAGAATGCTCACCTGTCGAGCGCTGGCTTATCTAATCCCACTTTCCCGACCTTGTGTCACATTTTACCTTGTGGGAGGTAGATAAATAACACCAAGTACACGTCTCCTTTTTGCAACGTGCCCTCTTTTGCATTCTTTCATCCTTCCATATTATCTTCTTTTTTGCAAAAAAAAAAAAAAACAATAAACATACGCTCATGATTCTTCTACATGCTTATTACTTTCGTAACGATCTTTTTTATAGAATCACTCCCGTCTCTACGTCGCACGTTTTACAAATTTAGTATTTTAATTTTTTTAAGCATGCTCTTTTTCTTTCATTTTTTTTTTTTTTTTTGTCTTTATTTACTTTTGGTTTCACTGTATTCTAACGGCCAAACTCCCTTTTTAAGCAAAAAAGAAGACGGGTTGCCAATTAAACTTCCACCCTAATTTACCTTTTGGCTCTTATCGCATCGGACAACCAGAAAGAAAAAATAACACAAATGATCTTTCTTTTTATATGATTTATTTTTTCGTTTTTATTTTTATTGCTTTTTAACTGTCCCACGCCTTCTTTAAGTTCATTAAGTTCAACAATAACATTAGATTGGGGTTGGTAATTAAACTTCTACAATAAGTATGGATGGTACGCTACCCCCACCAAAAAAAAGTATGTATTAAAGTGGTATTCTTCATGTTCCATATTGTGTTCAGTTCTTTAGCAAATCTCATGTATTTGCTTAGTGTGTCTGCCTTCTTGATATTCACTTTGTGCATGCTGGGACGCCGAAATGCACAATTTGACAGGGTTTTCCTTTCTTGTTGACTATTATCACATCTAATCTTCTTGTTGGAATCGGTTTGTCTATTATATTATTTCTACGTCATATATCATTTGAAATCTTTAATTTTTTTATACTGGACTCGGTTTATGCTTGTACTATTTGTCTGAATATTAAAAGTTGACTACTTTTCCAATCCAGTCATGAAGGGTTTTTTTTTTATTCTCTGTCGGTTAATTTACTACGTTGACGTAAGGTGTTGTTTTAACGTTTCATCACTTTGTCCACAGAGCCTACACTTACAGTTTTCCTAGGTTTTGTCTCTTTTGGCTTTTACCTAGTCCGTTTTGATCGAGTTGTTTTTGTGCAGCTATTAATAGCACTTCCGTGTCACTGTTCAAGTGAGCTTTTCATAGCATGTCCATTTGTTTTCCTGCGTCATTTCCTTGATCGTCTATGTAACTTATTTTCCCATTATGCTTTCTCACTTTTTGTTTCCCATTTCACTACTCGTCGTATTTTGTTTCTCATTATTTTTTTTTATTTTATCATTTTTATCTACATTTAAGAAATTCCTTTTTTTTTGTCTGAAAACGAGTTGGGTAATCACGCATCTGTTTGAATCATTAAATAAAAGAGTACAAACAAATAAGAATAAACTGATTATGAGTTCGGCCTTCCCTCGACATTCGCCGTTACGTCTAATATGAGCAGCTTCCATTTGACTCCATTAGCGATTCTTACAAAAACAGCAGTCATAGACGTGTGCCCCACCCCGTCACCCTCAACGGATAGTAACGAGGGTGGTTGCTGTTGGTAGAAAGGCGACAGAAGAACGCTGATGAAGATAAAGTTAGGGAACGATATTATTTTACTAATTGTAAGTGATACCATGATAAGGCTTATTTCATCCAATAACAACTGTTACACACATCCCCCTCATTTCTCTCTCTCCCTCCCTCTCTCTCTCTCTGGGTTGTATTTCTACTTATACAAAGTTAAGTATGGTATATTTGTGTATGTACATGATTAACTCATAAACTAATTAACCGATCATTATGAATTTTGAAACACTGCTGATAGGTATAAGGGGTCGTAATGTGAACTATATTAAGTTAAATTTAGATGCATGCAAATTAGATTTTTTAAAAATGGGGAAGGCCCTTTGGGAAAAATAAGGTAGTTTCGATTTTTGTGAACTTTTATTAAGTATTAGACATCAATTAATAAATATCAACGGGATTTAAGTTTCTTTGGAATCTTTTTAAAAGTTTTAAGGGGTATAATATGGGCACAACCTCCCATTTTAAAATTCAAATATTCCAGATTTGTATCGAATTTGATCCATAGTCATCAACGATGAACGCCAGCACGACAGGATTAGAATCAGTGGGTAGACTTTGCAGAATATTACTTAAGAGGAATTGATTATCCAAGAGGACGGCTAAACAAGTATTTGTTTACATTAGACTTGAAGGTTACCATGTTGTAGTCGGTTGGAAGGCAACCTCGTGATATTTTGTTCCAGTTGTGATGCTATAGGAAAGGAACTTTGTTCTTTGGAGTTTCGTTTGGTTTTTGGTACGGAGAGAGAGAATGACAAGTTCTTCCTGCGAAGGTTCTTCTAGGGTAGGGGGCTAGGGATTGGAGATCTGCCGAACACCTACCACAAAGATAACGATACAGTGGAGAGGGGCTAGCAACATCTCTTCTGTGTGTAAGAGGCCATAGGGAAGAGAAAAGATCATCCCCCACTAGATTTCGAAGTCGGTTTTTTCCTCTGTCGAAGCAAGAAAGAGTGCACCAAGCAGCACCTCCCCATTTATGAAAACAGTACTCCATCTTAGGGCATATCTGGCTCTTATACAAGTATAGGAGTTAGGTACCATCTGGGGCGGTAGAATTATCCATCCATTTAAGCAAGATTCCCTGAATTTCAGTTTTATTTTTCAAAAGACCTCTTAAGAAATTTTCTAAAATCAAAATCATGTCATAGACTTTGATCGAAATTGTAATAAGGAGTCTAGACATAAGGTTTAGTATTTTTATATCTTAATTTTACTCTTCATACGGGGACATAAAATTGAAAAACTGTTCTGTTCGGGAAATTAATTGTATCCGTTCTAGGACGGGTATTTTTCTAAATTTGTATGTATACATATTGTTCCTCTCTGTAGGTTGAGTTTTCTGGTTGAGGACATAATGGTTTCCCGTCAGCGTAAAGCAATAATCTTTTGTAAAGATTTTTCGGGTTTCTTATAATCGTATTAAAAATATATGCAAACAGAAAGACTACGTATATAGTGTTTAAAGTTCTTTTACTGTCAATGGCGGTGTTTGTTAGCCCAAGAGACGGGTAGGTACTTAGACTGTTGGATTTGTATGTGACCGACCGTTCGGGTTTCGAATCTTGGCGTCAATAAACTTGCAACCTCCTCAACTTCTCGTGTCGCCATTCAAAAGCACATGAAATTGCAACATCTTGCAAAAAAGAATCTGAAATATATTTACGTTCATCGTGAAAAAGTCAAAAACATTAATGTTATTTGAGTCATGGAAGAGTATGTCGCATACCAACCCAGAATAGACTACCGAGTTGTGTCGAGGCCATTTGAACACATCTAGAAACATTTGCCGACTTTTACGAACTTATATTTGGAAAACGGAGTACCGTACTTTAAAAGGCCGACGGAGGATTTTTCCATATGTACATCCTTTGATTTACCCGGCTGTATCGAGATATTACGGATTATCGGATATTCCCATATGACCCAAGTACCCCAGTTTGACAACCGTACCCAAAATACTAGCATTTTTAAATTTATACTCTTTACCACCAATGAGTACGTTTCTAGAGACCGTCGGTTCTGACTGCTTAACAGCAAGTGTTGAGAGTTTGAATTAAGGTTTGAGGCCAAGATCACGGCGACTCGTAGCGATGAATTGATTCGCTGTGTAGCCATCAACAAAAAGAAAACTCGCTCATATTATGCCGAACAGTTAGATCTCTACCAAAAACAATGGACTTTAGGATTTGAGATCGATGTGAATTACACCTAGCTTTTCTTATTTCATTTAAGGTTGTGATGAACTCTACGGTTTCTGTGTAGGTTCTGCTTAAACTGAGAAAAAAACACTAACTTAGATGCTTATTCAGACTCTTGCTACACCCTTACATCGTGTTGGATTTAACAATTTATTACTTTATTCTCTTTTGAGTTTGAAGAAAAACATTTATTTGGATTGAATTACGATATGCGTTTATTTCAAATTATCACCAGGACGGATCTCCCCTAACTTTACATAATAATTTAACTTTTCACCGTAAGCCAGACGAACACATATACGGCACCATGAATACACTATTCGTTCTGCCAACGCGTTTTTCCCGTTATGAAGTTAAAGCGAACACCGATCGGAATTCATCTGAACTCGAATGGTTTGTTTGCGGTGATTAAGATGAGAAAATCAATTACTATCAGAGCTTCACTTTTGCACACACACCCCCCCCCTATGTTCTTCGTCGGCATTTTCTGTTAATTTTTTTATCTGTTTGTGGACGGCCTCAAGCAGGAACTCTAGTTTGAGCTGTTATACGGTTTACCAGAGTAGCCTAGTGTTTTTATCGTTACTTACACACCGTTCTGCTTATTAATTTAACTAATACAGCTTCATGCACTTCTGAATATACATGTATTTAGGTTCTGTGTTTGAAGCAAAACGGCATTCTACTAACGTATTGTAAAGATCTGACTTCGATAGAAAAGTCTCCATATCCTGTCGCCATGTTGGCAGCAAGAACATTAAATTTGAAGACGATAACCCAACCTTCATATATTTTCAAGGTTGTAATGCAACCATTGCCTTTTTAAAAGAGTAAAGTACATCCCCGGAAACGGAGAGTTCATAATTCAATTAAACAAATCTATTTTTGAAATATAATGGCCTCTTTAGTAATGTATCGTTACGATTTCCTCTAAATTATCTTTGCGGGTATAATTATGTAATATATCAGCGTTTGGTGAGGGTATGGAGTGGTTAATGGGGCCCTATGGTTACGGTTTTCTAAACAAACATTATGGTTTTTAGGCCTGTTATTAACTTTTAGCTATTTCTTTACATTCGCTCAGTATTATAATAATTACAACGCTATGAATAGTAGTATTTAGTCTTTTATACAATTTTGTTATATATATTTACTAACGATTGAAACTCAACCCTTAAATGCTTTATTTTTATATTGGTTTGACATCGAAGGTACTGATTAAAAATGTAGCAGTTTGACACATTTTCCTTGAATATTATATTAAATAGGTATTTTCTTGGAATCTGTCATATTTGAAACAAAAAGCATTTAAGTGTTAATGTCTGATGGAAGAGCATAAAAATTATAATAAGGCGACCATGGGAAGAAGACAAAATACCAAGTATCCTTTATGGTGACGTAGTATCGTTGAACTCCTCTCTTTTTTTTAAGAAAGGTAAAGAGGCGAGTAAGCTGCAACAAAGTGTTTTGTTTTGTTGCACCCCCTCAACTTCACGTGTCGCTATTCGGAGTCTCACGACACATTGCTTAACGACTTAAAATTTTTGACATAATTTTCTTTAAGCTGTTTGTATCAGAAAAGCACACTCGGATTAGCATGTGAAGATTTTGTTCGAAAACTATAATGGACAAAGAAATAGATGAAAAATCTACTTTACTTTATTGTATAGATTAAGTTACATTCTATTATGATATTTAAAATGGTTTTGTGTTCGTTGTTATTATTTCTTTTATTAATTTATTAATTAATTATTCGTCTTATCAATTAATTATTTATTTGGTACTACTCCAGATGAAGCGCCTAATTTCCGTGACTGCTCGGCGGCAACGATCGGGCAGGTCGCGGAAGCGCCCGAGAGCTGCCGAGACGAAAACGAGGCTGAAGCAAAACTGAAAGTCATAATATGGAAGAGTGGCAGACGACAATATAAGACGAAGAATACAAAACAAAAAATACATATATTTGAAAAAAATGAAAAATAAATAAACAAACTATAGCTGAAGAACTATAAATAAACTTTATTTTTATTTTTTTCGTGAGCCAAATGAACCATTTTAATTTTTTTGTGTCTTTTTTTACATTAATAAAAGAAGTAAATGCTATTTCTTTTACGATATTTAGGCAATTTTTTTTTTTGTATTTTTTTTACATAAAAAAAGTATGTTATTTTTCTTAAGATATTTAGGCAAGTTTTTTTGTATATTTTTTTTTTGGGGGGGGGGATTTCATATATTTTCTCGTCAAGGATCAGGGTTTACGGATACGTTTGCGGCCGGTTCGAAAGGTCTTCCTACCGCTTGTGTTGTTGTGTTGAGCGCAGACGATTGGCAGCAACCTGATCGGTCAGCTCTGCTTCAGCCTCGTTTTCGTCTCGGCAGCTCTCGGGCGCTTCCGCGACCTGCCCGATCGTTGCCGCCGAGCAGTCACGGAAATTAGGCACTTCATCTGGAAAAGTACCATTTATTTTCTCAATTATTTGTTTTATTCATTATTTTATTAAATTATTCTTTATAAATTATTTATTTTATAAATCATTTATTTAATTAATTAGCTATCTATTTTATTATTTTATTATTTATTTATTTTATTAATTAATCATTCTCTCCACTAATCAACCAATAAATTAATCAATCAATTTATTTGCTTTTATTGTTAATATTCTTATTACTATGGTTTTCTTTATTTCATTATAATTTTCTTTAATTTTAATTGTTATTATTCATGATTATTAAATATGTATACAAATTCTCACACAAACCCATTCACTTTATTCATCAATATACACATACATATTTACATATACACATACGTACACCCACTTTTTATGTGTGCATAACATATCCCGACTTCATTTGATATATGTATATATATATATATATATATATATATATATATATATATATATATATATATATATTTATATGTGCTTTATTTTATTTATTTTTATGTTATCTGCTATGCTGATAATTGGACGTATTCAATTATTTATACGTAAATGCATTTACCTTAATTCTAGGTAAGAAACATTGTTGCCTTCATCAGTGTACTGCCCCCATATGGGAACGTATATATTTATCAAACATAATTATCAGCGAACACGTGTTTAATCGTCTAAAACTCATCATCGTGGCTAGAGCTAGCGAGATACAGGACCCCCAGAAACTGACGCCCTACGCTCTATCACTGGGCCAAGTAGAGCGTCGGGCGTCAGTCATTGTGGGCTCGAAACACGTGTCTATGGATAATTATATCTATCTATCTATTTATCTCTCTCTCTCTTTCTCTCTATCTCTCTCTCTCTCTCTCTCTCTCTATATATATATATATATATATATATATATATATATATATATATATAATCAATGAATTAGCCTGATTACTCCGGGAATGAAACATGAATGTTTGCATGCACCTTACTTGTCATATATACTACTCACGTATTGAGCACTGGTATATATATATATATATATATATATATATATATATATATATATATATATATATATAAGGAAAGACATGTACAATAAGAGAAAATTGGTGTTAAAAACGTGGATGAAAAGAAAGAGGTCAGAACAACAAGAACCGATTAGTTAAAACATTTATTTATATTTTCTGCAATTTGAGATGAATATCTATGTCGATGACTAATGATTTAAAAAATAACAGTGAAACGCAGATGGCGTGTAAATGTCTCGACTCGGACCTACAGTAGTGAACAGCTCCATTTGTATAAAAATTAAAAATAAGTATGACTGTAATCCAGGCTTTACTTGCCTGACAATTTCCTTATTTTTCTTCCTTTATATACGAGCACTGAAGATAGCCACCCCAAGACATAAATACATAGGATACAGGAACATTTTATAAATATCTTAGTGGTAGGCCGAAACAATTGTATGCTAGTAATAAAAACAGATTTTTGGTGTGAATCTGTTCTTCCTTACATTTTATGTGGTTTAAATTAAATTAAAATATTTTATACCATAGCACTAGCCTTACACTATTGAACAATTACAATTGTTCCATGTTATAAAATTTATATATTTAAATATAAGTACATGTACATATATAAATGTGTGTGTATGTGTGTGAATGTGTGTAAGACAAATATATATTAAGGCACAAATGGAACTTAATTACTCCTTAATCACTTGGTAGTTCTCGGTGGCCGTAGGGATAGAGCGATAGCTTGCGAAGTCTCGGTTGATTCCGTAAACTTGGTTCGCACCGTACGGTTTGAAATTATCACTTCCTACACTGATGAAAGCAAATAGCTTGAAACGTTGGCGCCTCAATTTAATATTTATTTATAAATATTCTTATATATATATATTTATATATATATATATTTATATGTATTCATATATATTTATATATTTATATATATATTTATATATATATATATATATGTGTGTGTGTGTGTGTAAGGTTATAATGTTTTGTTCGTTGTACTACTCTATTTGTCTTGGCCTTTTGGCTAAGATCAAAGTGTAGTATCTGTTCCGATGGATACTGCACTCCATAGACTGGTATTGTCTTGGCCTTCGGGGCTTGATTTACGCCGGTCTATTGGGGGTTGCCGGTCCTGTGCAGTTCTCGGAGGTCCACCCTCCCAGGCTTCGCCTCCCCTCTTTGGGGAGGAGTAAGTTTAATGCTTACTTCCTGAGGCGCCCCTACCGGGGAATGCTGACGGGGCTGCCGAGGCAATTTTAATGGCCAGAGTGCTCACCTGTCGGGCGCTGGCTTTTCAAACCCCACTTTCCCGACCCGATCTTGGGTCACATCTTACTTGTGGGAGTAAGATAAAAACTGGCCTTGTTCCTAACTTCTGGTTAGGAGTAAATGAATACTCTATGCCTATTGTTGTAGTCGGTAACTTTTCTTAAGTATGTCCGGGTATTTTTTCTTTCTTTCACATACTTTATGGTCTTATTTCTTCAACTGATAAAAAAAATGCTGCGTGTGTATCGTTATTATGAACACTTTGTGTAATGAGTATCGCAGTTCGTGTACATATAAACTGTTTATCATGTCAACGTTAACATAACGCGGTTGTTTCGTCACTTCCCAATGAACTGGCAACGCATTTATTGGAGTGTAACTGAACCGTCTTGGAAAGATTGCTCTTAGTGTTTGGCTCACTTCATTCTTCAACGTATCAAACGCATTAAAGAAATCCAGTACATTTAAGCGAGGCTTCAAGAGCGAAAACTTGAATCTTCGAAATAGGCGACCCAAAACATTCAAGTTTACTCTTCCTCTTGAATGTGTTAGGTTACCGATGTCTATGCACACGCAATATCCAACTAGATTTAACTTGAGTAAATTATCATTTATTCACATAACTAGCAGGACAACATGGCGTTGCTCGGGATTGAATGAGGCGTTTTGTGTCGTTTTGCTCACATATAACTTATTCTTTACATTTTGTAATATTTCTTTTTTTTATCTTCCTCCCACAGCAGTAAGATGTGACACAAGGTTGGAAAAAGTGGGATTTGAAAAGCCAGCGCCCGAGAAGGAGAGCACTCTGGCCTACAAAAAATTCCTGGGCAGCCCCGTCGGCATTCCCCGGTCGGGGCGCCTCAGGCAGTAAGCAATAAACTTACTCCTCCTCAAAGAGGGGAGGCAAAGCCTGGGAGAGTAGACCTCCTAGAACTGCACAGGGTAAACCCACAAACCGGCGGAATAAAGACCCGAAGGCCAAGACGATACTGGTCTATCGGGTGTAGTATCCATCGGATCAGATACTACACTGTGATCCCAGCCAAAAGGCCAAGATTCCTTTTTTTAATATGTGACGCAAAGATGTATAAAGTGACATTAATTAATAGTCTTGAACTCCTTCGAGGCACACCTGGCATTTTCAAGTTATGAATGAAGACCTCCTTGTGCATTCCTTATTAACATTTCTCGTCTTATTTTTTATTTTCTATAATTGTTAAGTTATAGATAAAATAAAACGCCGTATTTCATTTTGTATGAATGTGAAGCGCGAACACAGACTGACGATAATGCCATACCTCCTTTCATCAAAATGAAATATACTTATCCAAATACTCTGACTAATGTAGTGTCAGAATATATATATATATATATTATGAGAGTCTGGCTCCGAACCCCTAGTGGGAGGGGGGTAAAAAACAAACAAACAAGCAGGAACTGCATCTTATTTATGTTCGTCAAGGTAAGTGATTTTCAAAGTTATCATTAGCCACTGACACGTTAATTCGCATTCTCTATCACAGGCTAGTCATATTTTCATATCTATCCCGGCCTATTCAGACCTATGTATGTATGTATGTATCTATGTATGTATGTATGTATGTATGTATGTATGTATGTATGTATGTATGTATGTATGTATGTATTAAAATGGCGTCTCATTCTACGTTCTACGTGTTTGTGTAACTTTTAATGTCAATGCAAATGAAAGTCACTATAAGTCACATTGTTCCCACTGCAAATATGGAAGATCTTTCTGTCGCACTATAGATATCATTAGTTTGCATGTATATTTGCATGTTTGTTAACTCGATTACGAGAAAATATACGTCACCGATTCTAATAAAATCAAGTTCCAATTAAAACGTGTCGCATGAGCCACATAAGAACCTTTATTGTGTGGTTGTAGAGCCACATAAATGTGTTGATACAGAATGAATATATATATATATATATATATATATATATATATATATATATATATATATATATATATTCCACAATTAAACAACACAAACACCGCAAACCACGGCATTTGCGTTGTTTGTATGATTGTGGATACATATATATATATATATATATATATATATATATATATATATATATATAATTTATAAATAAATATTAATACGTACAGACGCTAGCGTTTCAAGCTTATTGCTCTCATCAGTGCAGGAAAGTAACAATTTCAGACGGTCGGGAGGCGCGAACCTGGTTCACAGAGTCAGCCTAGAATCTGCAAGCAGTCGCCATATTCACTCAGCAAACGGAAACTGTCACGTAATTAAGGGAAATTAAGATCTATATGTACCTAGAAGCGGGCACAGATAGAAGACTAGTCGAGAGTGTTCGACGAACATATTCGGAACTTTACATTAGAGCTTTTTGACAGTCTATTTTTAACATCCTCGAGAGTGCTCAACTTTAATTTCTAAAAGAACTCACATCCTTATTCTATGTTCTATGTACTACTGGTAGTACGTCAATCTTACTGTGAGACATCTAGCAGTTGGATGACCGTACCTCTTGTTTAGAAGGTAGGTTCTATCAATAATCGGCCATTCACATTGCTTCTGCACTCCATATGTCTATGGACTCTCCTGAGTGCGGCACGACGGATCAATTGGTAGAGTTGTCGCTCCACATACAGGTGATCTAGAATTTTAATGCTTCGAACGTGTTTTTCTGAATAGTCTTAAGAAGGGCGAAAGTCTAGTCTCAGGCCTCCGGTCTATGGCCGCTGTGGTTTACAGTGGCTGTGTTGTTTGTGTGATTGCGGAAATAAATATAATTCACTCGCATCTTAATACACACACACATATATATATATATATATATATATATATATATATATATATATATATATATATATATATATTAATCCAGGTAGGGTAAAAATCCACAGGGTAGAAATCCAAAGGGAATCAAACCGGGCTTATAAAATGGTGCTCAATAAAAATATAGAGCTGTATTGTGAATGCTTTTATTCAAGCATGTACAAGGTCTGCTACACTGGCATGTCGATGTTATCGATCTACAGCTCTCAAGAGCTGAGGTCTCATCAGGCAGAGAATTATTTTATGATCCAACCTGGTCGTTGAATTGGATCATAAAACAATTCTCTGCCTGATGAGACCTCAGCTCTTGAGAGTTGTAGATCGATGACATCGACATGCCAGTGTAGCAGACCTTGTACATGTTTGAATAAAAGCATTAACTATATATATATATATATATATATATATATATATATATATATATATATATATATATATAAAGAAAGAAAGAAAGATTGTCGAAGAGTGATAAACATGCACGGATGTCCAAATTTATTTAAAACTTCAAATGTTCAATGCAAGGTATATAAAATTAATTTTATTACAGAATATACCTTGCATTGAACATTTGAAGTTTGAAATAAATTTGGACATCCGTGCATGTTTATCACTCTTCGACAATCTTTCTTTATAATTGCTCTATCTCGTATATATAGGTTCTTTCTACTAAAAGTGTACTTTTAGTTTCTTACTTATATATATATATATATATATATATATATATATATATATATATATATATATAGTTGCATTCCAATGACCATAGGAAAAATCAATCCCAAAACCATAATTTTCATTTATGCTCACAATTTCTTTATTTACACATTTCGATGAATACCTTTTATTTCTTTTTCTGATAAACAATTTTTTTCAAACTTTAATACATTTTCTGTATCTTACTCGCATTGCACAGCAAAGTCAAGAGAAATATATAGTCTTTAGATAACATTACTGATAATAAGAGCAGTAGTTTGTATAATAGCAATATGAAAACATATTATTCAAAAGAGAGACGAAAAGAAGGTTTAAAGAGTTTTAAAAGTATTGACAGAAAATAATTGCATGCCGAAATACATGAAAAGAACTCACATGAAGAATGGTGACAAAAATCTAGGAAAACCCCTCTAAAAAACTGCATCCGAAATCTGAAACAACTCAATCCCCGAATGCACCTATAACGTATATATGCTCTGAAGCTTGTAATAAAACTTCATTGAGCTTGCAATTTGAAAAAAAATCGGATATTATAAGGAGTATATACTTAAATATATATTTTTTTATAAAAACTCACACATATATATATATATATATATATATATATATATATATATATATATATATATATATAATTTATTTGAAAACAGTATATACATATGTCAAATAAATCACTATTGAGCACTATATTGATTTCTTTTCAATATAATTTGACAACCACTATATGTATATATATATATATATATATATATATATATATATATATATATATATATATGTATATGTATATATATATATATATATATGTATATGTATATATATATATATATGTATATATATATATATATATATATGTATATATATATATATATATATATATATATATATATATATAATGGAATAATTTTAAATCAGTAAAATAAAATATTTATTGAATTGCCCTTAGTTTAAATTGATTCTTCTGAAACAGCAAATATAATTTTTATATCTGTTTTCTCTCTGCGAAAATAGATCTTATTACAGCAATAGAATGTATTGTAAACTATTAAATTATTCAAACTAATCTTAACTAAGTATATTTATATGTATATATATATATACTAATATATATATATACATATGATATAATTCAGTAGAATATAAAATTTATGACATCATATTTCGTAATCATTTTCCCAAAATGTCAACACTCAACAATATTATCCACGTGTACACGCGTTTAAAAAATCCAATTTATTATCACTTTTACACAGGGTAAACATCTTGACAACTTAATGCCTTTCTGCGCCAGCCCAAATTCTTTATCAACCCTTATATGAGAAACTTGCAATAGACATATTCGCAATACTTTCAAGAACAAAAAGAGAAGGTCCGGAAGAATGGTAAAACATATTCTACTTCAATGACAGGCTAAAAAAACTGATATAAATAAAAAGTCAAAATACAGGATTGGATCGATTGTTAACAGACTCTGATTATTTTATTATTGGAATTAATCTGTATTATTTAGTTGGATCCTGAGAATTCGTCATATTTTATTTGTTATATAAAATAGATATCTTATGTAATCTCCAAGCGATTTAGCTAAATTTTAGTTCTTAAACTAAACTTTATATATATATATATATATATATATATATATATATATATATATATATATATATATATATATATATATATATATATATATATATATATTGCGAACGTAGACGCAAAAATGTAAGTACATACCAAAAACACAGGTATGGTTAATTCTCTTGGGGCATTGTCTCCAAAACTGAGCAGACGTGTTTCAGAGACATTCTTCCTTTCCTTGATGTATTAATATTGTGTAATTCTAATAGTATGTAATAAAACTGCACTAAAACAATATTAAAACCCAACACGATAATGCGTGCTATTGTTATTATATGTTCTCTGTCAACCTCTACACGAAATAACTGTTATCTCTTGCTACGAATAGAGAGAAAGAGAGAAACACACAACTCTATTATCGCAGTGAATATAATCAACACACAAACGTCACATCAATAGGACACAATTGTTTATGTTTGCTACTCCTACCGAGCGTCACAACTCTTCACGCTAGCCATATTAATTTTTAATTATTATTATTAGTAGTAGTAGTAATAGTAGTATAAGTATTAGTATTATATTCGCATGTAAATCTGTGTTTGGCTGTTCACTTTCTCATTTGTCTGTTCTATCTCACCACAGTCATCGACATTACATATTGGCGACGTTTATGTCGAACTCTGTATGTTGTATATTCGGTCATTTTAGGTGTGTGTGAAATTCACACGGACACATGAGGCTTTTTTTTACAATGAAGGATTTATTAGATTTAAAACAGAGTGACAAATACGGTTACGGGGATAAGAAAGACATATACATTAAGAAATAGTTTACTGTGTTCTATCTCTCTCTCCCTCTCTCCGTCTGTCTCTCTCTCTCTCTCTCTCTCTCTCTCTCTCTCTATATATATATATATATATATATATATATATATATATATATATATATATATATATATATATATGAGAGAGAGAGAGGCGGCTCGCGCAACCAGTTATGCTAGCTCACATTGTTGGCCTGCCGAACATCCATTGGGGTTTTAGGGGCAAGTAGTTTGTTCGTTACTGCTTCACTCGAAGAACTGAAAACAAACAGAGACCATGAATTACTTTTTAGGAAGTGGCGTTATATTCTTAATTTCTGCTTATCCGCAGGGGTCATCCGTTTTATTCCAGATCACTCAATCATTACAACAGCTCCATCACCCATTTGCTCCACTCGACTAAAGGCCCTCATTCCGTTATATGTACAGCATTAGTTTTGCATGCTTATTGACCTCCTTGTTAATAGAATTACACGAAATTTACGCCACTACTTACCACAAAATCTAATGGAAATGTGACACATGAATCAAAGAAGAACCCATCGCATTTTGGTGTTGATCCAGCTAAAATTGTCGATCCTTTCTGGCTCAATACCTTTATTTGGCTCAAAAACTTTATCTAGTTGTTGAGCCAGATAAAGGTATTGAGCCAGAAAGTTTTAAGTTTCATGCAATGGTTTAATTAAAAACTTAACAGCTATTTTACGCTGAATAATTATGTAGTTTTCATACGAGAAAGAGAATATTTTAAAAACTAAAGTAATTTATAAATACTAAAGATAACATTAAGGAAAAATAAATTATGTTTGTATATTTAAAACACGAACATAAGTCAATTGTGGGACTGCATACATCTGCCTCACAACGTTATTTTGGGCCTTACTTTTCCATATTGTGTATATTCCTGAAGTTACATCATTTAAATGTTGATAATTCAAAAACTATTAATCTACCCAGGATGAAATTTAGCATGTTGGTTACTGTTATCAAAGAGCATCAAATCCATACATCAAATTTTGAATAAAATGGAAGTTGAAATTCCATCAAAATTACGACCATGATCGAACTTTCCAATGCCAAATATCAATATCATATCAGATGCAGGACTTCATTGGCTACAATTTGGTGCAAGTAGCGATTGTGTACGGTGAACGATACACAAGTTATCACAAAAGGTGTAGTTCACTTTTTTCCGTTAGCTTGACCATAACCTTAGACCATAAATATTTTGAACAAGTTTGGTGAGAATTTCTCCGGCGATGTCGAAGCTAGGATGTACACAAATACAGTAACAAACCAACTAGACATAAAACATAACCTCTTTGACGGAGATAAAAAAATGTCCAATGAGTTTTCATGACTTCCCAAGTGAATTACTGATGGAGTGTTTCCATTTTGAATCGATGGTGTTTGTTTAATTAAATAAAACTTCTCTGTCAGAAACTGACAAAATCTACCGTCACCCTTCGCTACCAGAGCTATAAAATTCTTGAGACTGCTGGTGTTTGTGTGTCAGAATGGTTAGTGGGAGGTGAAGGTAGTTAAGTGGATAACGATACGGACTAAAGAGCTTGATGTTCCAAGTTCGAATCCAGTCGGTTCCACAGTACCACTTTCACTTAGGGATGTTGACACCCTTCTCGTGGTCTTTCCCGTAAGTACCCGATGTCTTTCCAGAAAGATTTCTAACTAGAAAAACACCGGGGAAACTAATGCCAGCACAATAGTTATCTGATTCACACGAAAGAAGAATGGTTAGTGTATGTGTGTCAGAATGACGTGGCATGAAAAAAACACGAAATATAAAGTAACCGTTTTCGTGTTTACCCAAAAGAAAAATATTCAAAACACGAAACATCTAAAGAAATTCCAGGAAATTCCGACAAAAGGTCAATGGGGACGGTCGTCTCAAAAACAAAATCGGTCATGCGTTTCACACAGAAAGGAATCCAAGATTGATGTAAGTTCTGTTTCAAATCATATTGACTTTCACAATAAGTAAAATGGTTTGTTCTGGATTCAACTAGCAAGATTACCTGGCGTTGCCCACGTATATATATATATATATATATATATATATATATATATATATATATATATATATATAAAACAATATCTGTAATCAATAAAATAAATTTTAAGTATGTAATTGTTAACTTTATAAAGATTAACGAAAAAATATAAATAATTCCCATAATGGGTGAATGCATAATTTTTTTTTAAATTAATTTATTTACTACTAGTAAGATATTCTGGGACCTTCACAGACTGAACAAACTAACAACTCAAGCAGCTGAACCAAATAAGTAGGAAACTAATGACTATGGACAAAGAAGAATGATGCTGATCGAGTATATATGTAAAAGGACAGAAAGGAGAAGAAGTCTGGTAAATAGAAGACTGCGTGGATGATCCGATAAAAGAACTAGAAAAATATATAACCTACGTTACAGAAAGGCTGATTACCGCCGAAAAAGCACTACCAAAAAGAATACAACAGGCAGTGTAACTGGAAACAAAGGGACAAGAAAACACCAACGTGAAGAGAAGAAGCTAAAAAGACGATTTATAAAACCGGCCAAAAGAGAGACACACGAAAACACGTGGATATAGCTACGAAAAATAGAATTAAACATAGGAAACGTATCGCTATTGAATGCTGCACAAAACAACGCGATCTGAACGAATTATATAAAAGCCGAAATAGACAAAACCCAGGAAAATAGTAAATACAGACTCTGTGGACAAAGTGACGAAGCGATTAACCACATCATAACACAAAATATAGAAAACTAGCCCAAAAACAGACACGACAGCGTGAGGAAGGCATACACTGTGAACTTTATAAACTTCTGTACGTTGAACATTCAAACAATTGGTATACAAACAAATCGAAGACTGTAGTGGGAAACGAAAAAGATAAAATGCACTTGGGAATGGAAATACAAATGAACTAATGGATCTAAGCAAGGAAACCTGACCTGATAATAGTCAAGAAGAAGAAGAATACCTGCCAAATCGTACACTTCGCCGTCCCAACATGTCACAGGAAACTAAGCAAATACTTGGATCTTTCCACAGAGCTGACAGGGCTATGGACGATGAAGAAATTTATTGTCGGACCACTAATTGTAGAAGCGTTTGAAACAGTCTCGAAAGTCCTGGAACAAAGAAAAAACTATACATCATACAACGCACGGAACTGATCAAAATATCCAAAATATTAAGAAAAATCCTCGAATGCGGAAACCAACCCTCATAATCAGCGAACGCCGACCAACCATCGATAAATATAAATAGAACAAAATATATAGAAAGAATAGGACACAAACTGCCAAAAATCTCATAATCTGAGAGCTCCTCTCCAAACACACACATTTGTGACCTCGATTTGTGCTACACAAAATAGTCATGAAGGCTTAAAGAGGATGGAAAGACCAATGAAAGAAAAGTATCAACTAGACGTCCACTGAAAGAGTGCAGAGAGTACTGGAATCTTAGAGGGGCTTATTGCCACTAACATTCTAGAGGTCAACGTTTTGTGTCAGCGAGAAACGAATGGTAAACGGCTATTCCGATGACGCAAAATGATTTGCAACGGTTGTAAAAATAAGCGGAGAGTGCTGAAAATTTTAGGGAATTGTTTATCACTCAGATTTCAGGGAACACCACTTGTCTTTTCTAGTTAGCAATCACTTGTATTGAAACTTGTAAGAAGTTCTAGTGAGTAAATAATATTCTATATAAGTATACGCTAAGCTACCGAATGTTCGTACGTACGTTATCACTTTTGACACGCATTTCGAAAAAGGTAGATCGTCCGATTAGTAAACATATGTGATTAGTAATTAATCTGGTGTCACTGAGATAAAGAATTCCGACTTGACCCATTTTAAATGAATGGTTCCAAAACCAAATTAAAACTTTTTAAAAAGTATAATTTTAATTAAATTTTTTTTTAAAGTGACATTTGTTTTATTGATTTGAAGAATATTTAGCGGATAATTATTTTACGGTAAGAAGGCGGAGAATATTTGTTTTAAAAATAAGTAAATTGCTACAATTTTAAAGAAAGAAAGAAAGAAAAAAAGAAGAAATATATTCATTTTATTTATTTCAAGAATATTTCGCTGACAATGACAATTATTTTTACGGAAGAAGGAAGGGTAAGTCTTTTTTAATAGTATTAAACCTGACAGACATTTATTATTTCCAAAGGAATATTATTATTAACAGTAAATCTTACAGATTGATGCAGAAAGTACTGTGGAATTTCCACGGGCCCCGCGAGTTAGAATGACTTCCAAAACTCTAGAACAAAGTGGTATATATAAATAACATGTTGTATTAGAATGACGAGACGGGATACAGAATGCGAAGAAGAAAGAAACTTTAAATGAATGTCACCAAAAAAGTAAAAGCAATGAATACGCTTCCGGTTGCAATCGTCGCCTACATGTTTAACATCATCAATTCAAAAATAGAAAAACTAAAAAGAAAACGCTGACAACTGGGAAACAACTTCTCCAAACTAAAGCAGATGCGAATAGACTTTATCTCCGTTTACATCTGGACGACATGTAAAACGATCACCATCGGTTTTGATTCAAACCATTTCGTCGTTGCCAATAGCCTGCCCACGTCAAACATGCTTATGTTGACAAAACCTCATACCCATCAATGGTTGGATGGTGCAGGGTTAAAAGCTGAAGCGTAGTTTCTTTTTTCTTGCTTTGAATGGTTTCTGTTTGCGTACAGTGGGGTATGGCGGCGTTGAGGTTGTTACGACCTGGCGTGCAGTGTTTTATTCCTGTCGGTTACATAGCATCACTTTAGTTGTGTCCTTCAAAAGGGTCACAATATGCAAGGTTGTTACTTGAGTGTAAGAAACAACCAACACAATAGTATAATGAAAAAAGAAAGGTTTATTGCAACAGATTGTACTATAACAGATGGACAGAATTAGTAAAGTGAGTTCGTATAAATCAGAATGGTAAAACTTGTTGACCGGTTTGATTCTGTTGTCGGCATTCTTGCAGGAGGGGCCACGTAATGGTTGCGACCATCACTAAGTGAAAGTGGTATTGTGGAATTGACTGGATTCGAACTTGGCACACTCAGGTCGTCAGTCTGCGTTGTTATCCACTTAACCACCGTCACCTCCCTGACAGAAATAGTAAGACATTACTAATCTACAAAGCAAGACCGTTGAGTAATGCAGTGTTCACTGTATATAGTTCTGTATTAGTAATTTCTCGTAAGAAAAAAGGGGGGAAGTATATTCTATTACAACACTTTTCTCTGCGTTAATTTTCCATAAAATTTTGCTCAATATTTTTTTTCTTTTTGAGGTCGGGACACAACCGTTTCATTTGTTTTCTCTCTTGTGGGTTTCGAGTAGTTGGCTCTTTCTTGCATTAGTGTGAGTAGAAGGACTATTACTTCCGGCATTGGTAGGATTAGCGAAACTGTTATATCGAACACATCGTACAACACTCCCATGGATATTTATTCATCAATTTCTTGTGGGACATCTTTCTTCTGGTTTAATTATCTCTTGTATTCGAAATGTTACTTTTCGACATTTACGTTACTCTGACAAGTCTACTAATGATTGTTCCATCTTCCGGTAAATCCTTTTAACCTCTATAGTTTTCTAACAAAATGTTGTCTTTGTGCTTAAAAACTTTGATGGCAGTTTTCTTTTTTTACGTTTTTCTTTATTGTACCCGACAACAACCTGCCAAATACTGAGCTAATTTTCCTTGTAAACATCAGTTCCGCCTATAATATGCATTAAACTGTGCTTCGGTTTGGAGTGATTCTGTATACAGATTTAGATTTCTGACTGCTCCTCTCATCTGTGTCAAAGCTGTAATTCTTCCTTAATGCTCTCTTGAAACTGTCCATAAATCTTTCCACTGATCATTGCATCTAAGATAGTATGGGGAAGTCGTAGTATCCTCAATGGACAGAAATGTCCAGAAATCTGTGAATTTCATTCCAGTAAACTCTGTGAATTTAATTTCGGTAAACTCTGTCCCATTGTCGCTTACTATTGCTATAGACATATTAAAGCGACTAGAATGTTCGTTCAGCACATTATATTAATTGTGGTTGTCGGGTGTTTACATTAGAATATTTTCAGGTACATGGTGTAGCTGTCCACAACTGTTAAATAGTAGTGAATATTTTGGGACTCAGCATATTCAATATGCAGTCTCATCCATTGAAAGTCTGTTTTGTGGGCAATTACTAAATTTTTACTGGTAGTGCTTTTCCGCAAGTTGACAACCTCAATACACTTCCACATTTTTTATATCCTGGTCTATATACGTACAGCTACGCATTAAGTATTTCATTCTTGAAATACCTGGATGTGAAATTTATTAGGAATTTCCTTTTATGGTAGTGAAGACATAAATCTTTCATTCAGTAATACTTGGTTTATATTTTTCTTTATTAATTTGTCCTTTTCTGCTTCTCTCTCAATATATTACAAAATTACTGAGAAATCACGAATGGTAATAGATATTAACACTGGTCGCCAGTTTCAGCGTTCGATCCCATTCTACTCTACCACTTTTTTCTTTTTTTTTTTAATTTATAACATTCGCCAACACGGTAGAGGGGGGGGAGAAACAACAATAGGCCGTTTCTTTTTTATTCGACGTCATGCAATAGGTAGTACTTTCTCCCGTGCAACGCCGGGCGACGGGTTCCGCTAGTAAAAATATTATCTTTTTTTTTTGTTTTTAATATATGCATCGATATGGGTTTCTAAAACGTATATTCTTCATATGTAAACGATGCTTCTAACGGACGAAAAAATTCTTTATACGCCTAGACAAGGTCGGCCTACTTTTGCTATTGCTGCAGTATTTTGTGAATTGTTTCTGCGACGGATAAAGTTCAGCTCTGGCAACGCGGAATTCTAACCAAATATATAGAAACAATAGATATGAAGATTGGAAAACATTGACAAAACACCATCTTTGGTATTATTTGGATAACTTGGACAACTGTTCTCGTGGTTGATGTAATTATCACAACATTTCGGCCGATGCAACCTCCGACCTTCTTCAAGTGCGTGTTGTCGATCTCGGGAATCTTTCTGGCGAACTCGGAAATCTGTACGGAATTTCGAACGGAACCCTTTATTTAATCCACAATGGTAACTTGTTCTCGTTCTGTCAACTATGACCGAGTAAAAGTTTTAAACAATTCGTCCGAATAATCTAAATTATCACTCCTCATCAAAAAAATTCCGAGGCATGAAAACCATCTTGTCTTAACTTGATAATGGAGTTTTACACCGAAATATTGTTTATAAAACAATAGTTTACACTATGTTACCAGGTTTTATTTTGTTTTCAATATATGCATCGGTATTGCTTTGTAAAACACACACACACACACACACACACATATATATATATATATATATATATATATATATATATATATATATATATAGAGAGAGAGAGAGAGAGAGAGAGAGAGAGAAGAAATATGAGTGATAAACATGTACGAATGTTCAAATTTATTTCAAATTTCGATTGTTCAATGCAAGGTGTATTCTGTAATAAACTAGTGTTTATTATTCTTTCCTTAAGCCAAGGGTTTTCAAAGATCGAAATCTTATCATCAGAGGAGAAATACAGATAGATAAGTTGTCTGTGGAAAAGCCAAAGTTCAAACATTTGAAAAATATTATTAAAAATGGAGTGCAAAAAAGTTCGTGTAAAAAAGATATGTGGTTTGTCCAGATGGTAGTTGTCCGTTGAAAAGGTGTCCAATGAAAAGGAGATTTTGAAGAAGGCGAAAAAAGTTTTTCGTAGGGGCAGTATGGAGAAAGTGTTCAAAGTGAAGTAAATCCAAAGGTAAAATGTTGAAATCAAATCGTAGATGGAGCGCACTTAAATGGAATCGATGTGAGAAAGCTGGCCATTTTTGATAACTTCCCGGGCCATAATAGAAAAGCGAATGGTATTATTGGTGAGATATTCAAGCAAGCGAATCCAAGAAAACATCTTAAGTGAAAAAGTTATGGCTTAAGGAAAGAATAATTAACACTAGTGTATTACAGAATACACCTTGCATTGAACAGTCGGAATTTGAAATAAATCTGGACATTCATACATGTTTATCACTCTTATTTCTTCTACCTTTATAATTGCTCTATCTCGTATATTGAGCTTAACCCTTTCACTATAGGGTCTATCTACTTAAACTTTACTTTTGGTTTATATTTGAGTCTCCTATATATATATATATATATATATATATATATATATATATATATATATATATATATATATATATAAAGATTTTATATTTAAAATATTAATTTTATAACAAAAGACAATTGTAATAGCTCGATAGTGTGAGGCTAGAGCTATGGTATCAAATATTTTTATTTAATTTAAACCACATCAAATGTTAGGAAGAACAGAATCACATCATTTCACAAGAAACTGTTTTTATTTCCAGTATATAATTGTTTCGGCTTACTACCAAGATAGTTATAAAATGCTCCTGTATTCCATGCATTTATTTCCTGGTGGTGATTATCTTCACTGCTCGTATATAAACAAAGAAAACAAACAAAAAACAAAGCAAAAACAAAAAGGAAATTTTCAGGCAAGTAAAGCCTGCATTACAGTCTGTACCTATCATCATTCTTTTATATACCAATAGAGCTGTTAACTCCGATAGGTCCAAGTCGCGGCATCCACACAACACGTGCGTTTCGCTATTAGATTTTTAAATCGTTCGTCATCGACTTAGATATACATTCCAAATCATAGGAGATATAAATTAATGTTTTAACTAACCGTTTGTTTTGTTGTTCCAACCTTTTTATTTCTTTTCATCCAGGTGTTTCCTTATTATATAGGCCTTTCCCCCATTATATGTCCGTGGTCAACTCCCGTTTTTCCGCACAACAGGAAGTATACAAACTTAGCCGTTCGAGCCGTTCAGTAATTAACTAGATCAGTCATTGCTGTCTTAATTATAATATAGTGTATAATAATGTTATAATATGTAAATTCTTCTTTTATATTATTTTATTTTAAGGTATTTTATTAGAACATGTGGGTTTAATTTCATTATCAATCTTGCTGTGACTCTACCGAAGTTCAACTATCGTAACTATTCCTTATTACAATCACCCCTTGAATTAAATTAAATATAAATAAAACATAATACCTATTTAAAAATAATTTTATATTTAATCACAAATATTTTTCATATAATTAATAAAGGTGACTATATTATTTAACACTAACTATATATATTTATTTATCACTATATATATATATATATATATATATATATATATATATATATATATATATATATATATATATAGAATATAGAAAGAAAAGTTCACATACACATTGCAACTGACAGCATTTATAATTTACTTCGACTTCTATTCTTGCTCTGTTTTCTACATTGAGCTCTCTTACTCGGATTTCTTACCAAAATTATTCACTTTAACACTATATATATATATATATATATATATATATATATATATATATATATATATATATATATATATATGGATTATTTGGATTACTCAGCCTACTGTTCCTATCTTTCATGTTATTCTAATATTCTTCATGTGCGTCTTGTTGAACTCGGGAATCTTTCTGTACAAACTCAGAAATCTGTACGGAATATCGAACAGTACCCTTTATTTAATCCACGAAGGTAACTTAGTAATCCACAAACGGCTGTTTCATCGTTTACGACTCATCAGTGTGTCTAGACGTAGCGATTGTATTCACGCCAGAATTCGAAAGACGAACGGTCGGTCACATACCAATGCAACCAAACAGTCCAAGTACTTAACTCCCTGCGCCAACAAACATTGACACTGACCGTAGAATTCCAAGTGTTATATACGTTGTCTATTTCTTTACATACATATTTTTATTACGCCTGCCGGAAAACTCGAGAAATCTATTCTTTACAGAAGAGTATTGTTTTACACTAATGGGAAACCGTTATTTTCTGTAATCGAATAGAACACCCCTTTACCTCTTCTCTTTCTCTCTCTCTCTCTCTCTCTCTCTTTCTCTCTCTCTCTCTCTCTTTCTCTCTCTCTCTCTCTCTATCTATCTTTCTCTATCTCTATCTCTTTCTTTCCTTTTTTACAATTACTTTAACTTTGTCATTATACGCACTCGCTCTTTCTTTCATCATTCGCACTCTATTTCTCTCTCTTTCTTTCACTCTCTCATTATTCTCTCCTTTTCTCTCTCTCTCTCTCTCTCTTTCTCTCTCTCTCTATCGTGTATTCGATCACACATTGCTTATCATAAAAAAAAAAGACTAAAATAGGGAGAGGTTTAGAGAAAGATAGAGAACGGGAGAGAGAGATAGAAAGAGAGAAAAAGAGAGTTGGGAGAGAGGGAGTCAATATACACCATAAAACAGAAGAGGTAATATGTTTAATCAGATAATGTCGACTCGCATTACGCTTGTCACTCACTAACAAAAAAAAAACATTCTTCTTCTCTTTTTCTGATAAAAACATCAAAGTCAACCATAAATCTCAATACATTATCTCGATATTTATAAAATTGTTTGGCCATTAGTTTTTTGTTTTTTTTGTCAGAATAAGCATTAAAAAAAACATTTATATTATTTTCATGTTATTTTTATCAGTTTAAAATATTTGATATTAATGAGAAAAAATTATAAGACAACTTCTCGGGTGTCTGTGTACATGTGTGTTTCTCCCTTCTCCGTGACTTGCACATCATTTTCTTTATTACTAGCAGGACCCGTCGCCAAGCGTTGTCCGGGAGAAATATAAAAGAATGAATTAAAATGTGTAAACAACCGACGGAACGCAAATAGGTCACAACGGATAGTTTTAATGTTAAGAAAAAATGCATCTTTTGAATTGTAGAAAATCTATGTACCCCCGAAAATGGGGTGGAACAAAAATAGAAATGGCCACAGTGTAGAAGGATATCTGCTTCACTGACTTATTATGGAAAAGGGTACTTCTGTCGGGTCGGGATATTTGTTCGATCTGTTATCTATTTCCTTCTCAGCCATTAAAAAAAAACTTCTAGACTGCGCCAATTTTTATTTATGTTGTTACTTTAGAAAATATGATAAGCGTTAGTGAGTTTTAGAAAGGATTTAAGAAGCTTTATATACAATAATAGAAATTACCAATGTTGAAGAATTTGTCATTCATTGGCCATATTTTTGTCTTCTCTTTTGGGGAGGCAAGTAAATTTGATAGTTAAAATGTGAGAGATCGTAGAACAATTAAAGAATACAATTGCGACAGTGTTTAAGAATATTTTGTGTCTACCCTCGTGGGGAGGCAAGTTTATTGGATAGTTAAAAGGTGTTGGAGCGTAAAATATTTTTTAAAATGATACCAATTCAACGGTTTCTCTCTAATTGAAGGTATTTTATTGTCTTCGGTAAATTTTTATTGTAAATCATTTTGAGAATAGAATAGAATTGAAGATGGACGTATGTTATAGAATGTTAAATGAAAATGGCAAAAAGTATGTAATATGCAAGTTCAACTTTGCATATTGCATACTTTTTGCCATTTTCAAAATTGCTATTTTCGGCTTAATAACATGTCACGAATCCTTATTCCAATTTTGATCAAAATCCATTGCATGAATGTGATTCAGGTAAATGTCTCACATGTGAGGCCTTCAGAAGAAATTGAAATTCAGGGAATTATGCTTAATTGGTGTCAAATGACTATCGATCAAATTGAATGCAAATTTTTAATATTTGAATGTTCGAATAGGAGGTTGTGCATATATTATAGTCCCTAAAAACTTTTAAAATACTCCAACGAAACTGAAACTTTGGATATATTTATGAAGTGATAAATATCAGAGGTATCTGAATGTTCATGAAGGGTTTCCTCTTTGCTCCCTTCGGATCAAAGTAAACTGAACTAAGTAGAGTTCACATTTGGACCCCTTACGCCTAGCAGTTGTGTTAAAAAATTCATAATGATTGGTCAATTAGTTCAGGAGTGAATCCTGTACATTAAAAATATATAGACATATACACATACTTTATAATGAAATATTTTGTTCACTCCTACTTACTATGTACTCATTACGGGTGCGAGGGGTGTAGGAGAAGGGCTGTCGCTTCCTACTGGAAAGTTGAAGCGTCTTCCTCCTACCTCCCATTTAATCATTACGGGTGATACATCCAAAAAGTTGGGGGGGGGGTTTACTTCGTATCTTAAACGGAATATTCTCTACTTGTATAAATGAGGTTTGAAGAAAATATGTAAGCACTTACGGGCAATGTATATTTAATCAAATTAAGTCAAAGTTATGAAAATATCAAAGCGTTCGGCGGTATTATGAATGTTGTTTTGTGATCGATGATTGGGTGATTTGCGAATTCTGAAACCGGTGTTTCCGTGATTTGTTCTTTGTTTGAGTTTTGTGTGAAGACTTCATTCTTAGCAGGAATATAATTTGCTACCCTCTCCTTGGTTGGGAGAGGCTTAAAGAGGGGATTAATAATAATGTTTTAGGTTTTAAAAAGAAGTTAAACTTTCTGGGAACACGGTCGAAGGTAGTAGTCGAATGAAGTAATGTGTTTAGATGCGTTTGATGCATTATTTTTATTATCTACTCTAACTTATTTGGGCGAGGAAAAATGAAGTATACTTTATATAGAAGATAAGTTGATAAACAATGAAAAAGAATTAATAACCTGATGACACTTCGGAAGTTCTTCATAGATTTAAAATGCATTTAAATCAACTTTCAGAAATGAATATTCCTATAAGTCATATAAACGCGCGTTTCAAACTATTTTATGGAACCTTCTTATGAGAAGAATATATACTTGGTAAAGGACTGGTTATGTATTGCCTTCTACAAACTGATTCATATAAATCATGCTTACACGAGTTTCGAAACATTTAGTCAAGTTTGGTAGTAGTACAATATATATATATATATATATATATATATATACAAAGCAGCTTTCTATTAATGACATATATATATATATATATATATATATATATATATATATATATATATATATGTCATCAATGAGTCCTAGACGACAAAGCAGCTTTCTATTAATGACATTATATATATATATATATATATATATATATATATATATATATATATATATATATATATATATATGTTATCAATAGACAGCTGTTTTGTCGTCTAAGACTCATCACTGTGGCTAGAACTAGCAAGTGTATCGACATCGAGATTCGAAACCCGAATTAAACGACCGGTCACATTCATATGTGATCAGCAGCCAAGTAGCTTATCTATTGTGCTAACAAAATCGCCACTGGGTAGAAGAACTTATAGCGCTATATATACACTTTCTTTCTTTACATATATTTCATCACGATATCGATAACCAAGGAAATTTATTCTTTACAGATTATTATAGCTTTACGCCAAGTTGAAACCGTTATCTTCTCTACCAGAGAGCTCAGTCTATGAATAGAGGACATATGTATATAAGGATTTAAAATATAGTCACCGACAGACAGCTGTTTCATCGTCTACGATTCATAGACGTGTATCCATGCCGAAATTCAAAATCTAAACACATCAAAATGTGATCAGCAACTAAGTATCTTCTTAACCGCGCTAACAAACTCGCCACTTACGATAGAATAAATTTCAGTGCAATTAATATGACATAAACATGTCTTCTTTAGTGTTTACAGACATTTTTGTCTTTTTGATTGTCAAGATCCACCGATCGGCAAGACCGATCAGAGATCACAAAATGTGTTTTTGCTTTTTTTTGTAAAGCCGAGAGTAGAAGAAACGCTTGTACGTGGCAGTTTAGTAAATCCGTTAGGGCTACTTGGGAAGCATCGGTTAGTAAAAATTATGAAATCAGATTTTAAATCCCTTATTTTATTCTTTAGTCCTCACATTCACTGAGTGATGTTTCTGAGAAAGTGGAAAGAATTGCTGTTTATTGGGTCGGAATCTATCCATCTAACACTTTTTTTTACATTAAAGTGGAATTTATTTAGCTCATTACACCAAGAGTCTTCATGCCTTGTCATATATATATATATATATATATATA
>OY744529.1:74678144-74680644 GCA_963556195.1 Sepiola atlantica
TGTTAAATCAAAGTCAATGTGTCCCTATCAAGTTATCTCCCGTGCTAAACTCAAAACATCTTCAAAATTCAATGAAATTGGGATCAAAGGTGGATAATTTATATATCTAAGAATCCTGCGGAAGTATCTCCAGGTCATTTCCTGTTTATACAGAGGGTGGTCAAAAGGTGACGATGTTATTTCCTGTAAAAGTGACACTGACAATCCAGCAATCATACGACTACTATTGATGTTATCTCTGGGATGAATCGCACCTTGTATATATATATATATATGAAGTTAGGTATGTATATCTCTTCTCTATACGTATAAAGTTAGGTATATATATGGTAAGTTATGAAAATATATTTATGGCAATTAAGCTATAAAGAGTGTTCTGCGTTTTATCCCCGTAAGGAATCGTCAGGCTAAAGTTCATGTAGTCTGTGTTGCCGGGTGTTTTTATATATACACGTGGTGTTTAGTCTAGCAAGTTAACCAATCAGATTCTTTGTTATTTATGTTAATCCAATGAAACTCCAGTGTTTAGAAAAAGTGCTCAATATCAAGTGGAGCTGTTTTTAGTATAATTATTTTATTTATACAAATAGTTTTAGTTACATATATATATATATATTTATATATATATATATATATATATATATATATCGGCAAATTGATGGCATATCCATGGGTAGCCTTCTTGGTCCATCGTTAGCCAACATTTTCGTTGGATTTTTGGAAAACCAATTATTTTCCAAAGTGACCAAGCCGGCTTTTTACACACGTTACGTTGATGACACTTTTGCTTGTTTTCCTTCACGGAGTGATGCTGAACAGTTTCTTCGTCTTCTTTGTGACTTGCATCCATCGTTGCAATTCACAATGGAGGTCGAAGATTGTGGTTCCCTGCCATTCCTCGATGTTTTAGTGTCTAAAGCTGGTGTATCGTTTGAAAACTATGTGTATAGAAAACCAACGTTTACAGGCCATTATCTAAATTGGTTTTCCTTCGCCCCAAGATCAAGAAAAATAAATCTTATTGGCACTCTCACTCATCGAGAACTTATGATTTGTTCACCAACACGACTCGATGCGGAACTTGGTGAAATTACTAATATTTTTCTTGCTAATGGATATTCCATCAATATCATAAAAAACACCATTTCACGCAAAGTTGCTATATTTAATGGTGGTAGATGTATTGGCTCGTCACGGTGGCCTATTTTATTTGAAACTTCCATTGTTGGGTTCTGACGGTCTTGACATTGTCAAAAGGATTTCTTCTTCTACCCAACGTTGTTTTCCAGCAACCATGCTGAGAGTAGTTTACACGACTCGAACCTTTTTCTCTTCTTTTCGTAAGGATGTTTTGCCAGCCATTCAAAAGAATTCTGTTGTTTATAAATTCCTGTGTCAGTGTGGAGCTGACTACGTTGGCAAGACATGCCAAATATAAGAAATTAGAATATCCCAACACATACCACGTGATATTCGTTTACGCTAGGTTTCCAGATCATCCGGGAACTTTCAGGCACAGGAATCAGCCATCGGTAATCACCTGGTTAGTACAAATAGTTGTTCTGACAGGTATTCCGATGGGTGGTTTTCTGTTTTACACAGTGCCAGGTCGAACTACCATCTCAATATTATTGAGGCGTTAGTTATTAACAATTCCCGACCTAGCCTGTGTAGACAAAAGATTTTGAAGCATCAGTTGGAGATCTTTAACGATTCAAATCCACCATGAGTTTGGAATCTTTACGGTTTTTGGGGTTTTTTTCTCTCAATCGTTTTCTCCAACTTAAACAATTTTTCCCCTTATATTCTATTTTCTTGAGTCTTAATTTATCATTCTGACGTTTCCTCTTAGAGGGTTAGACGATAAGGCTTTAAGGAAAATTTTAGCAATTTTCTTTTTTTTTTCCACCCGTATCATTGATTAAAAAATGTTTCCTCTGAAATTTATCCTACGATTTTGTTGTACGCGAAAGTTGCTTACATATATATATATACATATATATATATATATATATATATATATATATATATATATATATATATATATATATATATATATATATATATCAAGCGAAATACTCGATAAAAAAAGTCAAGATAATAAAGAGAAAAACAAAATGTTTTGATTTTTGATTTTGATTTTAATAAAAAATATCTGCATCTAACACATGAAGGAATTTTGCCTCTTTCTTTATGTTTAAAATTCTAAAGATGCTTAAAAAATTAACTTTCCCAAATTTATACCTACCAGCGACCATGCGAGATTTAAGTTCAATTTAAAAGAGACATTTGCACCGTTAGTCTAAAACATCAGACGTCACTTCTAGAAGACCAGGAAGGAGTATTACGAAAATAAAATGGTTAATACCTTTTATTTGTCTAAAGCTCTGTTGAGGCTTGTTATATCAAGCGAAATATTAGATTTTTAAAAAGTCAAGATGAAAAAAAGAAAAAAAAATGTTTGTTTTTTTTGTATTTTTTAATCAAAAATATCTGCATC
>OY744529.1:74683144-74775644 GCA_963556195.1 Sepiola atlantica
TGTAGATGGAATGAATTGATGAAGGATCCATGTGTTTGACTAACGTTTTCGATTCTCTCCGGAATCATCTTCAGGTCTTTTATGGCAAAAAATGAATAAAAAGCGAGTGAAAGAATGGAATTTCTTAAAAAATACGCCGGCAAACCGTTAGCGTAAAATACGGACGTCTACATTTTAAAATGTGACAATTGAAACAGTTCTTCGTTTTTTTTTTATTAATTTTATTTATTATTCTTATTATTTTAATTTAAAATAATGGCTGATTTAATTTTGTCTCGTCTAATAATTATGGAGAAGGAAAATGGGGGAGATAGGCAGTAAGTAATTTTAATAAGATGTCCCTATTTTTTTAATTGAATTAGGCAACACCGGTTGATATCACTGAACTAGACTAAGCATTTTAAAATAGTTTTACTTGTCTCGTATGAAATGTTATTGATTTTAGGTTGGAATGGAAAAAATAAATAAAGGAATCACTAAACAGAAGATTTCTGTCGTCTTTAATAAAACATGCCTTTATATATATATATATATATATATATATATATATATTTATATATATATATATATATATATATGTATATATATATATGTATATATATATGTATATATATATACTCACAGCCATCCACATTCATTTTACTCTCTGCCACTGACTTCTCTCAGCCGGACCTTGGTCCAGCGCTCCAGCAGCCACGGCTACTACTTTTTCTCATCGACCCATCATGTAAACCTAATATTTTGATGTACTTGCATGACAACTTTTTTTAAATTATCATCCTGATGAAGTCTTGCAAATAAAAACGAAACGTTGATGAATATATAAAAAAATTAAAAAAACATCACTTGGTTGTTCCTTTTTTATTACATATATATATATATATATATATATATATATATATATATATATATATATACATATATATATATGACCTTTTACTTTGGCCATGAAAACTTCAAAGTCAAAATTTTGACGTAATTTTAACTTTCGATTTTCCAAATTTTATTTATGGATCTGGTGCTTTTTGATAACAGTAACCAACATGCAACATTCGACCCTGATCAGATAAATTGATTTTAAGTTAACGTTTCTATGGTATAGCTTATGGAATACTTCATAAAAATATGGATAAATAAGGCCTAGATAAAACTTTAGTCCATCCTTACGTTGTCAGGTGGAGGTATGCAGTGTCACGACTGACTTATGTTCTTGTTTATGCAATTCAGACCAGATCTTTTTTAATTACACATTGCCAACTAACCTACAGAGTGTATACATATCGTTGTTACTAATTAGTAACCACTAATGAGTTATCAAGGTTAAAATACGACTTGAGGCTAAAGGTTAATGAAAAGATATATGCAGTTGTGGCAATAGAACGAGTTCTTGTGAATGACTTACAGGGAAGAACTCTAGATTTAAACTCAGTCGAAAAATACATCGTTCTTTTTGTTTTGATTCACGTTGATTCACACAAACTATGCATATTGCCACTGAGACGTAAGGGCTAGATTTTTAAGGGGCATCCTAAGAGATGTTTGTTCATATTAAATTTACATTTGTGCATGTTGGTATAGTCAGGGAAACAGGGAGCAGTCCGAGAAATAAAGTATAAAGATGTCCGGCATCTTGGGCTCTCTACGGTGAAGAGGTGGGATTTTGTTGCTAGTCCGGTTTGTCGGGGGTATTTACGTTGAAGAGGTGCACGTGCAGTAAGTTCGTTGGAGAACATTCTGTGGAAGTACTTGTAAAACAAGCACAGGGGTGCAATCCTGTGGCGATAGGTCAGGGTCTGGATCTTAGCAAACAGTGCGGGGCATATTAAGTTAGAGACCCTCTTTGTACCCTGTCCAAGAGGGAGAGACTAGTGGTTGGTGCACCAGCCCAGATGTGGCAAAAATACTCCATGCATGGGCGAATGGTGGCTTTATAGAGATATAGTATACTGGCAGGTGTGAGATGTTTTCTAGCCTGGTAGAGGGATACCACCCTTTTTCAGAAGATATGATAGTATCTTCTAAGTATTCTTTTCAATTCATGTGTCATGTGAATGCTGGGTCGAGGAGTTTGAACGTTAGACTTTCGGGAAAGATGCTATCAGCCATGCCAATCGGTGGTTGGAAAAGTTTTAATAGTTATTAAAAGAAATTAGCTCTGTATTAGTAGCCTTTTTGGGGTCATTTCTACTAGAAACTGGAGGACATTTTCTAAAGCTTCATGCATTGCCTTGGATATGTGTGTGTTCGATTTGATCACATATCGAGAAGAGAACATGGTGTCATCAGCAAATATACCCATCTCGAACGCGATTGCATCAGGGGGGCGTTTATGACGATTAGGAATAATAACTGTTCAAGTATCGACCCCTGGGGCACTACCACATTAATCTGATATTGTTTTGATGTCTGGCCATCGAGAACGACTTAGATCTTTCTTTTACCTAAGAAGGATCTGATTATATTAAATATTCGTCCAGTCCATAATACCGTACAAACTAATGTTCTCAAGAAACCCTTCATGTGGTGGACTATGACAAGATTGATTAATGATTCAAAGATGCGAAGAGCGGGCGACTAATAGGACGATAATTTTGCGAGGCAGTTCTTTCACCAGAGTTATTGAAAACTGGTAATTTTCGAGCTATCAGGGAAGCAGGATTTGTTATAGATTTTGGAGAGGACAGGGTCAAGCTCAGCAGAGCATTTCTTTATTACCATAACAGTGTGACACTATGGATGCCGCAAAGGTCGGGGCCCGGTCAGGAATAGGAAATGACTCATGAACGCACACAAAAGAAAAGACAGGATAGGAAGTGACTAATCGACAGAGACAAAAGAATCGCGGGAGTGGTCAATTTCCATTGTTCAGGACAGGCGACATTTAGGAGTGACAGTGTTTTACGACATCTGACTACAGTAAGGTAGGTTAGTTTTACGACAGTTTGACGACAGTAAAGTTTATGGCAAACGTCGACGAGTTTAGGTTTCGGAGAGAAGACGAACAGTTAGAATCGAACCTCCCGAGAGTTAGGATCTAACCTCCCGAGAGTTAGGATCGAGACTCCCGACAGAGCAGATCGGACCGGGAAAACGATGAGATGAGCTGACGACTTTAGCAACGACGATGGAGGTCTCGACAGTACGCGACGGATCACACACACTCATAGTTCAAACAAAATTATACACAACGTATATGTGTTTGTGTTCTTTCTCGAGAGTTGTGTTTCTTTTATTTTAACTTGTGGACCAGTGCTGTGCCCTCGACGATTCGTCAGTGGATAGACGACTCGGCTGGACGATGAAGACAAAGAAGAGACCACGGAAACACAACGTTGGGGTCGATGGTCGTCGTGTGGGGCAGCACGTGGTTCTACAACAGTGATAAGATCTGGTACGAATGCTTTTGAGGTGTCAATTTGTTATGATATCCAGGATATGGGAATGAGTGATGATCAGATAATGTAATGTGGTTTCCGTTCGTAGTGAAAAATTAAGGGAATAAAAGAAACAGTTCGTGAAAGAGAATGCTAAATCAAGAAGCTACACGTGTTTTACCAATTGGGTCTGTGTGGCTCTAGCCACCGAACCAATCTCTGTGGAGGACATTAAAGTCCCCAAATACATGCGTTTGGGCGCTTGGATCCGAAGAAAGTGCTGCGTCGATACAATCGAAGACGTATCGAGTAGAGTACAGTTCTAGGTCGAGGGAGAACGGTAGACGAACTATAAATAACTAACGGTGCGTTGTAAGGTTAATCTAATCTAATAATACGAAACCAGCAGTGACAATCGTTTTATAGGCGTAGAATATAACATAGATTTCAAGATATGTTGCTTAGAAAAGTTAGGTTATGTAATGTGTATACTTCAGGGTGCTTCACTACATGCTTGAGAAGAAAATTCTTCCGCTGATCACGTACTTGCTAAAGGCATCTCCAGTGCTAGATAATATACAGCTTGCCATAATCTGTACACTTTGACGATTTATTACTCGCTGCAGTAGTGCACATTCTCGTTGTCAAAAATGGTCTTCCGCGATGCTGTGATGTTCTCTCTGCAAAATAATCCGTTTGTCGATGATGGCCACATAAACTACAATTGCCCATAAAGAATAGAGGTACTTGTTCAAAGTTAACTCCGCTTAATCCGCCGTGTTCTGCCCATACCTATGTGATGGATGCGGTTCTTCACCATGCATGAACGGTCATTCATTATGGATAAGCTGTATTTGGGGCATCATATAGTGCTGGCATACATGGAGACTAGTCGAGGATGCCACGAATAGTCTATCCTGGAAAGGTACCACTCCTGTGCAAACTATTCAGCCTTTCTAAGAGAAATAGAATGGACAGATTTTTGTTCATGTTTTACTCCTCTAGATTCGTCGTGTTCTGTTTAGGCCTATTCATATTAACAGGCTAACCTCGTAAAGTGTGTGGCTTTTCATCAAGCACGGACGGTCATTTACCATGGAGAGACTGTATTTTGCGAATAACATAATGCTAGGGTTCATGGAGACCAGTCGAAGGGGATGTCACAAATAGGTCATCCCCGGAAATGTACTACTACTTTAACAGATACTTTCGTCTAATTGCAATTCATCTCAAATAAATCCCTCAACAGATCTGTCTTGTCTTATAGTTTATATATTTAATAAAAAATGCTGTATAATGAATTGACCCAATTATTATGCATGAATGTAGTCATGGAGTCTGAGGAAATGAAACCATTTCCTATATAATCAGACTGCCATTGAACTATAATTTTTATCTTTTTAGTAAATAAATTGCAATATTTTTTTAATCCATCCATCCATGTGCTTACCCCAGAGAGTTTCACCACATTCTGGAGAACAAAATTATGCCTGGAGATAGATTGTATCATTGGGTCAACATATGTATCGATTTGCAGATTATACTGAAGTACTTGCTAAAGGTATCTTCAAGATTGGATAAGTATACAGCTCGGCAAACCTGGCTACTTTATACGTCAACCGTTCTCCATTCAATGGAGCAGTGCTCGCTCCCGTCGCGAAGCTGCGATGTTCATTCTGTTCAATCATCCGTTTGTCGATTGTCACCATATGAACTACAAAGAATAGAAGTATTTTATTCTAGGTTTACTCTTCTAGATCCGCCGTATTCTGACTATTATCATGCATATAAACAGGCGAAACCTTGTAAAGTGGGTGGCTCTTTATCGTGCACGGACGGTTATTCACCATTGAGAGACTGTATTTTTGCACATCACATAGTGCTGAAATGCACGAAGATCAGTCGAGGATGTCACAAATAGGCCATCATGGAAATGTACTACTCCTCTACAAAACCGTTGCATTAAATAAATAAATAGATTTTTTAAACCGAGTGAGTGCCGATAGGAAGCCAGCAGCAAAAAGTACAAAGACAAAATCAGTTGTATAAAAGATTGAGTGTGTAAATATATGCCATTGTTACTGTGGGTATAGTATTATTAGACTAGGGTAGTATTTCCAGATTGAGTGTATAGGTATATGTCATTGTCACTGTGGGGATAGTATTATTAGACTAAGGTAGTATTTCCAGATTGAGTGTATAGGTATATGTCATTGTCACTGTGGGGATAGTATTATTAGGCTAGGGTAGTATTTCCAGATTGAGTGTATAGGTATATGTCATTGTCACTGTGGGTATAGTATTATTAGACTAGGGTAGCATTTCCAGATTGAGTGTATAGGTATATGCCATTGTTACTGTGGGTATAGTATTATTAGACTAAGGTAGTATTTCCAGATTGAGTGTATAGGTATATGTCATTGTCACTGTGGGTATAGTATTATTAGACAAGGGTAGTATTTCCAGAGAGCTGAAGAAACGTACAAAATTATAGAACCTTCTTTAATAAAAAGGATCGGATTGTGAATTTTAATTCATGTGGTGAAATTATAGACACATGTATTTGTGTAAAGATGTTATATCATCATCTACGGTGCGTTACTGCCCGCTTTTGTAGATTGGTTGGAGTGTTCGCTGATGAGGCCGAGGTTCAATCCACGGTAAAGTCAAACCCAAAACTCAAAAATGGTACTTCATTCATCCGTGCTAAACACTCCTAATTACAATATGAGAATTAAGGGTAAATGGAGCCATCCAGGGAAACAAGTTGCGCCCTCCCCTACATCTTGGTCTAGTTGCAAATAAAAAGGGAGCCTTCAGGTCATCCTCGACTACGGTCGATCTATCTATTTTATTTTATTATACGATTTGTTTGTGAATATTGGAGATAAAATTGCGGGATCGCTTGGTGCACTAAACGAAGAGCAGCATTGTCAAATAGATGGCATATCATTCTTTGAGAGAGGGTTGTACTGATGTATACACTATGACGAGATCTGTTTTAAGGGATTTTGGCAATATCCGCGTTGATACATGAGGTTAATCTAAATAATTTAAGCATTAAGATCATTATTACTTTCCCCGCCGCCTAAATAATTACGCTCTGCATGGATGGCAAGAAGGGAACGTAACGTCCGTAAATTGAAATATCCAAGGAATTAAAAACATCTGCTTTAATTTAGTGGCTTGTTAAATTCGTTAAAGTAAGTAAAGAAGAAAAAAGGGAATCTGATCTGTTGAGTGGAGGATGTAGGGTATTTCATTTTATCCCAGAGGGATACGTTCCCAAATATCAAGGTCAAGAATATATATATATATATATATATATATATATATATATATATATATATGTGTGTGTGTGTGTGTGTGTGTGTGTGTGTGTGTGTGTGTTGGTGTGTGTGCTACAGAATATTATAGTAATCTTCTGTAATACATATATAAATAAATATTACGATTTTATTTTCTGAATTTTTATTAATGATTGAGACTTCTGTGTGAGGTTCTCTCCCCGTAATCTTACAAAACAAATATATATATATATATATATATATATATATATATATATATATATATATATATATATATATATATATATTAGACCTCTTCAAAATTGACCTTTTTCTTCAAACATATGGAAACTGATATTATTCCCATTCTCCAAGGTCTAAATTAGCTAAATATACCAGTTATTGTGATCTTGGACCTTGGCTATGCCTGCCTCAAGAGCCATGTAATTTTATTGTAGACGTTTTTCAAAAACGTTGCAAAATTTGGGATATTATGTCCTTATTTTCATTGTAGCTTTCCAGAGGTTGATGCTATAGCATTGAAAGTGGTACCAAATGAAAGCTAATAAAATTTTCTTGCATATGGTAGTAAACACATGAACACCTGTGTTAATTTTAATTAATTTTAATGCACAAACATATATATTGTTTATGCTTGGAAAGGATGCCATCATATAATACATAACTTTATCTCAAAAATGTTACTCTTAATGCATGTATATAATTTATTATCACTAAGTATGTTTTATCTCTTCATTTCAGATTGTAAGTTAAAGCTGATTTGTTAAGATTTGTGAACTGCTGACAACATGGCATCTGGAAGACAACTATGCTGTGGGAAAGTGGTCAGCGATACAAGTGAACGGGATGAACCAACTGAAAAGAGAAGAAAGGTGGCAACTCCTGCCACAAGGTCATTCAGTGATGTGTATCTCATTGGGCAACCCAGCTCCAGCATCAGGGGCTCTCAACTTCCTACTAATCGCCAGGTGTTCCAGTATTTCCTACATTTGAGGAATGATAATCCCAACAGTGACAATAGGTCTTTAGCCCATGATACAGTGGATGTCGTTTTGCCATTCTGGAATATGGCAAGGATTAAAACACTAACTAGACCAAATGCAGTCAACCGTTTCATGATCCTCCATGAAAAGTACAGGAAAATTGTTAAAAACAAGGGAAGAAATAACAAACTAGAGGAAGAGAAACGAGCTAACTTTCTGAAGGACTTAGACAAGTTATTTGATATTGGAGCAAAGGATGTTGTGGAGGAGATAAGAAGCAACAGACTGCTCACAAAGGAGACCAAGGAAGAGGACGTCAATTTCTACTTGGACCAACAGACAACTCGCCTGGCACACATGTCAGGTCATGATAAGGTGTTTGAGAAGAAGTCTAGAGAGAAAAGCTTCCGAGAAGAAAGAGAAGAGAGAATGTTATCATCAGTGACTGCTGCAGCAGCAGAAGTTGGGAAAATTTCAAGTGATGAAGACCCAGAGAACAGTCAAGGCTCTGGTACTAGTGAGGGTTCAGAATACACTGAGACAACACCAAGCTGTTCATCAAAACCAAGTACGATAACCTTACACTTTCCACACTCAGTTATGACCAGTGAAGAGATTTGTAGCACTGCAGATCGGTTGTCACTCTCTGACAACCAGACTACAGCCATGGTGTCTGCAGTGTTGAAGGCAGGAGGCGCAGATCTTGATGACTTTGTTATATCAGCCTCTACTACAAGACGAAATAGGATAAACACTCGTCATAACTTGTGCCAAAGTTACATGAATAACTTCAAGGAAAGTCCGCCAGATTACTGCACACTACACTGGGATGGAAAACTTCTACGGGGTGTTCTTGGTGAAAGATACCCAGTGGAAAGTCTTGCAGTGCTCGTCTCTGGTACTCCACAGTATGAAGAAGGGAAGCTGCTTGGTGTGCCCTTCATAGAAAGTTCCACAGGAATCCAACAGTGTAATGCTACATTGGAACTGATAGAAGCATGGGGTCTCACAGACAACATTGTAGGCTTGGTATTTGATACCACAGCAAGCAACAGTGGCATCAACAAGGGTGCAGCGAAGCTTATTGAAGAAAAACTATGCAAAAAGGTATTCTACTTCGCTTGTCGCCATTACATATCAGAGGTAATAATTGGAAGTGTATGGGAGGCTGTGTTCAGCAAGGTCAAGAGTCCTGACAACCCAATGTTCAGCAATGTGAAAGAGAAGTGGGACAAGTTGGTTAAGGACTGCCCAAGAGTGCTGGGCCTAGTTGAACAAGACTTGAAACAGAAGAAGACAAGCACAATTGCAGTCTTAAGCAATTTCCTTGAGGAAGCAAGTCCGAGGGCAGATTACAGAGAGGTGGCAGAGCTGTGCCTGATCCTGCTTGGTGAGTAACCTCCTCGAGGTATCCACTTGGCCAAGCCAGGTGCCATTCACCAAGCCCGCTGGATGGCCAAGAACATTTACTGTATGAAGATGCTCATGTTTTCCAAGGAACTAAAATACAACACGGACACTATCTTCAAGCTGGAGAGGATGAACAAGTTCCTGACCTTATTCTACACCAGCCACTGGGTGACCACCACATTTGCAGCTGATGCACCTATCCATGACCTCCAGCTTATGAAGAACATGCTGCAATACAAGCAGTATGACTATGAACTGGCAACCTCTGTTCTCAAGAAAATTAACAACCACCGCTGGTATCTGACGCAGGAACTAGTGCCATTCACCTTGTTCAGTTCACATGCCAGCATGACCAAGTCTTCAAAAGAGAAGCTCGCAGTCAAGCTGTCAGAAACAGAGAAACCTGAGAGTTACAGGAAAGGCAAGCCAGTGTTTCCTGTCATCAATGCAGCTACAGTTCTCACAGACCTGGTAGGGCCAGAGTCTCACTTTCTGTTTGATGCTCTTCGAGTGAAATGTGACTGGCGCACTACTCCTGCTGACACCTGGGAAGACAATGACAGCTACAGGAATGCACAGAAGTTGGTGAGGTCAGTGAAAGTGGCCAATGATGTGGCTGAGAGAGGTGTGAAACTAATGAGGGACTTTGCAACTCAGATCACAAGTGACCCAGAGCAAAGAAGCTGCTTACTACAAGTTGTGGAGTACCACAGGAAAAAATTTGACAGTTTCAAAAAAGCCACATTGAAAAAGTGATAATACATGTATTAGTAACATCCTATCTGACAGTTTATTATGCAATATATGTGTCAGTGCAGTGCTATCATACTACCAAACTGATTTTTTGTAGTGTCCCAGCTGTTTGTGCATTAAAATTAGTTAAAATTTACACAGGTGTTCATGTGTTTTATTGTGCTTACTACCATATGCAAGAAAATGTTATTAGCTTTCATTTGGTACCACTTTCAATGCTATAGCATCAACCTCTGGAAAGCTACAATGAAAATAAAGACATAATATCCCATATTTTGCAGCGTTTTTGAAAAACGTCAACAATAAAATTACATGGCTCTTGAGGCAGGCATAGCCAAGGTCCAAGATCACAATAACTGGTATATTTAGCTAATTTAGACCTTGGAGAATGGGAATAATATCAGTTTCCATATGTTTGAAGAAAAAGGTCAATTTTGAAGAGGTCTAATATATATATATATATATATATATATATATATATATATATATATATATATATATATATATATATATATATATATATAATTAACTTGTTACAAATATCCAGGGGGTATGAATCCGAAGGAAGTTGAAACCGGGTTTATGAGAGTGCTCAATGAAAATTCAGAGCAAAATATTTTTTTTTTTTATTTTATTCCATTAGTTGCGACAAAACAGGTTTTGTTTCATTGGTGCGAATAGCTACCAACTCATCGGGCCGGCGAAAGGAATTCAAATGGCATAAAATTTTAAGTTCACTTTAACGGGAGATTGAAAATTGAAAATACATTGGAGGGGGAGGGGGATAGAGTTGGGGCTTTGTCTATAACGGCGACATGGGACATGAGAGGGGAGAGGGGGGGGCCCCAACAAGTCGTGTTTCAAATTATTACGTGGGAGGCTTTGCACGTGTCAGTGCTGTGACGATCTCAATCTCGGCCGGGGTGGGAGGAGGGAGATGGGGCGACGGCCAGAGTGAGTTAAATTTAAAATGAGAATAAAATTGTGATTACAACCGTCATTCTTATTTTATTTTAATTCTAATAAGTAATTATCATGTGGATAAAAATGTTTGATAATTTTAATTTAGGGTATTAATTGCTACTTTTGCATTTTATTTATTTTATTTTAATGTTTTGTTTATTATTTGTAGTGAATTTTGTTGTGATTATATTTTTTTAAATTGTGATTATATTATACCGAGATCAATACTAGTGGAATCATTTTATAAGAGAGGTTTTCTGGTGTTACCAGTCTTATCATTAACAAAACCGATTATGACAATGGTAACGCCTGCCAATCATACTTACGATAGTCGCAGTGATAACAGCCTTATGTAAAAGCCTTAATAAAAATAAAAATAAAAATAAAAATAAAAATAAAGATAAATATAAATAAAATTAGAATAAAAATAGAAATAGAAATAACAAGTTTGTAAGAATATTAATGATAATAACAATAATAATAATAATAATAATAATAATAATAATAATAATAATAATAATAATAATAATAATAATAATAATAATAATAATAATAATAATAATAATAATACTGATAAATATCACCATCAGCTTCTGTTTATTTAATTTTTTATTCGTTTTTTCGATTCGTCGCACGACCGATTTGGTATTGTCGTCCATGTTGTATAAAAAATCGCCATATTTTCGAGAACGTTTTCGACCGACGTCGGTCATCTTCAGGCGGATGAATGAGTATGCGAAATAAAAGATTGGTGTATTTATTAAGAAAACTTTTTTAAAAACATTTTAATACCACTTCAACAACACTTCAACATACCTTCACCCCACTCATAACGAGCATGGTTGATACTAAGTGTATTTACTTGAATAACTTGGCATCTCACCTTCCCTCAAATTTCCATCTACCAGCACTTGATAACACATAGCATCCCCAAAAATGAATTCAGGTATGTTTTAATCAAGAACACAGCCATTCTTGGGATCTCATATTGCAGTATTCGTCTCCCCATAAAGATGACCGACGTCGGTCGAAAACGTTCTCGAAAATATGGCGATTTTTTATACAACATGGACAATACCAAATCGGTCGTGCGACGAATCGAAAAAAACGAATAAAAAATTAAATAAACAAGCTGGCGCTACTGTTTAACCAAACATGCATATATATATATATATATATATATATATATATATATATATATATATAAATCATAAAATGAAATGCTGTGAAGACAGGATGTGTGAGAAATATATTTACACACATATATATATATACATATATATATATATATATATATATATATATATATATATATATTAGCTAGTTTTGCCCGCTCACGATCGCTTCGCAAAGTTCACTACTTGAAATACTTGAAACCAAAATGCTACATAATAAACATTTCATTCATAAGTTTGTTGTAAACATAGGATAAAACTTTAGTATTTATTCATATTAGATAAACATTAACATTAATTTATATAAATAGATATTAACATTTTAGTAATTTTGATACAAATTCATATATCTTTAATAACACATCGTCAAGAAATGAAAAGACAGAAGAAAATCAATCTGTCTGTATGTGTGTACATGTGTGTTCGTTTTTGTTTTTTTAACTTACAATTTTTTCAATGAATTTAAAAGAATTTTTTTTAAATGTGTCGCTGGTTTTGAACGGAAAAAGCAGTGTCACCTTCTCCCCTTTCTCTATGTGACGGTGCTAACGAGAGAGGGGTAAGGGGAGATGCGGAAAGAGATAGGTGGTCAGTCAGTCTTTCACTTTCTCCTCTTTCTGAACTATTGCTGGTATATCTTTTTCTGTAGTTAGTTTAATTTAAATTACTTCCCTTCAAAATTAATCAGCAAATACTTTAAGAAAGTTTTAGTAATTTACTCTTTTTTTCATTAAATCAATTTAATTAATAACTGTTATATCGACAAAAATATTGCAATTATATGGTAAAATAGAACGATAAAGTTACGAATGAATATCACCAAACATGAACATGTCTATTTCAGATTTGTATTAATGTAATGGATAGTTTTTTAATAAAATAATTTATATAAAACCTACGATCGAGCACTTTATCCTTTTTTTCAACTAATGATATATATATATATATATATATATATATATATATATATATATATATATATATTGTATTAAAATATATCTATAGCAAATAAACTACCCAGAGGCGTTCATGTTTCAGACTAAATGAATTTAATCTCATTAACCGCAGGAAATAAAACATAGACGCTTAACCAGTTTTAATGGCAAATTAATTTTAATTTTTATACTGAAACAAAATAAAATTTATCGACGTTGAATATCTTAAATACCATATCAATTGACCTTTTTGTTGTTTTTGCCTAATAAACAAGATTTGACGATGTTCCTGCACAGTATATTTCCCCCATATTGGAATATATCAAATAACACTACGACAATCATCATTTTTTTAAACTTCCTCTAAATTACCACAATGTCAAATGAAAATTACTTCTTTGGTTTCTGTAAAGAAGATTACAGCGTTAGTAATTGCCGCCCGGAGGGCGGGTAGAATTTGCTAGTATACATATATATATATATATATATATATATATATATATATATATATGTGTGTGTGTTTTTTTTTATTTTACTTCAGTCAAAGCTCTCAGACATCGAGGGCCAGTTTTGGGGGATAAAACTTGATTGTTATATGAGATACATAGATATCTATCAAACCTTGAGTTAGTAAAGAAGTTAAGAACAATTATTTGTTTGTGTGTGTCGTTTGTGGGTATAGATATGTATATTGTGTTTAATCATATTGACTATCTCAGTATAGCGACATCTATTTATTTTTTTCCCGCCTTTCTAGGAGGTTAGACACAAGGTCAGGTGTAGGTTTGATGAAAGTGTTTCTGTATAACGAACTAGATTCGAACTTGGCGCACCCAGGTTTTCAGTCCGTGTTGCTAACCACTTAAACACCATCACTCCGACATCAATTTATATACAAACATTCATGCATGCATCCGTATACACTGCTAGACTTTCTATATATATATATATGTGTGTGTATGTAGGTGTTGTGTGTGCGTTTATTTAATATAGGGATAGAAGCAGAGAACATTTAGATTTATTGTATAGTACAATCTTGCAGCCTGATTAAAAAAAACTGCGACGGGAGTGTCTAAAGGTCTTATCATGTGTTCATGTCACGGCGAAGTAATCCAAGATATGTTGCTGAGCCAATCATATTTAAGGCTGTTGCTTTAAAGTGCTTGAAAACCTATACCCTGAATAAAAGTGATTAACATCGCACCGCGTGATTTATATATATATATATATATATATATATATATATACAGGGTGTTTCAAAAGTCTTGGAAACATTACAAATGCGTATATCTCATGAACTATTCCAGGTAGAAAAATGAAACTGGTGCCATTTTAAAGCTTGCTTAATCAAGTTTTTGGTCATACTAATGATTTTCGTGTTATCTTTCCAGGTGCAGTAATGGCGTTCTCTAAACAAGACAAGGCATTTTGCGTCCTCCAATTTGCAAAGACTGAATCGTGGACATGTGTTCAGCGTGCATTTCGCAGGAAATTTAAAAAAGAAGCCCCTGAAAGGAAATCCATTGTCAGATGGCATGCTAAATTTGTGAAAGATGGGTGTTTGTGCCCAAGTAAGCGAACAGGTCGCCCTTCAACTTCAGAAGATGCAGTTGAGCAAGTTCGGACAGCCTTTCAGCGGAGCCCCCATAAATCAGTGAGAAGAGCCAGCAGGGAACTTCAGCTTGCTCCAGCAACTGTCTGCCGTGTCTTAAGGAAACGACTGCAAATGGTACCTTACAAGCTCAAGTTGGTCCAAAAGTTGAAGGACACTGATAAGCCACTTCGCCGTGACTTTTGCATTGCAATGCAAGAGAAGTTGGAAGATAACGGCTTTGATGACCGGCTTGTTTTTAGCGATGAAGCGACTTTCCATCTGAATGGCAAAGTTAACAAGCATAACACTCGCATATGGGGTACTGAGAATCCTCATGAACTTCTTGAGCACGAGCGAAATTCACCAAAAGTGAACGTGTTTTGTGCAATTTCCAAGAAAGGTGTCTATGGACCGTTCTTCTTTGAAGAGGCAACTATCACTGGTGAATCCTATCTCAACATGCTGGAAGACTGGTTAATGGCTCAGTTGGAACAAGCAGAATCTGATGACTTCATTTTTCAACAAGATGGTGCACCACCACACTGGAGTCTTAGAGTAAGGCAGTTTCTTAACACAAGGCTGCCTGGTAGATGGATTGGGAGATCTGGGCGAGGTGATGACGTTCTCATGCCCTGGCCTCCTAGGTCTCCAGATCTTACCCCGTGTGACTTTTTCCTTTGGGGCTTTGTCAAGCAACAAGTCTATGTGCCTCCCCTTCCAAGAGATATTGACGAACTAAAGGCTCGAGTAACGGCAGTTGTGGGAACCATTGACGTCAAGATGCTGGAACGCGTTTGGCAGGAAATGGACTATCGACTAGATGTCTGCCGTGTGACGAATGGTGCTCATATTGAGCAACTTTTAAGATTCCCCACAAAACTTGAAACTTTAACCTTTCCAACGGTACCAATTTCATTTTTCAACTCTTAATAGTTTTTGAGTTATTAAAAATCGTTATGTTCCCAAGACTTTTGAAACACCCTGTATGTATATATATATATATATATATATATATATATATATATATATATATATATATATATATATATATATATATATGAGAAAGGGAGGATGAGAGTAATCCAACGTAATGGGAAATGAAAAAAGAAAAAACCAACTTGTTTTTTTTCCTTTTTCATTTCCCATATTTGGTTTTGATGAAAAAAAAATGACACAATACTGGTCAACTCTGATGATGAATTTTATTCCGAAATTAATAAGATTAAAGTAAAAAAAATAATAATAATTAATTGATCTTATATTTTCAATTTATAATACAAACCCAGCAATGCTTTAAAACTGAACGACCTATTTTATTATTATATATATATATATATATATATATATATATATATATATAGAGAGAGAGAGAGAGAGAGAGAGAGAGAGAGAGAGAGAGAGAAGAAAAGGTTACGGAAAAAGCCATTTAAGTAAAATGCTTTTCCTTATAAATTATTTGAATGTGTTCAAAGTATCGCAAATGAACATTTTTAAAAATAAATGACATCTATAAAAAAGCGATACATTACATTAACTATCGGGGTTTGGATCAGTGGTAGAGCGTCGGGCTTTAATCTTGGGTCCTGGTTTCGAATCTCGCTAGGTTCAGCCACACTGATGAGTCGTTTAGAAGACGAAACGCGTTTCTGTAGATAATTATATTTAAATAAAAACAAATGTCGCTGCCAACAGTATAGCATTAGTGAAGGGAAAAATTATTCACACCTAGCATTTAGGTAAAATGTTTTTCCGTGTAAATAGTTGGATTCGTTCAAAGTATCGCAAATAAAAAACGCAAATAAGTCGTAAACAAAGTGACATATTAGTTGTAAGACGACAAAACACGTCCATATGTATAATTATATATATATATATATATATATATATATAGTCATCCACATACAGACTGTTTCGCTGTATCACAGTGCGGCTAGACCAGCTAGTGCCTCAAGCCAGGATCGAACGTCGACACTGGCTGAATGTAAGTGAAGTCTTAATGTAAACATTGTCAAGTGCCGGGAGCTCGAATTTATTTTACCCAATGATATATATATATATATATATATATATATATATATATATATATATAGCATGTCAAGTTATATTGAAAAGAAGTTAATAAAGTGCTTGATCGCAGAGGAATGAGAGCTAATATAAATGATTTATTTGAAAACTATATGTTACATCCTTTAGAATAGTACCGCGGTTTCATCCAGATTGGCTGACTTTTTACATTTTTAAAAGTGTAAACCCAGTTTAATCGTCAGCATACTGAATGAGGTCAAAACACGATGAGAAATGGCGTTATATTGATATGAAAAAACGGCGAATTCCTGAAAAGTCTCCCTGTAAAAAATATTGTTTGGGAATTAATTGAGTTTTATTTTATTTATTATTTATAGTTTTGTGTTTTAAGAAGGTTTTTCTTTTATTGTACTAAGTGTTTTATTTAATTATTCATTTGTAGTTTTGTAGTTTCATTTAAAGTGTTGTATGTGAAGGATCGTAGGAGAATTTTCAGTGTCTTGTGAAGTGAAAATACAAGGGGTGGGGGCGTTTTAATTCGTCGTATAAAAAGTGGTAATACTGAAGTCTCCTTTTGAAAGTGATATCGGGTTTAAATTTATATATCGGGTGTATTATTTATTTTATTCATAGTTTTGTGTTTTAAAGGTTTTATTTTGTTTGTTTTTTTTGTTTATTATTTACTTATTTATTTATTGTTAGTTTCGTTTAAAGGTCGTCTCGAAAAAAAACGAGAACATAGATAGTGTCTGAATTTATCGTTTAAAGAACGGTGCATTGTTGGCGTGTTCTTTTTGAAGTAAGTAAGAGTCCGGGTTAAATATAATATATGGGTCTTAATTGTAACTAAGTTATATAAAAATTGGTTTAATTATTTATGATGAGTGTTGTCTGTTTTTCTGCTTCGAAAGTGTGTTTATATCTAGGGATAACTGAGTGGCATAATTTATTGATTAGGCTTTGGGTAGGATTCGTTAAATTCTTTTATTTATTTATTTATTATTTTTGTGTGTTTATTATTTATAGTTTAGTGTTTTCCCAAAATTTATTTTAAAGCTATTTTTATAATATATATATATATATATATATATATATATATATATATATATATATATATATATATGAGGGGTGTATTTGAGTGGGTTAATTGTTATGTAACGGCTGGACGTTGACGGAGGATATATTTTGTCAGTGAAAGGGTTCATCTAAGGGGTATCTAATGTTCTAACTATCATTATCATATGTATTGGTGTTGAGTTTATGTATTTAGTTACTTCTGTTGGTTTTATCTAATAAGGTTTATGAATCTATTATAGGGTATGTGGTAGGCGGGGTACGTTTTAAGCATCTATAATTTCTTTTTAATTCTGTGGGGTTTGATAGCTATATTTCTAGGTGTTTAATTAGGGAAATTCGTGTATTTATCATGTTAGAAATGTTAATAAATAATGAGATATCTACTGATTAATGTTTTATCCGTGGTGGATGGAGTTATGCTGTATTGGGATTAGTAGGGGTGATGTAGTTCGGTGTGCAATATATCCGGAGGAGTTATGTTGTTTATAAAAATTAAGTATAATTTTGGAAAAGTCTTGGGGAGGGTGGCTATTTTATATGTTTTTTAATTTTTAAAATCTTTTTATTTGTTTTTTTTTATTTTTATTTTATTTCATAGTATGGAGCACATATATATATATATATATATATATATATATATATATATATATATATATATATATATATATATATATTGGACAAAACACATCATACTCAGAAAAACATTTTTACCAAACAGACCATACACTTCATAACATCAAATATATTTATTAAACACCAAATTTATGTGCACCACTGCACGCAAACAAAAAGAAACAAAATATATTATTTAAAACTAAACACAAAAAACAGGCCTGAACTCCGATGCATGAGTTTTTAATATGTATATCTTTTTTACAGGCTGAGAAGTATAACGTTTTGAAATGAAACTTTGTTGCTAGAGGAATTATTTGCTCTCCCGACCCACTAATGAAGAATGCCCAACCATCCTTAATAGGATTTTAGGAACCTTGTAATAAAACTGCGTTCTTTTTAAAGGTTACCTTGCAAAGTTTTGTTTGTTTTTTTTTGTCTTTTTAATCAAGTAAAATACATTTCAATCGTATTTTTATGATATTATGATTTATATGTTTCAGTTTTTCTGATAGTATGAAAAAATAAATATATATCTTCTGTGCCAGCAATCGAAAATTAAGTTTTAACAAAATTAAAAGAATCGTTTTGGGAATCGGAATAGGTTAAACACTTTCTGATACCGATACCTCAAAAACTTCTGATTTTTTCGATTTTGGATTCTGATTCTGATTAATTGTCCCAACACACACACACATACATATATATATATATATATATATATATATATATATATATATATATATATATATACATATATATATATATATATATATATATATATATATATATTAATGTATATATACTTGCAAAATACTCATCCCAAAATGAGTATTCAGCTAGTTAATATAAAAGAAGTTATTTCACTGAACAGAAGAGTTTTGCGCCATTTTTACAAATAGTATATGCTACTAAATTAAGGTTTATATGCTACTAAATTTTATGTCTAGAATTCTTCTTTCAATTTTAATCATATTCCATTAAATGTTTTTTTTTGGTTTAGAACAATTTCTAAAATGTAAGACTTCAGCTTCAGGAGTTTTTAGAAAAAATTGAAATTCATGGAATTTTGCTTAATTGGTGTCTAATAATGCTGATTGAAGTGTAATACTAATTAGAAATACTTAATTTTTGTGGTTATACTATGCTCTCCAACCCTTTTATATTATACTCCCTAACAACCCTTTTATTTTATGCCTCCCTAAGTACTGACAACGCTTTTATAGTATGCCCCTCTAACAACCCTTTTATATTATGACCCTCTACAATCCTTTTACAATATTCCCCCAAACAACCCTTTTTATAATATTCCCTACAAACAAACCTTTTCATAATATTCCCCACAAACAAACCTTTTTATAATATCTCCCCTAAACAACCTTTATAAATTATGCCCCCCTAAACAACCTTTATAAATGATGCCCCCTAAACAACCCTTTTAAATTATGCCCCCTCAACAACCCTTTTAAATTATGCCCCCCAAATAACTCTTTTATATTATATTATGCCTCCCTTAAAAACTCCTTAAACTACTATGAAAAAAACTTAAATTTGGAGAATATTTATTGATGTCTCATAGCTGTTGCAAAAATTTTATAAAAATCAGTAATATCTGAATTTCACCAAGGATTTCTAGTCCCCCCTCTTTACATAAAATAAAGTAAATGTAACCCACATCTCCCACCCTTAATATTTATATTCCAAAGTTCATAATGGGCCGTTAATTAGTTTCCGATTTTATAACCACACAAACATATATAATTAAAATCAGTTAATATAGTTTATGATTATTTGCTAAACAAAAATATATATATCACTAATGCAGAAAACCTTTAATTCATTATCATGTAATAATGGTTATTATTTGCAAGAGTTTTTAAATATCTAACAATGCCTTTAATGATGTTGTCTCCCTTTAAAATGTATAAAATGTGTATGTATAACTGACATTGATAGAATGTTATGCATTTGATTGTTTATGCGAATTTATTGTTGTTGTCTTAATAATGTGTTTTCACACTTTTACCAGGTTGGTATTCTGTTGAAATTTTCTTTTCCTCTTTGATATTTTTCGCTTGCAGTGCATGTTTTTACTTGCATATTTGTATACGGTGAAGTACTTTGCTGTAGTTGTGCATACTGCACATGCATTTGAGTTTATTTTATGATTTAAGTATCAAAAAATTAATTCCCTCGCTTCAAATCCTGATTAGTTATAACGGTTGTTTATGTTAACAGAAATTTTGATGAACTGTCCCTGTAATTAAACCTTTTTACAGGCTGACAGATCAAGTTTTAAATTGGTTTCATTTCATTATTTGAAACGATGTTATCCTATCACACAAGATGAAAACCAATATTTTACATTCTATTTAAAGAAAAACTTAATTCCAGATTCAATGGTTCGTATATTCTCTCCTCGCTGCGGGAGGGGGGAGGACAGAGTCAAGTTACATCAATTATCCTCAGGTATCAAGGAGAGTACAAAGTGGACCTTTGATTTACTTTCGGTAGCTTCGTAACTCTCGCTTCCCTTATTTTGTCTTTTAGTCCTCACATTTCATGAGCGATGTTTGACAAAGAGGGATAAATTGCTGTTTTAGGGTAAGAAATCTATCGATTTAACAGTTATCTAACAGTTATCGCTGGCTAGTTTTTGACCTTGAAGTGTTATTTTTTATCTACTTACATCAAGTGGCTTCATGCCTTGTCTGGAGCAATTTCCATGAAGAAAAAACTGGTTGAAATGGAAGAAAAACAAGCTGTAGAAGATGCAAGATCGGCGTTTAGGATGAAAGAAATAATTGACACTCTTGTACAGCCACATGCCGGTTCCCGACAACGATTGTTGACCTCCAACGCTTGTGTCTCGTGGTTTTCTTTTTTCTTTATTATCTATTCTGGCCATGTCGTCGTCTATCCCACTGACGATCGGCAAGGGCAAAAGCACTGGTTTACAAATATACAAAAACAAAACAACGCAGACTCACAAGAAAAACATAAACTCAGATATATTGTGTATAAGTCAGTTGTGCTTTGGACCCCCAAACGCTAGCGTAGACATATTAGTTAAGTTCCAGTATATAAGCTAAGACTCAACTGATATAATTTGTCTATCGTTCTTGTTCAGTTGATCAGCTAATGTCATCGTTTTCTTTACCCAATCTGCTGGTTTACCCCACCGTCTCCTATCATACCGTAGCCGAACTTTGACCCCTAAATATATTTAGTTTCGACCGGAAATCCTAAAAGTTTGGTGTGTGTCTCTGTAAGCAGAAATAACTCACCCTCTCAGCCACTCTCAGCTGACTACCTGGAAACTATCAAATAAACTGTCTCCTCAAACTCCCGATTGCTTTTCATTTTTGTGAATCATTTTCTCCGCTGACATGGCTATTTATACTCATTTCACTTCCAGTCACCTTTTCTTTTTAGTAAATTACTTCTTCACATTCTCCAGAATCTTGGCTCGGGGGAGGGGGAAGTCCATGGTATCACCTCCCATGCCCAACTCGTCATTTATTACATAAATTACAAAACAAAACTCATATAATAATAGTACATAAATTATACACAATTCCTACATTTACATAAGTTAGAAAACAAATTATACATTCATATTACATAAGTTACGAAACAGCAAAGACAACACAGTTAAATAAAACCAAGTGCAAAAAACAAAACCAACTGGGTAATATTCTACCCGGAATCATAAGGGTGCATTAAACCCTCTCACCAGCCAAAGGGTATTTGAGTACCCTTAAAAAGCATACAACAAAGCAATAAATTTTTGGACAGTCTCCTGCCCACTGGTGCTTGCTTTCCATGCCAGAGAGAGGAAATCAAACTCGCTCCTCGATCGAGGCAGAAAAAAAAAACAATCAGGAGGATTTTTCACTCGCCTCTAACAGAAGGACTATTAGCACATCTTTAACCATTTTATTTTCTCCTCCCTCTGAAGAAAAATAGAGTTTATCAACACCTTTCAACTTATTCGGCATTCCGCCAATTTTTTTGACAAACAATAAAAGCAACATCATTAGACAATTTTACACAAACGCATGTAATTCTGTCTTTTAACAACAATGAATCAAATTTTTGACATAAAAATGCAATATCTATGCAGTTTCTATACATATAACACATAATCAACAATGTTAGTCAAGACAATCAGAGCCAATCTCTGAAGCAAATACAACTGCAACATATAGCACATCGTTTGTGTTTATTCTGATTGTTATTCCTTTTTTTAAGTGAAGGGGTTTCTCTCTCTCTTCCTCCTCCACAGAAAACATCGACTTATTTTTGTGTTCTACACCATATGTATCACGGACCACCCTTGATCAGAAATTCGCGACCGGCACATTCAAATATTCGTACAACTGTACTAGTCATAAATTTTAAAAGTTACATCAAAACGGTATCAAAAAAATGTTTACAAAGGGCAGACTTTATTTGTGCGTAGAGTCAAAAGAAGAGAAAGCAACTCCACTTATTCTTTTTTCCTATTCTTTTTTGTCTTTTCTTTCTCTCTCGATCACTTTCTTTTTATCGCTTCTTTTTATGTGAGTTCATGCGTTTGTCCTTTCTTTCTTTCTGCCTTTTCTTTTTTGTTTTTTTTCTTTCTTTTGGTTTGTAAAGGTCAAATACTTCAGTCACAGGCACCATTCGTACATAATTTTTGTGTCTCTATTTTTTCTTTCTTTCCTTTTCGTTTCCATGTGCGCTCTTGCGCTTGTTCGTCCTCTCTGTTTTTCTTTCTCGTCTCTATTTCATTTTAAGATCATTCGTGGTCAGCGGCAACAATTGTACAACACTGTGCCGCCCTCTGATGATCGCCACCGACCCTAATAAATATATATAGTCTTAGTTTAACATCGCTGATCAAATTATCTGATAGTCAGCGTTGTTTAACTAAAGACTATGTATATATTTTCGATAACTAAGCTGTTAAACGCTCGTAAGAAATAAAAAAAATAAAAAATTGGAAAAAAATAAATATGGATTTTGATTGTAAGACGAAGTAAAAAATTCAGGTATTCGTCGAAATTAGAAAATAAAGAAATTAAAAAGTAAATAAACAAAAATTATGGTTATAGATTGGGGTTTGTCTTTGGTCATCAGAATGTAGCTAAAAGGTATATATATACCCTAACTCTTGTACCCAGCATTAACCCTTTGCCAATCCCAATATTATTCATTAATATTAATCTTATACCCTCAACCCCATACCTTTTTGACACAACCTATGTGTCCTTCATTCGCTTATTATGAATCAGTCACTTTATTGTCTCACTTAATGCTCTTCTTGCTTTTAAATCTATTTTTACATCTGAACCTGGTCTGTATCCAAGTGACCCCAATACATTACAGTGTAACCCCTCACACCACACTCTCGCTGCTACCTAGCTCTTCTTTGATCTCAACCTGTTTGAATTTTAAGTTCAATTTCTATAACGAGTTAATAAATTTCCCGATTCTGTTGAGTTGCTAGTTTTTACCGGCTCTCTACTTGATTTTGAAAACTACTTCTTATTATCTCATTTTGAATTTAAATTCATACAAAATATACCTGGAATGTCCAAGAGAGTTGTTCAAACAGCTTTAAATACACAACTTACATCCTAACCTTTTACATTGCAACCTCTTCCAAGCGGATTATTTGGATCTTTAATGGTTTAACTTCTCTAAAATTGAACGGATTTTACCATTTTTAGACGCCAACCTTTTCTTGGATTTACCGCTTTTGAACCTGCTACTACAATTTTCATGGCGCCTTCAACGGTGAACTTTTTCATATATTTTTTTCATATATTTTTAATGCATGAAGATTTGCTAAGAATTTAAAAGCCAGAAATGTCTTTGAATTATTTTGTGTATTCAGACTACTGTTCTCATCTTGGATGTTATTCTTATAACGTTTCGGCCGATGTAACCTCCGACCTTCTACATGGGAGTCTTGTCAAACTAGGAAATACTTATGTCGAACTCAGGAATATGTACGGAATTTCGACAAAACACGTTATTTAATGCACAAGGTAGATTGTTCTCGTTCCGTCAGCCATAACCAGGTAGAAGTATTAAGTAATTCTTATTGATATTCTTAGTATCGACTTTACTGATGATTGACACTTCACCTCACCCAACCCCCATAAGACTGTCATTTAGAACTGAATATTACTTAGTAATTCATCCGTTGCGTCACGGGTCCATGTCTACCAGCGTGGATTAAATACAGGGTTCGGTTCGAAATTCGTTGGGATTGCCGAGTTCGAAAAAATAATTCCCAAGTTCAACAAGACGCGCCTGATAAAGATTACGAAACGGTGTGAGAATAAGATCCAAGATTAGAACAGTAGTTCGATAAAATAATACAAATTATCATTCCTTATCTCAAAGATTCCGAAATATAAGAAAAGAATATCTATTTGACGGTTTAAATGCTTCTAAATTCGTTTCAAATTTCAAAAGCTCACATGAGCGTGTAAATGTTATTGGGGCATATATAAGTGTGCATCACTGTATAATAATTGTGCAGTTTATAATTTTAATAATTCACATTACCATATAAACAATGCTTACTAAACCAAGAACAACATTTCTTATTACAATCTGCATAGCCACGTGCTGTTCTTGACAAACGAGACTCTCATAACACATTAAAAACGAGATGAAGAAGAAAAAATGTATTTTAATATATCTTTAGTTGAAATTCTGACGAGGAAGTATATCTTCGAAAATTAAATTTTAAAGACTATTAATTTGATGAAACTAAAATGCATTGTATAAACAATGCTTTCTAAACCAAGAACATGTCTTATTACAATGTGCAGTTTATATTTATGCATTGTAGATGTATATGAATAGGTATACGCGTTTACAGGAATGTAAAGTGTGTATGTATAAGGAAATGTATCTGTTACATGTAAGTATTATGTGATTGGAGGTTTATAGACATGTTCGTGGCGTTCTGGTTATATATATATAATAGTAAGCAAAATAATAACGAACGATGCAATCAATAATAAAAAATAATTACATAAAAATACATTAAATATTTAGGTGATAAAAATTGTACATATTTATAGACAGAGCGTCTCGGTCCAGTGGTAGAACGCTGGACTATAGACATCAATATCGAAGGTTCGATCTCTGTCTACGTTAGCCATGCTGTGAGCCAGAAACACGTGTCCATGGATTACTTTTATGTAGGTATAAAATAAATTTAAATATATATATGTGTGTGTGTGTATATGAGGATAAAATGCACGATATATCATCAAATAAAATGCACGATATATATATATATATATATATATATATACCAATATATATATAGAAATATATATATATACATATAAATATATACATATATACCAATATATATAGAAATATATATATACATATATACCAATATATATAGAAATATATATATACATATATAGAAATATATATAGAAATATATATATATATATATATATATATATATATATATATATATATATATATATACCAATATATATAGAAATATATATACATATATATATACCAATATATATAGAAATATATATATACATATATATATATACCAATATATATAGAAATATATATATACATATATATATATATACCAATATATATAGAAATATATATATATATACCGATATATATAGAAATATATATATACATATACATATATATATACCAATATATATAGAAATATATATATACATATATACCAATATACATATATATATATATACATATATACCAATATACAGGGTGTTTCAAAAGTCTTGGGAACATTACAAATGCATATATCTCATGAACTATTCCTGGTAGAAAAGTGAAACTGGTGCCATTTTAAAGCTTGCTTAATCAAGTTTTTGGTCATACTAATGATTTTCATGTTATCTTTCCAGGTGCAGTAATGGCGTTCTCTAAACAAGACAAGGCATTTTGCGTCCTCCAATTTGCAAAGACTGAATCGTGGACATGTGTTCAGCGTGCATTTCGCAGGAAATTTAAAAAAGAAGCCTCTGAAAGGAAATCCATTGTCAGATGGCATGCTAAATTTGTGAAAGATGGGTGTTTGTGCCCAAGTAAGCGAACAGGTCGCCATTCAACTTCAGAAGATGCAGTTGAGCAAGTACGGACAGCCTTTCAGCGGAGCCCCCGTAAATCAGTGAGAAGAGCCAGCAGGGAACTTCAGCTTGCTCCAGCAACTGTCTGGCGTGTCTTAAGGAAACGACTGCAAATGGTACCTTACAAGCTCAAGTTGGTCCAAAAGTTGAAGGACACTGATAAGCCACTTCGCCGTGACTTTTGCATTGCAATGCACTAAAAGTTGGAAGATAACGGCTTTGATGACCGGCTTGTTTTTAGCGATGAGGCGACCTTCCATCTGAATGGCAAAGTTAACAAGCATAACACTCGCATATGGGGTACTGAGAATCCTCATGAACTTCTTGAGCACGAGCGAGATTCACCAAAAGTGAACGTGTTTTGTGCAATTTCCAAGAAAGGTGTCTATGGAGCGTTCTTCTTTGAAGAGGCAACTATCACTGGTGAATCCTATCTCAACATGCTGGAAGACTGGTTAATGGCTCAGTTGGAACAAGCAGAATCTGATGACTTCATTTTTCAACAAGATGGTGCACCACCACACTGGAGTCTTAGAGTAAGGCAGTTTCTTAACACAAGGCTGCCTGGTAGATGGATTGGGAGATCTGGGCGAGGTGATGACGTTCTCATGCCCTTGCCTCCTAGGTCTCCAGATCTTACCCCGTGTGACTTTTTCCTTTGGGGCTTTGTCAAGCAACAAGTCTATGTGCCGCCCCTTCCAAGAGATATTGACGAACTAAAGGCTCGAGTAACGGCAGTTGTGGGAACCATTGACGTCAAGATGCTGGAATGCGTTTGGCAGGAAATGGACTATCGACTAGATGTCTGCCGTGTGACGAATGGTGCTCATATTGAGCAACTTTGAAGATTCCCCACAAAACTTGAAACTTTAACCTTTCCAACGGTACCAATTTCATTTTTCAACTCCTAATAGTTTTTGAGTTATTAAAAATCGTTATGTTCCCAAGACTTTTGAAACACCCTGTATATAGAAATATATATATATTTATATATATATATATATATACCAATATATATATACATATATAAACATATATACCAATATATATATATACATATATAAATATATATAAATATATATATATATGTATATATATATATATAAATATGTATATATATATATATATATATATATATATATATATATATATATATATAAAAATATGTATATATATATGCATATATATATATATATATATATATATATATAAATATATATATATGTATATATATATATATATATATATATATATATATATAAATATGTATATATATATGCATATATATATATATATATATATATAAATATATATATATGTATATATATATATATATAAATATATATATATGTATATATATATATAAATATATATATATATATGTATATATATATATATATGTGTGTGTATATATATATATATATATATATATATATATATAATGTGGGGGCGTATTTATGTATATTTTGGTGTATTTATTCATAAGTTTTAAGTTCGTTACCGATATATTTAAGGTATAATTAGGTTTTTATTTTTGTGTTCATTACTTCAGTCAAAATTCTAACATATCAAGGGACCCCTACCTCAGGCTAACACTTGATTTCTATATGAAATACATAGATATTCGAATATTCTATGAAAGTTATCTTTTATCTCTCAAATGTTGAGTTAGTAAAGAAGTTAAGAACATTAGTTTTCATCTCATCAATTGAACAGTTGAATATGTGAGACTGAAGCTGGATTAAAAAGCCACCTACGTTCGCACGGCTGCATAACAACTAATTCAAGAAATTGCTAACTTCTGTTATTTCTTTTGAAGTTGACAATGTGAAAGATATCTATGTAGGGAGAGAACAGTGTCCGAAGCCCAAATGATATCCCCGTCGGTATAGCTAACCCACACTGGCTTATATGAGGAGTAGTGCACGTTTTCCAAGTGATGGTGCATCTAGTAACAGCACTAAGCTGGATATTTCACCAAACTAGATGAATTTTTGTCCTGGAATCCGGTATAATTAAAAGACGACAAAAAACATATACTATAACATTTTAGCTGGTCAGTTAGTGAGAGGAAAATGAATGTTTCTAACGTCTTTATTAACTACACGATTGAGAGGTAGAGGAGGACTTTAATGGAATATTCGAATATCTATGTATCCCATATAGAGATCAAGCGTTAGCCCCAAGAAGGAGCCCCTTGATTTCTGAGAACTCCGACTGAAGTAAAATTAACTAAAATGTTTATTCATGAATTCAAACATTCTGGAACCACGGTTGAATTTCATACGCTTTTTAATAACAAGGTTGGTTTGCTGTCGTCTGTTTTTACAGAATTAAAACAAGCATAGAAAACAAATAAACATTCAGGAGTTTTATATCATTCTAGGAGGATTATATCATTTTAACACACATACAACAGTTGGAAATAATTTATACACCATCCACTATGACTATACAATCCTTACAGCTACATATCTAGAAAACGGAGCTGTTAAATCTGGCATCGTAATATGGGACAAAAGGGAGAAAGTAGCAACCCTAGTTGAAGGCAGTGTCCCTAATGATGCAGGATTGAACAGAACAGAAAGGGAAAAGATTACGAAATTCCAGGGTCTTATGTACGACATGAAAAGAAACTGGAATCTTATGAAAATCTCCATCATACCAGTAATTATAGGAGCAACAGGATTAACGAAAAAGAATTTTAAAAGCTATCTCGCGAAATACCCGGTGAACCGAGTGCAAGAGAAATACAAACAACTGCACTTAAAGGGACGGTTAGAATCTTAAAATTATCTCTAGGCTGAAGTGTCTGAAATAGCCGTTGAATGTCTAGCATCCAGTAGGATGCTCCATCTCCAGCAAAAACAGAAAGATAAGAAAAATAAAAAATAAAGATATATATATATATATATATATATATAGAGAGAGAGAGAGAGAGAGAGAGAGAGAATCAAATTCCGATTAGGTACGCTCCACCTACGATTTGAACTCAACATCTCATCATTGGAATTACTTCATTTTTGAACGCTTTTCCATGCTGCCTTCACGAATAACTTTTCTTCTCCATCTAACTCTCCTTTGATTGTACACCTTATCAACAGACAATTACCAACTGGACAAACCCCATATCTTTTTTACGCGAACATTTTTTTCGCTCTCCATTTCTTAATATTTTTTCAAATGTTAAATTTTGGCTTTTCAACTGCCAACCTATCTATCTATATAATTCCTCTGATGATAAGATTTCGATCTTTGAAAAGCCTTGGCTTAAAGAAAGAATAATAAACATAATTTTATTACAGAATATACCTTGCATTGAACAATTGAAGTTTGAAATAAATCTGGACATTCGTACATGTTTATCACTCTTCTTTCATCTATCTGTTTATATATATATATATATATATATATATATATATATATATATATATATATATATATATATATATATATATATATTATGATGAGTGGGTGGTTGTTGAAGTATAAAACGATGTCCTGGCTGTTTTATATTTTTTGTTATGATGATTCAATATTTCAAACGCCCTGCATTTTTCATCAGTAATGAATAGGGTGGTGATAAAAACGGAAATAAAGACACACAGGTACGGAGTATTAATATGCTAAAAATTAGACGATCAAATGTTTTAGGGTGGGTTCAGTTAAGTGTTGTTTAGATGTGTTTTTAAAGGGTGTGGTTATTTGGAATATTTACGTATAATCGTTGGAGATAAGGTTTTTTCGAAACTGTTAGCGCCCCCTTCCGCTTATTTTTTTCTTTCAATCATCTCTGTTTACTTTCATCTTGTAAATAAAAACAATGACGGTGCTTTTTTGTATTTGACATCTTATGTTATGCTATGTTAGTGTAATTATGTGTGTGTCTATTTTTTTTTTTTTTTTAAACAATTTTCGAAGGTGTATTTTTGTTAGATTATGCTGGGCCTTACTTTTGAAAAGGTATACGTTAGCTGGTATGAATTACGAATTAGGTAAAATTGATAAATTGAGTGCGAATTATTCTAATATATTTTAGATAAATAAATCTTTTCCCAGAAAGTATTCATTCCGCATGAGACAACATATCAGACAGGTGAAGATCAGAGATCAAAAGACAGGTTAGGTAATTAAAATCGAGTAAAAATGCGATTTTATTCAGACAAAATAAAAATTTACAACAAATATTAAAAAAACAGTACACATAAAAATGTACATTTGTCTTAGAAAGGGAGTGTGACGTCACTTGTTGTCGACACGAGAATAGTGACCAGTCCGTTGTTGGATCTCAGGCGGAACGGGCCTTATGAAATATGGTCTGAAACTTTAAGTTAAATCGGTATCGACCGAAGAGAAATCCCTCCCAGCTGTCTATCGAGTATAAAACTGAACAACTGTATATATATAGATGTGTATATATATAGATGTGTATAGTTTATTTCCCGGCGCGCACGGACGAGTGAAATAACAAGATATGGAATTTAATGAATTTACACTAAATATAAACACAAATATAATATTAATATTATTAACACACTATTAATAAAGAGACTAATCTTATACCACTCAAACGGAAATAACAGATAGTATCCATCATTTTGTTATATCTGTGTATATACATGAAATAATAATACATTATATATATATATATATATATATATATATATATATATATATATATATATATATATATATATATATAATGTACGGTAAAATATTAAGATATAATTGGATACTATAAGATGCCCCTTTAATTAGATTAAAGTCGAGCACTGTTGGAAGATTAAAAAGTATACATTAACTTTAGCTTCAGTGCGATACTCGACTCTGTCATCAAGTTATATCAGACTGTCTCGATGTTTCCGCTCACCGCTTCAAGTGTAAATATAACTTAATTTCTCCGTATCAAGTGACAACCTCCCTATTCCCAGGGGATAGGGTGACTGCTTACATATTCAAGGTGTCTCCATGAACCGTGCTGACCGTCTGATATTGTCATAACCTACACTGATGAGAGTCAAAAGCTCGAAATGACGTCGTATGTAGATAAAATATAAAAATATGATTTAACATTATATATATATATATATATATATATATATATATATATATATATATATATATATATATATATATATTAAAATAAACATAGTTTGAGTATCCGACAATTGTTTCAGAACCTTTTCGGCTCCTCCTCATGGATATACTGGTGAGCAAAGATAAGATCCGCCAATACACAATCATAAAAAAGACAAAAAACAAACAGAGAAATTACATTCAAAATTTTTCAGACGAGAAACCTTTAGCGTAAGATAACATTTTGACACCTACCTATCGACGCATAAGAAAGTCGGTCAGCTCAAACTACAGGCAGGACTGGCTAGACTCGGCCCGTCTCCCCTTCCTTAACTTCATGCACACACACACACAGACATACCCACAAACACACATGCACACCTATATATAGATATATAAATAAACACACACACACACATATATATATATATATATATATATATATATATATATATATATATATATATATATATATATATATATATATATATATATATATATATATATATTGCGTAATGTCTTAAGGGATTTTAATTTTTTATTTTATCTTCTTTTTAATCATAATCCTCATAAGCTGCCAATAGAGTGATTGTCTTAATGTATATAACATTAAGACAATCGCTATTTATTAATTAATTAAAATTCTTAATAAATATCAATAATATTTACCAACGAACTAAATTGATCCAACAACAATATTGTTCCCCGTATTAATTGAGAATTAGAAACCAGGTTTTTGATATCGACTAGTTATTATTTTTATCTAGTTCTTTATGATAATCTACTTAATACTTTATTATTTGTAATAAGTTTGCGTTATTTTATAAAGGAATTGAACTTTTATTTTATTTTATTTTAGATTTATTATATTCTTTTTTTGAAGTGATCTTAAATTCTGTGTCCATCTATATTGATTTAGCCTAACGGACGTTTAATTGGTATTAATTTAAGTTCACTAATTTTATCATTATGTTCACCTTTCAACAAATCTCTTTTTTCAATATAACGTCTAAACCTTGTAACTTATTAATTCATAGATCTCCTGGTTACTAATAGTTATGGCATCATCCGGAGTTATACCAATACGATCAGTTACATAACCTATTGTGTATAATAATAACCCAATAACATAATCTGAAAACTATATCTATAATTCCATGATAAATGCCACTATACTGAAATCATATGCCCTTAATAGGGTTAAGATAAAAATTCATATACACTAAATGTACAAAAGCAAGGAAATTCCCAAATTGTTACACTTTTATTGTCATTAAGGGTATGCGAGCACAACAAGGCTATGTATTTTACTGGTAGGAATTTTTCTTCAGCGCACCTCACACACTTCATCCACTCATGCATAGAGATTGATACTGTAGTGATGTGATAATTAAATGGTTTGATTGATATGTAGTCATACCTTTAATGACAATAAAAGTGTAAAATTTGGAAATTTCCTTGCTTTTGTACATTTAGTGTATATGAATTTTCATCTTAACCCTATTAAGGGCATATGATTTCAGTATACTGGCATTTTCATGGAATGTCGCTACTTTTGTAAAGGCTATGCCTCAATACAATGCCTTCTTATCAGGTTTTTTTGAATTTTCTGGAAAACTAAGGTATATGGTAAACTGAAATAAAAATGCAATTAACTAGACACTAGAACCTCTATCTCTGCCAAAAATCAGCTGAATTCATGAAATAGTTGATGAGATACAGGGTGGCACATACATACGTACGTACGTACGTACGTATGTACACACAGATAACATGATTTCATGATTGAACTTTCTGGATCTCTGGGTTGCCTTGACTAATGATGCTGAAATTCTACACACTTATAGAACCTATCAAATAAAAATTTTGTGCAAAGTTTTAACTAATGTGGTTTATTGGTTTTTTGAGTTATGATTGATCAACGAAATGATATTTCCAGCATATGCCATTCGTAAAATCTATTAAGGGATAGAGCGCTCTCGCGGCTCCCTTGATACTAACATTAATATCTATACATTCTAAAATTTTAATTAATAGTGGGTTTGATTAACCTATCTTTATTTTCATTAAAAATATATATATATTATTGTTGTTAAGTACATATTTAAGATCTCTACATCAAGTATTGGTTTTGTTCATTTAGCTATTTGAACTTAATTAATTTATATATATATATATATATATATATATATATATATATATATATATATATATATATATATATTCATCAATGTGAATAGTAAAATAACAAAAGATACATAAATAGATATATTTCGTGAGTCAGAGAAAATATTTGTCCGTATTTCCAAACGATTTTAAATATTTTATATTTTATTCCGTTCGATATTTTCTTTTTTATATTAGTCAAATTTAGAGGCAGGGGAGGGGAATTTACTCTATCACTCAGAAATATTTTAACTGCCACGCAAAACACCGGGTAACAAATTTCATAAGACACACTTGTCCATATATTCATCGGCCGAATTACCTGGTTTTGTCTGAGTACAGAAAACGCGACGGAACGGATTGAATTGACAAATTTCAATTATTATTTACTCACTAGGAGTTCTCACAATTCATTACCAGTGATTGCTCACTGATAATAACCGGCGGTGTACCTTGGAGTCCGAGTGACAAAAAGTCTCCCCAAATTTTCTAGTACTCTTCAAGTATTTTTTTATAACCATTGCAAATGACTTTGCGTTATCGCAACAACCTCTTGCCATTAATTTCTTGCTGGCAACGACCATTGGTCTTCCTTAGAATTTGGATTGCAAATAGCATTCTTTACACTCTACCAGTGGAGGTCTGGTTAGTGCTCTCCATCTTTGCTCTTTCCGCCCTCTTGACATTTCACGACTATTTTGTGTGGTATTAGCCTAGGCTAATGCCATTGAGAGGGTTCAGTTAAATGAACATGTTTGCTTGGGCTCATGTGGTTTTAGTTCTATTATTATTATTATTATTATTATTATTATTATTATTATTATTATTATTATTATTATTATTATTATTATACTTCTCTTTTTTAATAGTCTAAATGAGAAATGATCATCTTTATTTCTTTCATTAAACTCTGAAAAGGTTAAACAAAAATACACGGTTTCATCTTATTATGGCGCAACTTTTGGTCGACGCTATTAAATGAATAAACACTTTTCTCTTTCTCCTCTATCTCTCTTTCTTTTACTCACTCACTCACTAATTCACTCACTCACTCACTCACTCATTCACTCACTCACTCACTCACTCATTCACTCACTCACTCACTCACTCATTCACTCATTCACACACATACACATACAACGCCAGCGCACTAATTATCGTAAATATTTTATTTTTTTTTCTTCTTCCCTTTTTCCTTAAAAGCAACACGTTCATTTCAACTCTTTCAAATTGGCTATTCTTTATTCATATTTGGGAGTTGTAAGAAAACTATTACGTGACATTTTTGTTTAAAAAAACGAACTGCTTAGACAAATTAATTTAATTACAAAAACATAATCGGATAAAGTAGCAACTTCATGTCAATATTTGCGGGTTGAGACTATTATTTAATATCCCCCCCCCTAACAAAAATACTCATCGCCTTTGCGTGCGTACGTTGAGGCGAGCATGTTCATTCTTATTAATAAAATAAAATGAACGTTCAAATGTTCATTATTTATATAATTGTTATGGTACCTTACCTATACGGACTACTTGAATCTTCCCACTCGCCATAAATACCGGGAGAACTTGCTTCTCAGTGTTCGGCCCACACCAGCCCGTACTGTCTTTCTGTAACGTCAGTAGCTTAGAGACGGCGGACTGGTCAATACTAGTCGAGGATTCGTTCTCGACAATCAGTTCTGCAGGAACTCGGCATTTCGCTGTCGAGCTAAGGTATTAGTCCTGAGTAGTCCTAGGAGGTCCACCCTCCCAGGCATTTCCTTCCCTTTTTGGAGTGGAGTAAGTTGATAGCTTACTGCCTGAGATGGCCTGACCGAGGACTGCCGACGGGGCTGCCCAGGCATTTTTTTATAGTCCAAAGTGCTCATTCTTTAGGGGCGCTGGTTGGCTCACCCACCTTTCGGCCTTGTGCCACATATTCTCCCGGTGGGAAGGAACCTAGGTCCACACAAGGCCGTACGATCTTTCTGTAACGTCAGTTGCTGAAACTTTGGACTGGTCAATACCAGTCGAGAATTCGTTTTCGACAATCAGTCCGGCGGGAACTGGACCATTAATACTTATACATATTCATTTCTTTTTATTTACGTTCATTTCACATTTTTAATATCATACGATTTATGTAACAACATTATTGGATCACTCCGGATACATGAAAATACTTATTCAGATTACCTTTATTTCCTTTTAAAACATTATTTTATTCGAGAATACCAGATTACGCTTCAGATTCTATTTCCGAACAGTTAACATTCTCCTGTCTGAATAACAAAGAAAATGTCCGTTAAGACTTTTTCTAAATACATTTCTGACTTTAGTTCATTTATTTAGTTAGTTTTTTTAATTATATTTCGATTACAGACATATTTAATAGACGCATATTTGGGTAAGATTTTCGTTTATTTTTGCTAAGTTTAGCGGTACATATATTTTGTTTGATCATGACAAAGTGTACGGCTTCTTCTTCTATTTAGGTTTTGACGTTGAGATGCCTTCTTTAAGAAAATAAGTATACATATAGATAATTTAAAGAAAAGGACTACCGGGTCGTTTTTATGCCTAATGATATACACTTGAAGAAGGTCGGACGTTGCATCTGTCGAAACTTTGTGAATATAACAAGCAATATGAGAATAATAATAACAATAACCAAACTAGTAAGAATTAAAAAAAAATTCTTTTTGCATCGAAATTGACTTTTCACGGTCCCACTTTCCCTAAACACTAACATTAAGTTCGAGTTGGCAATAAAATTTCCCACATAAGTCCGCTCGGGTGTCAAGCTTCCCCCAAACTGTTTTACATTAACATCGGGTGGTCTACATTCGCGACGGGTAACCATAGGCAGCAAATAATTCGATAGTTCAAGGTTGGGCCGCGAATTTCTTGAGTTAATCCATTTATAACAAGTCCAAGTGAATAAATGCGAAAGTTATTTCCACCTATGATACAAACTACGATTTTAAAATACTGTATATATAGTAATCTGCAAACGCTCATAAACAGCTTCAGACATTCCTAATTTGCATATTTATTTTAAAGCCGTTTCTCATAAATTAATATTCTGTAATATACATTTGTAATTTGCATTTTCATATATTCTTACATATATATATACGTAATAGTTCGTCGAAGAAACATAAAAATGTTTTTGTTATTAGGCATTAAATGATAAAACCCCGTGATTTAATCTATTATTCTATTATCTATTCATAATGGTGGTGGGTAGTGTAGTATCAGTTCTGTAGTCATACTGGGAATTATCTCATCCTTTTTACGGGTGTAGGCTAATCCTAACATATAGTACATCCTCCTTTGTGGAGAGGATTAATTCGCAGGGACTAACATTTCTCTTTTTTTTTGGGGGGGGGGGGGGTAGTATACTATCTATTCTGTTGTTATCATATTAACCCCCAAGGCATTATTTCCACCTTTTTCAGGGAAGTAATGTTCATTCGTCATAATATCATTATCTCAGTCATTACCTCCTCTTTTGGGGGTCACCAGGAAATCATCTTCCTGATCTAGCAAAAATATGCGGAGAGAGTATATTTTTATTAATTAAGGAACACATTAATTAAATAAAATATTAATTTCAAGTCAATGTTTTAATCGCTGGCGGCCATGATCTTTTCAATCTTTTTTAGCGAAATAGATGAGGTGTTCCAACGGTTCTATACTACAATTGAAACTTTTCTTAAAAGATTTTTTCTTAACCAGAAGACTCCCGGGCAACGCCGGGTAATGACAACTAACTATTCTCTGTCTATCTATGACGCTATAATTCTTTTTAGTAGAAAGTGCGTTGACAGTTGGCAGAGGAGATATGATATTTGACACCGCTCATCACAGTTACAAATATACATATATAAATCAGTAGACAACTTATTCGTTGTATCACGAGTTTTCAGTTGTAAATGTACCTGCGCCAAGATTTGAAACTCGAACGCCAGGTCATTTTCAAACAGTGATCAGCTGTGTTAAGTGGCTTACCCCCTGTGCCAAAAAACTCGGTACTGACAGTAGAAGAAATTATAGCGTTATATGTATTTTTTGATTACATATTTTTTACACGCTACTGGTAAATTAAGATAATTCAATATTTTATAGACGTGTGTATATGTTGTTTTCTGCACCTATCTATTTTACAGTTGAAAATTATTTACTGTTTAAGTTATTAATTTCCCAGCCGAAATTAGGCCTCATTTATTAAAACAAGATCTTTGATAGAACTTTTTATAAACTTTCACTATCTACTTTCTTTTAAGATTACATTGTTAATTTTTTCCTGTAACGAATTGATAAAGAATTTTTGTGCTGAACATATGATTATGGGCAAACAAATTGTAAAACATTTACACAAAGGTGAATACGTTTTTTGAATTTTGAATTTTTCGCAACATGATTACAAAATATTGATTAATTCATAAATTTTATATTCTAAGTTATAATATATATATATATATATATATATATATATATATATTTATATATATATATATTTATATATATATATATTATATATATATATATATATATACTTATATATATATATATATATATATATTTTATATATATATATTATATATATATAAATATATATATTATATATATATATATTTTATATATTTTATATATATATTTATATATATATATATTTATATATATATATATATATTTATATTTATATATATATATATTTATATATATATATATATATATATATATATATATATTTATATATATATATATATATATATATATATATATATATTTATATATATTTATATATATATATATATATTTATATATATATATATTTATATATATATATATATTAATATATATATATATCTTTATATATATATATATTTATATATATATATATATATCTTTATATATATATATATATCTTTATATATATATATATATATATATATATTTTACTATATATATATATATATATATAGTGTTATAATGGAATAATTCCAGGAAGAAATCCGGGTAAGAGAGCTCAATGTGGTAAACAGAGCAATAATAACGTAAAATATAATAACACGAAATTACATGATTGTCGATGCAATAATTTATTTCAACCTTGCGGTTTTATTCAAGCATCCAACTTAACAATTACATTTTTGATACTGATAGAAAATTGAATTCATCCTCGGCACTTCAAACACAATCAGAGGGAGTGGTGGTAGCAGCCGGTTTGAACACCCAACATAGAGCGAGTAGAAATTAACATCTTATATTTAACTAAATTAATCTAAGGAGATCTTATGGTTTTTTTTTTTTTTTTTTTTTTTGTTTATTTTTATTAAATAATAACGTCTGGGTTAAGCGCACATATTCTTCATATCCGACCTGGTGACATACGCCTCCATACATACGCACACACCAATATCTAACAATCTGATAGACCTCTAGACTTGTAACAGTTAGATACCAAATAGATCAGTTACGGTAAACCCCCATAAATATTTACATTAATATCTGTTATGAACATATAATTACTGACCTGGTGACATTAGTTATAGTTGTCTTTCGGATGTATGCATATACGAGGGTACCTTAAGATATTCGTGTATTCAGTGTACTTATTTGAAATAAGATAGCATTATATTTGCTATGTATGCATGCGCGTGCGGATGCGCGTGTATGCGGCCATTAGTGTATATGTATGTATGATAAAAATTAGGAACGTATATATAAGTACATTTGTTTTTGTATGTATATATATGTGTACATGCATGCTTGTGTCTGTGTATGTGCTAGCATGTATGTGGGTGTGTGTATGTGTGTGTGTGTATGTATGTACTGCATATTTGCCTTATCAATGTGTGCGTATGTTTAATTAAACTCTTACCCCGGTTATTAAAACTTTCCAGGCCGTATGTATTATTTTACTTATGGGTATGTATATGCAATTTAAAACTTTCCAGGCCGTATATATTATTTTGTATATATATATATGGGTATATGGGTATATATGTGTATACATGGGTGCAGGTGTATGTGTGCATGTATGGGCATGTGCGAGCATATGAGTATAGGTATGTGTGTACGTATGCGTATAACTGAGTAGGTATATAGGTATGTGTACGGGTGTGCATTTGTGTATGTCTATGTATACATATATATGTATCTCTATTTTGCACACCTGTGGCTATGTGTGCATGTGCGTATATAGGTGTGTATAGGTATACGTGTGTATGTGTGTGTATGTGCATATGTTTGTGTGTGTGTGTGTGTAGGTAGGCATTCATTTAGTAGGGATGTTCTTTAATGAATACTTAAAGACGAAACACATTTATCTTCGATGTCTTAAAAAAATTTTAATTCAAGGTAGTAGGTACGGGGGTATATATGTATGTATGTGTGGGTGCGTGTGTATGTATGTGTATATATATATATGTATATGTGTGTATGTGTGTATATATATATGTGTGTGTAGATGTAAGTATATATGTATGTGTGTGTATATGTATGTATACATGTGTGTGCGTGTAGAGATGGATGTGTATGTATATAGGGATGTATGCAGATGTTATTTACTTAAAATAAGATAGCGAATTAAATTAAGTGTATAATATTATCACTAGACAATATTAGATTAGAATTAATTATAGGCTTCCATAGATTATAAACTAATGTAAGATGAATTTGTGAAAATCAGAGTATTCTTAATTTTCAAATTAATTTTGACGCGCGAATCTAAATGAAATTAGGGCACGAGAAGTGTCAACCAGCCGATGACACTAGACTTTCTCGTTTCGTTTGCCGGGTAAAAAATCTCGTTGGCCTTGGTAAGCTGAATTTCGGGCTAGCCAAAAATTGTGTGTGTGTGATATTAAGAATAGGTATATGTGTGCGTATGTATGGAGACGTATGTCACCAGGTCGGATATGAAGAATATGTGCGCTTAACCCAGACGTTATTATTTAATAAAAATAAAAAAAAAAATTTAAAAAAAAAAAAAAAACCATAAGATCTCCTTAGATTAATTTAGTTAAATATAAGATGTTAATTTCTACTCGCTCTATGTTGGGTGTTCAAACCGGCTGCTACCACCACTCCCTCTGATTGTGTTTGAAGTGCCGAGGATGAATTCAATTTTCTATCAGTATCAAAAATGTAATTGTTAAGTTGGATGCTTGAATAAAACCGCAAGGTTGAAATAAATTATTGCATCGACAATCATGTAATTTCGTGTTATTATATTTTACGTTATATATATATATATATATATATATATATTTTACATATATATATATATATATATTTATATATAAAAATATATATATATATATATATACATGAGTGTGTGTGTGTGCGCGTATTCATTAAATAGAGAATATGTTAAGATTGTTGTAAAAGTGAAGACATTTGTATACTCGCGACTGACAAGTATAGAAAACATGCTAATTTTACGAGGAACGTGTTTCCTTTTAACACTGTGTCGGTCGCTTTTCTGCCGTTCAACATTTTCTTCTCTATTTTCCTTTCGTTTAGACGGTATCGGTGTCGTTTAAGTAAGTCCAACTTTCAAACATTATATGAGGAAACGACCCCTTTACATAAATATTTAAACTAAATGTTCACTGAAACATTAAGAATTTTGAAAAGTAAGTTCCAAGAATGTGTAGAGATTAGGAAAAAGAATAATTTGGCGTGTTATTGTATAATATTTCGAGACAAATATTTTATTTTAATTGATTTAAACATTTTTTTAATTATTATCAGTTGCGTCCAAGCATGTATAAAAGAAGCTCGGTCGGTCGGTCGGTCGGTCGGTCTATCCGTTGGTTTGTCACAACGTAGTTTGAAAAGACATTTTCATCACAAAACGCGTTTTATTTTTTAATGCGTTCGGGAATCTCTACAAGATGTTTGGTCGGTTGGTCGATTCATTTTGACACTTAAGTTTGAAAAGACATTTACATCGCTAATCATATTGTATTTAAAATTAGCTGTGCATACCCGGTGTTACCCGGTAATGCTTTAATTTGCAATTTGTGTTCGGTTTTTTTTTAAACTATGCCGTTTTTGTTTCCTAAAAATATTTTTTTTTTAATCCAAACAAAGGAAAGTAACTTTGTATTAATACAAAAAAGGATGAGTCGCCCCTATAGAAAACAGAATAAAAATATAGGAAGTACAAATCAACCGAACCTTTCTGAGAAGCCCTGCCATTGGCTAATGGAAACATTAACCCGTGAGAGGGAATACAAAAGAATCCGATTGGTTAGCTACGCAGATGAAGAGATTGACTTCACTATATATATTATATACGTTTAAGCATCTCTATAAATGGCACGATCCATCGTTAAGTCAGTTTATCTGACCCTCTATATGTAACGCTTAAGTTGATCATGGTATTTGTATCGCTAACGCGTTTTAGTTCATATGCGTCAATCAAAATCCATATATCTGTTTTCATACATATATATATAGCAAGTTATGAAAATATATTTATGGCAATTAAGCTACACGGAGGCTTCCACGTGTTTCATCCCGTAGGGAATCGTCAGGCTAAAATGCATAGAATTCGTGTTACCATGTGTTTTTATATGTACACGTGCTGCTTAGTCTTGCTAGCTAACCAATCGAATTCTTTTTTATTCCCTCTCACGGGTTAATGTTTCCATAAGCCAATGGCAGGGCTTCTCACAAAGGTTCGGTTGATTTTTACTTCCTATTTTTTTTATTCTGTTTTCTATAGGGGCGACTCATCCTTTTTTGTGAATGTATCAAATTAATATGGGACCGTATTTTAACAGGTGCGTGCTTTTTTTATTTTAGGTTTTAGATTAGTATAGTTTTTCATTTTATTATTTTATTTTATTTTATTTTTGTATGTATTGTTATCCTACTACAGTATTAATTAGTTTTGGAGGTCTTTAAAGTTTAGAATTTCAAATTTCTCATTCAGACATAATCTCCACCAATCGTCTAAATAGCTATATGTACTAGCCTGTCATACTATTTTCCACTCGATTATTGGTGAGAGTTCGCTGTCTTTGAGCTTCAAGTAATGGGTCACTAGTGCAGCTTTTATTCGACGTTATTGTTATTAAATGTGCTTTTGTGGTCGTAATATCTTATTTTAAAGAGTAAGAAGGTCATACTCACGTAATACTTCTTGTTATTCGGGATTTCGTTGGCAAATATTGGGGCTCGGTAAACAATGCCTTTGGTTAGGAATTTATTTTGTAGTGGATAAAGTCCACAAGTTTTGCAGTTACAGCTTTTCTCTTCATTATTAACTTTCTTATTTCTATTTGGGTGATTGCTATTAGGGTTTGAGTTATTGCTATTTCTAGTGGTTATATTTTTGTTCTTCGTGTGTTATTTTATTCTTGCTATATTGGTAAATTTTTTGCGCATTTTGTTATTATTATTTTTGTATTTTGATATTGTGTGCTTTAATTATGATTTTTAAGTTTTCGCAGCATCTGTAAGACAGTTTTAGGTTATTTTTATTTAAAATGTTATGCAAGGGATTGGTTACAGGAAAGTGTCTTTCGATCAGATTTAGGAATTTCATGCCCAGTCAGGCGATGTATACAAAATCAAATTTCTTTTTCTTCTATATTTAATTAAATTATAACTATTGGTGTCCTGTTCATGATATATAATTTCGATATTATGGTACCCACTATTTTCTAGAGCTGTGTTGTAAATGATGTTCAACTTCTTACATACATTTCGTTGCTAGAGTTATTGCTAAGCCTACGTTCGATAGAATTAGTAATTTGTTTTATGATTGATGGAGGGTGATTAGACTTTGCGTTTACGTATATTAGACTAGCGCTATCCTTTTAATATGGTTCGTAAGTATGTTTATTTAAGTTTAAAGTAACATCTAAAAAGTGAGCTATTTGCATGTTAGCTAGTGCGTCCACTCCTAGGCCTAATTATTTCATTTCCATATGCATAATTTTCTTTAAATTTTCACCCTTGACCTTGTTGGAATCCCTTATAATAGCTAATTCATCATCTCTATATAGGCCGATATCTGTATTATCAAATATGTTTGTGAAGGTATATGAAATAAATGACCCCACAAGATCTGATGTTCTTGCAGAGTCCAAGGCACCCATGGCCAAATAATTTCTGTTTTTACTCACTGATCATTATTATTGATTAAAACTTATATTCTACATTTTTAACGATGTGAATTTTATCCTTGGATATATCAGTATATATCTTGGCAAACACTAGGGCGATGTTAAAGAGTTCTTCAGATATAAATGGATAGAAATCCACGATGTCACGTTGTAGGAAGGTACATTTATTTTTATGTGCGATCTATTAAACCAAGTGATTGTTTCAAAAGTATTGACCCACTGGTTTAATTCTAGGTCTTTTATTATTTGCTTGTTAATTCTAGAAAGGATTGTTTTACTAATTCTTCCTATTTCAAATTTGGTTGGGTTAATTATGCGAGTGCTGGGGTTATTGTTTAAAATTACTTTTGTGGACTTTAAATAAGATATAGGTCTCCTTAGGTTTTAATTTTCTGACTTTGTCGTTAATTTTTAGTTTATCGTTATTTGTTTACTTTCAGCATTTATTATGAATTTGCGTTCGTTTCTATCTCGTTTTTTTGTAATTATTCGTAATGTTTACTGTGATTAGTTTGTGTATTTGTTTTTGGAAATTATTATTGTTTGTGGAACTCTAACTCTTTGATTATATTTTAAAAGTCATTTTCGAAGTAAATCATGAGTTCTACTGGTTTTGTGTTTTTTAAGCTTTTGAATAGGTAGGAATATTTTGTATCTAGCTGTTCATGTTTATTAAAGAAGAAGTCTGCTCAACATCGCATTCGGCGTATCACTTCGTCCGTTGTTTTAATTAATTTAATAATGTAGCCATGCTTGCTAGGTGTTGGTATGTTTTTAAGTAATGTTTCGAAGTTAACATTTTCCATATTTATTTTTTTTCAGGTGGTGAAATAAATTCTTATGAGAGTACTAAACTACTTGAATGGCTAAGTATTATTATTTCATGTATTTTACATAAAATGTTATAAGGAGATATAATATTTTATGTATCAATTTTCATTATTTACTTAAACAGTGCTCAATACGTGAGTAGAGCTAGGTAGTAAGTTATGAAAATATATTTATGGCATGTTTTAACATAGTTCACCCCAAACAAGGCATACTGCCACTGTAGACGTAAGGGGCTACTGAGAATTAGGGTGAAATATTTGGGGGCATCCAAGATTGGGAGCTGTGTAGCGAGATGCTTGTTCACATTAGTTTTATTGTCATTTTAATTTTAGATATAGTGGTGGGGGCAAAGTCGGTACTTGTTTGGTGCCAATAAGCTCACACATCCAGACTATCAGTTGAGACTTGATCCATGGGGCTGTGGCCTCGGGAAAGCCCATCGGGGATAACTGCAGGGTCCGTTCTCATGCGCGACATGGCACGTATAGCTACCCACAATATTATACAACTGTTGATGGAGCAGCCATTCTTAACGCTTCAATATGTCGGAACAAGAGCGAACCAGATTAGTCATGTGAGAAAAAAGCTTTCCCCAAATTACCACGATAGAGAAAAAGAGAGACAGCGTTTATTGTAATGGTCAAGAAAAAGGCCAAGCACTAGGTGTCTTTGAGGTGTTCCTTGCGCTAGTACCTCTGCGCCTGGCTACTAGGCAAAGAAGGAGTGCAAAGGCCGGGTGATAGGCAGAGCCCATCTACTCCTTAAGCAATTTGAGGTTAGCAAATCGGATATTTTGTTCGGAATTCCAGCTAGCCAATCATATTATTTGTTATTTCCTCTCACGGGTTAATGTTTCCACTAGCCAATGGCAGAGATTTCCACAAATTAAAATAAGGTTACCTATTAATTAGACACATTCACAAAAAAAGAAAAAGTAACCCCTATAGAAAACATAACAAAAGAATAGGAAATAAAAGTCAGCCGAACCTTTGTTTGTCAGCAATCCTGCCATTGGCTAATGGAAACATTAACCCCTGAGAAGGAATAACAAATGATCTTGTTGGTTAGCTAGCTAGACTAAACACCAGATGCATATATAAAAGCACCCGGTAACACGAATTCCATGCATTTTAGCCTGACGATTCCCTTAAGGGAAGAGACGATGAAGTCTCTGTGTAGCTTAATTGCCATAAATATATTTTCATAACATACTAAGTAGCTCTACTCACGTATTGAACATTGTTGAAGTAACTACTGAAAATTGATATATATATATAAAATATTATATTCCCTTATAGCATTTTATGTGAGTACATGAAATAATATATATATATATATAGTCTTGGAAGTTTCTCAACCATTAAAACTATATTTAAAAAAAAACAACAAAAAAACCTTAAGTCCCAAGTCGTTCAGTGGAAAATCACTCATGTAAGTCAATTTAACTTGTTCAGTTATTATATTAGTTTGCTTCTAAAATTATTTAAGGGATCATCAGTTGTTTACCATGAAAAACTGTTTCTGGAATTTAAAAACAAGACAGTATTAAATTTCATGACTTCCCAGCAGAGTTGATCAAACCCCACTTCCCTTACAAGACAAAAACATAAACGTTCCGTATACTAAACCTAAGTTTTGTTCCGTATAAATGTTTTGCTAACTTATATTAGTTATTAAAAAGAAAAAAAGTCCTCCTTACCTGTGTTGTTCGTCTGTCTAATAAAATTTATCCGTTACTTACAAAAATGTTGCTGCATTTTAAAGTGTGTAGACGAATCCATTAAAAAAAAAAATTTTAATTATATATATATATACATATATATACTTTTAGTCCTTTTTTCTCCCCCTCCGTCTCCTCCTCCTTTGTTCTTCAATTCCTTGACATCAATTTCAAATAAATATTAATCCTCCTTGTCATCCTTTCTCTCTTTCTTCTTTTTTTAAACTCACAGCGTTTCCAATGTGCGTTATAAGCTAACTGTCGATTTTTTCTCTTTCTTCTTCTTTTTTAACTTTTTCAACATTTCTTTCCTTCTTCATCCCTTTCTACTGTCTATTAAACGTAACTATTTTTTATATAATTAGTATATGTGTTATATATACGATTATACATATTCTACATTATTTTTATTTATATTTAGATAGCTTTGAATTTGCTCTATCAATTTACTTTGATTAATTTGATAAGACTTAAAAGCATCAGGATGGCGAGTAATTGCCTTATTTAATCGTCTAAATATTTTATATATATATATATATATATATATATATATATATATATATATATATATATATATATATATATATATATATATATATATATATATATATATATATATATATATGAGTATAAATAAGAATTCCTCTATATCTTTAACCGGATAGACTTTAATAGCTAAGTCTTATCAAGGTTTTCCGTCGTCACCTTGTATAAAGTAATCTCGAAGTTATGATATGACACAGTAATAACTCAAAAACTATGTATCTGGTCAGACCGTAATTTTGCATGTTGGTTACTGTTATCAAAGAGAATCAGATCTATACATCAAATTTGAAAACATCGGAAGTTGAAATTCGGTCAAATTTTGACAATAACGGAACTTTTCAAGAATTAACCTTTAGCATAAACTTGACCTTTATCTTTGTCTTAGATATCCCAAAATTAAATCACTTCTAAGTGAGACTATGCCAAATAATTTTACCAAGTTTTATGACCATTGGTAGAGAGGTGTCAACTCTTGGCTGTGCACAAACAAACAAATTCGACCAAAAACATAATCCGCTTGGCGGTTGTAAATATTGTGGCTTAATAAACGATGCCTATAGTTCAGCAGTTATTTTGTAAAGGGCAATGTGCGCGAATTTTGCAGTTATTAACTTTCTTATTCATATTTGAGTAATTACTATTACTGTCTGAGTTATGACTATCTCTTGTGACTATTATTATTATCATTATTATTATTATTTTATTGCTGTTGTAGTTGTTTTGTTGTTTGTTATATTTGTCATTTTTTCTACGCATTTTATTTTTACTTTTTTCTTTGCTAATGTCATTTAATATTTTTTATTGTGGGTTTTGGTGATCATTTCTCAATCTATTGATCTATTTATCTATTTATCTCTCTCTCTCTCTCTTCATATTGTATAAGTGCGCCGAGACTATAAGCCGGGGTTGTAGTAACACATGGTGTACTCTGAAAGTTCTAGACTAGTCTTTTTGACTCGCCTATTGGATTTTTTCTTTGTTTTTTTTCTGCTTCTCTTGGCTTCTATTTGACACTAACTGTTAGTTTTATTTTGTTTTTACTATCTAAAGCATTTAAAAACACCTGTCTTAACGTCACTTATTTGAATAACATTTATCTTTTATATTTCACGCATATACCTTCGAATGTCACCTTAACTTTATTATTATTATTATTATTATTATTATTATTATTATTAGACTGTGCTCGTATTCAGGAGAGATGGAGACAAAATACAAGTTTTTTTCGGTTATATATATATATCATACAATCATTTATGTATTCATTAACGTTTCGTCTTTATTGTAGACTTCTTCAAGATGAAGAAAAATGCAGGAAAAAGATCATACAGTCATTAATTTTGAATTGCCTGAAAATATTCGAGTTTCGGCATGACTGTGGATAAAAAAGGCAAAAATGAAAAATGGCGATTTAGGTAAACCCGCTATCAGCAGCAGTTTACACAGTTCAAGGGAAAAGAGGGAATGGGGTGACAGCTTGGAGTTATTCATTTTTATTTCTATTTTTAGCTTAGAGAAAATGTCTGGGTCAAATGTGTTAAAACCGAGCGATATGGATATGGGGGAGGGGACAGATGTCTGAACTTATTGTCATGATTCGAATTAAAAAGGAGAGAAGAGAGAAATACAATTGTTTTCATGAATGTAAACGCGTGGACAGTGTTTCTATTTTGAAACGCAAATTCTGATTAAAAACGAAAAGTTGTGGCAAAAGGCGAGAGGGAAGAAAATAAAACCTATTATTATTTATTCAAGTGTTAATTTATTATTTGTTCTATTTATTTATGTCTCATTAATTAATCAATAATGTGTTTGCAATATATGGAAATATGTGTAAAAAGAGTTGGAAATAATATAACTCGTTTATTTATATTTATTTTTATTTAGTTCATTATTTGTGTATTATTAATTGATAAATAATTACTAAAATATTTATGATCATATAAATGTATACATATGCAATATGTGAATATATTTTTAAAACGAGCAAGGAAATAATATTCATTGGTTACTTAATTTACGTGTGAATGTATTTATGTATAATCATTTATTTAATTATTAGTGTATTATTAATTAATCAAATATCATTAACATAATTATGAGCATAAAAAGTGTATGTATATGCAATATGTATATATAAGTGTGAGAAGAGATGAAACTTATATCTACCTAGTTCATTTATGTGTGAGTGTATTTATTCTGATTTTTTAGTTATTTGTGTATATTTATCAATAGAACATGTGGTATGGGATGGTTATTCAGGTTCTGATGTTAATTTTTGTTCCACCATGATGAGTTTGATAATTAACGGAGATAAATTATAGAAACCATTTCGTTGTTTGATGGTGTTGGAGTTTGTGATGAGTTCTGCTTCAGGTAGTCTGCGTCGAGATTTATTTGATATGTATTTAATGATCTTAACCTGTTCAAAATTGAATGAGTGGTCGTGTTATGTAACGTGGGAGAAAAGCGCGTTAAGGGAGTTGCTATTTTTAATTTCTCTCTTGTGTTCACCGAGCCTTCTCGTTGAGTTTCCCTCATGTATATTTTATGACAATTATTACATGGGATGGTGTATATACCGGAGTTGGATGTGGATTGTTTACGGAGGTGTTTTGCAGAGTTTATTGTTTTATGGTTTATGATGGGGTTTGTATGGTGAGAATTCTTAGTTTATTAAGAGTGTCGCAAATTATTATGTTATTAGAATGAGTGGATAAAAGAAGATGTCTATTAATGAGAGATGTATTTGTTGTTTGAGATTATTGTTTATTGTTTTTCGAGAATATCTGTAGGGCTTTTTCTTAGTATTTAGTATGAAATGTTTGGGATATTGTAGTGTTTTTAAAGAATCTGTGATGTATTTGATTTCCTCATCAATAATTGAGGACTGCAGATTCTGAGAGCACGTACGAAAACGTCAATTATGATACCTGTTTTTATCTTTTTATGGTGTGAATAGAAATGTATATAGTCGTTTTGTGAGTGGTTTTGCGATGTACTTTGAAAGATAGTTTGTTATTTGATTTTATTATGAGTGTGTCTAAAAAAGGTATTAAGTTATTTATTTCAGATTCATACGTAAAATTTATGCAGGGTTCAACTTTTTTTAATTTGTTTTTGATGTCTTCAAATTTTTTGTCATCGGGGAGAAAAATTAAAATGTCACCAATATATCTAAAAACCTTAGTGTTCGGGGGTAATCAAAATTTAAAAGGGCCAGATTAAAGGAACTCCAAGAAAAGGCAGGCAAACCCTCCAATTAGAGGGTTGCCCATGGGGAGTTCGAATTTTTGTTTATAGAATTTACTGTCAAATTGGAAATATGTCATGTTACTAATGAATTTGATCATCTCTATCAAAAATGTTCATATATTTATATACATATATATATATATATATATATATATATATATATATATATATATATATATATATATTAATTTTTGACGTACATAAAAATAATCCATGGATTACTTTTATGTACGTAAAAATTTAATATGTATATATCAAAAACAAAAAATACGACCGTTGAAATGAGGCAGACTAATAATGCAGTTTTCTGCATCTTAATCACTTAGGAAGTGAAACAATTAAATATAATAGTATGCTCAATAACAACGAGCTGAAAATAACCTATCAAAAAATTATTACATAGAAATCATTATATATATATATATATATATATATATATATATATATATATATATATATATATATATATATATATATATATATATATATATAATTACATAATTACTATTTAGTGATCATGCTCCAAGAAATGTAACACTAACATTATTTATCCTTGTGTACATATATTTCAGAATTTTCCAATCTAATATAACTTGCAGAACTGTGTAGAAAAATTAACAATTATATAAAAATTATCGTCAGTTATGAGTTATCAATGGAATTTTTCAATAATAACAAACACAAAAACAAAATAAGTTATTGAACTAAACTTATTTAAGTTATAGTTCTTGAACTCAACTTTTATTTATATAAATATATGTTTTATATATATATATATATATGTATATGTATATATATGTATATATATATGTATATATATATATGTATATATATATATGTATATATATGTATATATATATATGTATATATATATATATATATATATATATATATATATATATATATATATAAAGGTGATTTATAGAAGGTTATACAATGCAGAGGTGTAACGGATAAACACGAAATAAAGCAAATTAAGATAGATAACGGTTGAATAAGTTTGTAGTTTCGGCCTTTTAATTAATACAATATATTTTATTTTATTATACTACAATCTTACTTGCGTCAGTGCGGTTGGATGGAAGTTCCGTATGACATGATATTTCGGAAAAAAAGTTTCCCTTCTTCAGATATGTGTCAAACCTTAATTCAAGCGTGCATAGGCAGACGAGCAACGGTCTTTTTATGGACTCGCCCTATTCTAAATATCTGGCCCTAGAATGCACAAGGGAAAAACATTTGTCTCCACTGAAGACGTGCTTTCGGAAACTGGGGCATATTTTGAACCACGGCCAACGACAAAAAAGCATCGAATTGTTAGAGAGCGTCTGAATCAGTGCATACTCCTACGAGGAAGTTATATTGATAAATAATATCGAATTTCTGCTAATAGTTGTTGCTCTATTTGTTGAGCCCGGAACTTATGGAATGATGTGTTAAGATAAGCATTATTTTCAACGTTATGGATTGAGAATATAAGTGACTGTCAGAAAATAAACAGGTTTATAATAAGACAAATGAATTTGCAAATTGTGCAACTTTAGGTTCCAGTTGCCTATTCATCCAAACTACAAAACCATATATGTATGTATTTATGTATATATTCATATATAAAGATAAAAATGTATTTACATACATATATATAAAGATATATATGTATTTTCATACATATATAATATATATCTGTAATATATATATAACATGTTTAATATATATATATATAATATATATATATATATATTATACATATATATTATACATATATATATATAATATATTTATAATATATATATATAATATATTATATATATATAATATATATGTATATATATAATATATATATATATATGTATAATATATATAATATATATATGATGACCATATAATATATATATAATATATACATGAAACATAATATAAATATAATATATATATATATATATTATAATATAAATATAGAATTTATATATATATATTCTATATATATATGATTTATATATAAAATAATATATATATATTATATATAATATAGTATAAATATAATATATATAATATATAAACAATATATATATATATTATATATATATATGTTATAGATATATAATATATAATATATATTATAGATATATCATATATAATATTTATATATATATATTATATAAAATATATATTAAAATATTATATATAATATATATAACATACTATACATATGGGAAAAAAGAAACTTCCCTTTGTCAAAAATAATAAACACAAAAGGAAAACTCCGTCTGTGCAGAGAATCTACGAAAATGGATATGCCGAAATATTAAATAAATGATTTCTAATAATCATCAGGACAACACACAAACAGCTAGCACCACACTTGCTGTTATGTAAGATTTTAAGAGAAAATAAATAATATGCCCTATTTCGATTCCGATTCATTATCTCTGTTCCTTCTAGCTTACAACCTACCCGGCACTTTGCATTGCCCTCAGCCTTTTTAAAAACTTACTACAACTATTCCCAGCAATGCTGCAAGCAAACTACCATTCTCTCTCTCTCTATATATATATATATATAAATATATATATATATATATAAATATATATATATATATATATGAATATATATATAATACTAGACCACCCGTGACCCGTTGGGTCAGTTTGTTATATTAGCTATGGAATTCATGTATGAGCGTGACACTTGTGGCATAAAGAAAATAGTTTTTTTTTACATAACAGAAGCATTTCTATGAAAGTATATTAAAATAAAAAAAGAATATAGATATATTTCTATGAGTCGTTCTGTTTATCATAATTGTTTTTTTTTTAAATTACAGTTACTGAATTATAAGTGGTTGGTTAGGGCGATTTGAGAAAGGAAGGGAGTACAGCAGGCTTTCTCGCGTACGTAACGAAAACAGAGGGAGTAGTAGTGGTGAAATCTATGAGAGGGAAAGTGGGAGGTGGTTTCGTTCACCAACCGCTAGTATGGCTGATATTAATAATGAGTGTTGTTTTTTTGTTTGTTTGTTTTTGTTTTTTAAAAGGGAGGAGTTTTTTTGAAACTGCGACAGACTTTACGAAGTCCTCCCGTTGAATGTTTTTAGCCGTGAAGAAAACAAATAAACTATTTGATGAAATTAAATGAAATTGTTTAAAAATTTCCAGAATGAAAAATTTCATGCGTTCGTTAATCATAATAGAGAATAACGGAATTGGAATAACAGATTGAAGACGATGCTATTTACGCATGCGCAACCGGATGTTGAAAACCGGAAAGCTGAAAGCTGATTGCAAACATACAAGAACAATAGAGTTTTAGTATTATACTAGACCACCCGTGACCCGTTGGGTCAGTTTGTTATATTAGCTATGGAATTCATGTATGTGCGTGACACTTGTGGAGAAAACAAAAAAACTATTTGATGAAATTAAATGTAATTGTTTTAAAAAGAATATAGATAGATTTCTATGCGTCGTTCTGTTTATTATAATTGTTTTTTTTTTTAATTATAGTTACTGAATTATAAGTGGTTGGCCATACTTATAGGTAAATATGCACTGAACAGGTGAGAAAGGAAGGGGGTACAACCGGCTGTCTCGCGTACGTAACGAAAACAGAGGGAGTAGGAGTGGTGACATCTGTGAGAGGAAAAGTGGGAGGTGGTTTCGTTCACCGCCGCTATTGATATTAATAATGATTGTTGTTGTTTTGTTTGTTTTTGTTTTTTAAAAGGGTGGAGCTTTTTTGAAACTGCGACAGACTTTACGAAGTCCTGCCGTTGAATGTTTTTAGCCGTGGAGAAAACAAAAAAACTATTTGATGAAATTAAATGTAATTGTTTTATATTTAAAGCGATATAAACATTTCCAGAATGAAAAATTTCATGCGTTCGTTAATAATAAGATTTCAACGGAATTGGAATAACAGATTGGAAGACGATGCTATTTACGCATGCGCAACCGGATGTTGAAAACCGGAAAGCTGAAAGCTGATTGCAAACATACAAGACAATAGACTTTTAGTAGTATATAGATAGATATATATATATGAATATATATAATATATATATATATATGAATATATATAATATATATATATGAATATATAATATATATATATATGAATATATATAATATATATACATATAATATATATACATATAATATATATATATATATGAATATATATAATATATATACATATAATATATATATATATATGAATATATATAATATATATACATATAATATATATATACATATAATATATATATATATATGAATATATATAATATATATACATATAATATATATACATATAATATATATATATATATGAATATATATAATATATATACATATAATATAATACATATATATATATGAATATATAATATATATACATATAATATAATATATATATATATATATATATATATATATATATATATATATATATATATATATATATATATATATATATATATATATATATATATATATGAAGAAAGGTGAGGATAAAATGATCCGACGTCATGAAAAAAGGAAAGCCAAAACCTATGTGATTTATGTATTCATCAACGTTTCATCTTTATTGAAAGATTTCTTTAGTGTGAAGAAAGCAATGTAGTAAAATCATAAGGAATATTTATGTCGATATGTCAGAAAGTGTCCAGACTTCGGCATGGCTGTTGGCGTTAACAAGCAGAGAACGAAAAACATGATTTTGGTAGTAGTAGTAGTAGTAATAGTAGTAGTAGTAGTAGTAGTAGTAGTAGTAGTAGTAGTAGTATCAGCTGTGGTCAGTCTTCTTCAAAGGACGCGAAATGAATGGGATTGATGGTTTGGATTTGTCAGTTTATGACTATTTTAGCTAGGAAGGTAACTGGGGTCAACATATGTTATAGCCAAGCATGGTTGCAGAAAGTGTGAGGCGGAGTGTGTGGAAGTATGAGTCTGCCGTTTATTTTCAACTTGGAAGGGGGCAAAGAGAAAAAAAGAGAATAGAGGAAAAGGAGGGGAAGAGAAAATAATAAGAGAGTAGAGATGTGGAGAATTATTGCCTAATTTTGAAAAGATGATGAATACATAAATCACGTAGGTTTTGGCTGTCCTGTTTTCATTTTTTATATATATATATATATATATATATATATATATATATATATATATATATAGAGAGAGAGAGAGAGAGAGAGAGAGAGAGAGAGGGAGAGGGAAAGAGACAAAGAGAGATTGGTAGAGAGAGGGGGTGATATAGTGAAAGCGTACTGAGTCAAAGGTGACTCTGTGAACGAGATTCGCGCCTTGTGACTGTCTGAAATTATCAGTTCTCTGCACTGATGAGAGCAAAAGCTCGAAACGACGTCGTCTGTAGATAAATATATTTTAATAGTCATATATATATATATATATATATATATATATATATATATATATATATATATATATATATATAGTCTAAAGAAGCTTTGGGTCATTTTAAACAAAAGAAAGAAAAAAAGGGAAAATGCAGTTTAAATTCCCAGAGAAACTAACTAAATCCAAGATATCGCAGACTTAACACTTCCATAAGCCGATCCACCGTTGGAAAATTCATAAATAAAAAGAGGGATTCCAGTATCTAACACTGAAACAAAAACAGGGGACCTTGACTTAAGCCTGAAATATTAAAACGGGGATAATCAGCTGTTTACCATGTAACTGTTTCGGAGATTTAAAAACAGGACACTTATAATATATATATATATAGTTGTAGTTGCTTGTTTAAAATGTTTGAGATAGACCCCGTAACCAAAACTACATTACTACATAGACCCCATACTGAAACTACATGGACTACAAAACTATTTGGATAAGTATATTTTACTTTTATCAAAAGGGTACAGTAATATCGCGGAGTCTTCTTCGTACAGGACATCTTTATTTTCATTTATAACTTACAAATTATAGAAATAAAATATCAGAATAGAAATGTCAATAAAAGTTTTAGGGCTTGACATATGAATACACGGATTTCACAGAAGCCCATCACTCATACTCGCTGAATGCCGATGTGTCTTGGCCTTTTGGCTAAGATCAAAGTGTAGTATCTGTTCCGATGGATACTGCACCCCATACTGGTGTTGTCTTGGCCTTCGGGTCTTGATTTACGCCGGTCAATGGGTCTGTCCTGTGCAGTTCTGGAAGGTCCACTTTCCCAGGCCATGCCTCCCCTCTTTGGGGAAGAGTAAGTTTATTGCTTACTGCCTGAGGCGCCCCTACCGGGGAATGCCGACGGGGCTGCCCAGGCAATTTTTAAACCCCACTTTCCCGACCCGATATTGGGTCACATCTTACTTGTGGGAGTAAGATAAAAACTGGCCTTGTGCCTAACTCCTGGAGAGGAGTAAATCAATACTCGTGCCTCAAGAAGATTAAAGATTATACATTTACTGAAAAATTATGCAATTGTTACTGTACTTTCATTCAATCAATAATGAGTACATTCTCCGGTATATAATAATAGAATATATAATAAAAAGAAAAAATGAATATTATGTTATGAATTGGGTAAATGCCAGGAATGGTGCATTTTCTCATAGTAATATTTTCTTCAAGTAACAACTCTAGGTTGGATACTCCGCCAGACAAGATGAATTCTGGTTCTGAAATCCAACAAAACCAAGGAAAGACCACGGGAAAATAAGCATATTTAATTGGTCCCTTGGAGAGAGAGGAAAAATTAGTGTTGTTTACTGTTTTATTTACTCAAGATTTGAGAAGTAGAGAAGAAATCTAAATAAACACTCAGATATCTATGTATTTTATAAGGAAAGTAATTGTTAACCTTAGGAAGGGGCCCTTTGATCTCTGAGAACTTACCGAATTAAATTGAAAAAACGAGTTCATGCTTAGACTCCAGCCAAAATTATAAAATATAAAAAAGTAAGAAAAAAAAGTAATATGGTGTAATGAATTGGGTGTCAGAGAAAATGGGGTTCCTCATATAATACCAGACATTCTTTCTAATTATATATATATATATATATATATATATATATATATATATGAATTGGGTGTAAAAGGAAATAGGGTTCCTCATACAATACCGGACATTCTTTCTAATTATATATTGTGTGTGTGTGTGTGTGTGTGTGTGTGTGTGTGTGTGTGTGTGTGTGTGTGTGTGTGTGTGTGTGTGTGTGTGTGTGTGTGTGTGTGTGTGTGTGTGTGATCGTAATATATTTTGATTATATAAACATCCACGCGTAATCAGATAATGTCACTGGAGTGTGAGAAAATAACAACGCATCAATCAATTAAAGATAAAGAAAGAAAATAAAGAAACGGGTTATTCTTAAATAATAAAAAAGAAGAATAGAAAGAAAAGAAGAAAAGAAAGTAGAACGGCAGAAAAATAAGGAAGAAAAACAAAGAAAGAAGTAAGAAACAAAAGAAAAAGAAAATGTAAAGAAAAAACAAAAAATAAGAAAGAAAAAGGAAGAAAGAAGGAAGAAATACAAGAAAAGGAAAAACATTAAAGTATAGAAATGTCAAAAAATAATTCGAAAGAGAAAAGAAAGGCAGAAAACGAAAAAATAAAGCAGACATGGAAGTAAAGAAAGAAAGAAATATAGAGGAAAAAAAGGCGAATTAAAAAAAAAGAAAAGGAAATGTGAATAAACGGAAAAGAAAGAAAAAGTAAAGAAAGTAACGAAAAAAGAAAGAAAAATACAAGTAAATAATAGTTTTATTTTGTTATTGTCTTTTCCATTTATCTAATGACGAATCCTGTCGTATTGGTAAAAGTGTTAGGTTTCAAATATGTATTCATTGTGTTAATTTCATTATAATTAAATTGTTTTATTCAGTAATTTTCAAACATAAACTTGTATTTATATACTTCTGTATTCAAAGTTCTTTTCTCTTGAACCATATTCAAGTACTCTCTCTTGAATAATACTGGCAATAGAGAATGAATTCTTCAGTTATGAAGTACTACAAAGACGCGCACTACCTATGATTCAAATCGAGGTTTTTCCTCTTTCTTATGTTGCGCCTTATGCTTGCCGAATGTGTTCGGCTTAGTTCTACATTTTGACATGGGTTTCACGACTCTGACCCGTTAACAATCAGACATCATATTTACGGGTCGCATTTATCCTTCAAAGATAAATATTCAACAATGATCCTATTAGCCTTTGTCGGAGATTTTGTAATCAGGATTTTTAACAGATAATACAAAGTACGTCATATTTACATTGCATGGCCCATGCATTCTCTATAATCTGTTTACTCTGGCAATACATGTTATTCCGATTGTAGGCTCTTACCGTAGTAACTACGGAGGTGGCGGTGGTAAAGTCTTAACGACACGGACTGACAGCATGGGTGTGTCAAGTTTGAATCCAGTTCGTTCAACAAAAACACTTTCATTTCGGATGTCGACAACCTCCACGTGGTCCCACCTGTAAGTACCTGATGTCTTTCTAGAAAGAATTCTAACTAAAACGATATTGGGGAAACCAATGCCAACAATAAACAAGCTGATTCATGAGAAATTAATGAATGACCTGTAGTAACTACGTCTATGATTGTCAACCTCTTTATGTATCATCTTGTACTATGTCTTTTTAGGTTTGACATTACCTTCTTTTCGGAAAATGCGTTCATATATATATATATATATATATATATATATATATATATATATATATATATATATATATATATATATATATATATATATATGCAAATTTAACGGTTATCCACGAAAACACAACACATTCAATATGGCAGTCGCGTATTGGAATAGAGGCCCCAACACGTGCGATGCTATAAAAAAAACGCATAAATTGGAATATCAAATATTCTGATTTTATACTTTGATAATTGTTGTAAAGGTCATGATTGGCATAAATACGAAACTAACATAAAGGGAAGTAATCAGGTATTGACTATATACGAAAGTACGTATATAAGACGGGCAGTCATATCTGGAAGGGAGCGAAGAGTAAACGTCTCTACTTCCTACCGGATCCCTGTTAAACGCAAACCACTCGGCGTATTCTTAATTTAGTATGTCCTATGTAATTTAGGATATAACAGTGGCGAACGAGGATATTTTTTCTTCTCTTAACAGAGATAAATTACCGTACTATTCAAGGATTTTTTTTAAGAAAATTTGCAAGGACGGCAAAAAAAAAAAAAGAAAAAAAAGTCGACACGTGCGAATTTTGCTACCTAAAGTAGTAAAAAGTACGGATTTCTTCGGTAAGAACTAACGGGAAAGTAAAAAAAAATTGTACTCGAAACAATTTTTAAGGTAAAGTGAACTTTATCTGTATGTTGACGAAAAAATATTTGGGAAGCACAAGCTGAATTCGAAACCTGCACCGTGAGATTACGAATTTCGAAAGAAAAAAGTACGCTTACGATTTTTTTTTCTTTAAACAATTCAGAAATTATTGTTATTTTTTTTTTCTCTCCCCCAAGTGCAGCCGTATTTTTGTGAAAAATAATTGTTCATTGCTTTGTCTAAACTAATTGAAACTATTTGTTGTGCGAATTTTGGAAACGTTTTATTGTCTGAAATTATTTTGTGAAAAAGTTTTACCTGGTAAAAGACTGTTGCTAAATTGTATAAACTTTGTGAAACATTTATTTTTGCAAAAATTATGTTGCTAATTTACGAAAATGCAATTAACGAACTTTTTGTGAAATTATTGTTGTAAACTTTGGAAAGATATTTTGTACTGTAATTAAGCTAAAATGGAGCAATTGGCTGAGTTGACGAAGACGTTAACTCTAAGTATACAGCAGCAACAACAACAACAGCTACAACAACAACAACAGCAACAACAGCAACAACAACAGCTACAACAACAGCTACTGCAGCAGCAAGAATGGACACAAAAAACTTTAGAGGCACAACAAGAGCAAACAAAAATACTTCAACGCCAAATGTTAACGCAACAAAAGAATTTTGAAAAATTAATTCAAACGTCGACAGATGGGAAGAAAACTAATTTTTCTGCAGATGGTATTTCAAATTCTTTGTCAGAATTTCACTACTCTCCCGATACTGGCGTTACATTTCCAGCATACTATAGAAGCTACGAAACAGTTTTTACAAAAATATGTTCGGACTGGACCGACGAAGAAAAAGTTACGCTGTTACTACAAAAACTGGGGACGGACGAAAACACCAAGCATGCTAATTTAATTTTACCCAAAAAAAACGGAGGAAGTGAATTTTGAAGAGACAATTAATACCTTATCTAGAATATTTGATAAAAGAGACAGCCTTTTTCATTCTAGATATAAATGTTTAAATTTACAGAAGTCAGAATCCGAAGACTATTTAGAATATGCATGTACTGTAAATTGCTTATGTGAATCATTTAAATTAAATGAAATTTCGGCAGATTTATTTAAATGTTTAATCTTTGTACAAGGACTCACAGCACCAAGGGACAAAGATGTCAGATCCCGGATCCTGACAATTATGGAGTCGGACCCGAATGTAACTTTACAAAAAGTAACCGAGGAGTGTCAACGTCTCATTAATATCAAAAGAGACAACACCCGCATTGAAGAAAAAAGCGTTTACAAGATACAACATGTAAAAAGGCAAAGAACCTCTAGAACATACAAGACCCAGGAACAAAAGACTCCCAGAATGTACAAGGACCAAAGTTGTGAATGCTGCGGAAGTACAAGACACACCAAAAAGATCTGCTGGTTCAGGAATAGGATATGTTACGAATGTGGATTCAAAGGCCACAAGGGAACATATTGTAACCAGAAGACAAAACGAAGGACCGACAAAGTTAATACGCTTCGCACAAGGAAAGAGAAAAGCTGCGAAAGGCGTAAATATGTCGATGTAAAGATAAATGGACATCCTGTAACATTACTCCTGGATAGTGGTGCGGACATTAGCATCATAGATGAAGATATCTGGAGAAGGATCGGTCGACCTGAACTAAGAGAAACCAGCAAGATGGCGAAGAGTGTGTGCGGCAAAAGGTTGGAATTCAAGGGAGAACTGAGGTGCAATGTGTCATTTGGTGGTCAAACACACAAGTCCAAAGTGTACGTAGTACCAGGAAGGAACACAAGTCTATTTGGAGTGGATTGGATTGTTCTGTTCAACTTATGGGAACGACCGGTTAATTCTTTTTGTAATAGGTTGACAACAGAGAAATCAAACCAAATAGAAGGCTTCATGGACGATTTAAATGCAGAATTCCCAAAAGTTTTTGCCGAAAAACTTGGATACTGTGTGAAAACAGAAGCAAAATTTGAGGTGAAGAAAAATGCCACCCCAGTGTTCAAACCTAAAAGAAATGTACCTTTTTCATCGATGGACGCAATAGAGAAGGAGTTGGAGAGACTTCAACAATTAGACGTCATTGAAAAGGTTGACCACACGGATTGGGCAAGTCCGACGGTATATGTGAAGAAAAAGAATAACAAAATAAGAGTCTGCGCTGACTTTTCGACGGGCCTTAATGATTGTTTGCAGGACCACAATTACCCCCTTCCGTCGGCAGAAGATCTATTCTCAAAACTAAACGGAGGAAAAAAAATTTCCAAAATAGACCTCTCGGATGCATACTTGCAAATCAAAGTCAATGACGAATGTTCAAAGTACCTGTGCATTAACACGCATAAGGGTATTTTTAAACTAAAAAGACTTCCGTTCGGATTAAAGGTCGCCCCTGCTCTGTTTCAACAGGTTATGGATACGATGCTCGCAGGATTGGAATTTTCAATGGCATACCTTGACGATATCCTGATAAAGAGCAGAAATTTGCATGAACAAAAGAAGCACGTCAGAAGTATTTAAGAGAATAGAGGAGTTTGGTTTCAGATTGAGCCCGGAGAAATGCGATTTCTTTATGGAAAGGATCAGATACCTTGGTCAAATAATCGACAAAGAGGGACGAAGACCAGATCCACAACGGGCCGAAGCAATTGAAAAGATGCCTGCTCCAGACTCAGTACCGAAGCAACAATCATTTTTGGGATTGGTTCAATATTACGTGATATACATACCTAATGTGCATAATTTGAGAGCTCCTCTTAACGAGTTACTAAAAAAGGGTAGTAAATGGAGTTGGAATAAGGAATGTGAATCTGCCTTCCAAAAAAATAAGAAATGTCTACTATCAGACTTGGCATTAGCGCATTTTGATCCAGACAAGGAGTTAGTACTAGAAACGGACGCCAGTGATTACGGCGTTGGCGCTGCATTACTCCATAAGTATGAGGATGGTACAACAAAAGCAATCGCTCATGCATCAATAACTTTGGTTGCAGCTGAGAAAAACTATAGCCAGATTGAAAAGGAGGCTCTGTCGATAATATTTGGAGTCAAAAAGTATAATCAGTTTCTCTATGGACGGACCTTCACATTGCAAACCGACCATAAACCCTTGATTACGATATTTGGATCAAAGAAAAGCATTCCTAAGCATACCGCAAATCGACTACAGCGATGGGCTGTAACTCTCTTAAACTATCAGTTTAAGATGGAGCATGTGTCATTGAAAAAGTTAGAACACGCGGATGCACTATCAAGGTTGATTCCAAAAGGAAACGAAAGTTTCGAAGAGACAGTAATTGCTGCCCTTAAAGATGAAAGCGAATGTACAAGTTCAATGTGTAATATGATACGTGAACTTCCAATAACCCTTGAAGAGATTAAAAGAGAAGCTGAAAAAGACATTTTCATAAAGAAAATGAAAACTCAATTAGGACTGAGGGAAAAAAGTAACAAAGTAGGACAAACTACATTTTTTTCAATTTGTGAAGGTGTACTTATGTATGCTGATAGAATAGTAATTCCACAGGCATTAGGAAGGAAAATATTAATGGAATTCCATACAGGTCATCCTGGCATTTCAAGAATGAAATCCTTAATTAGAGGATACGTATATTGGCCTGGTATGGACAAAGAAGTAGAACACTGTGTCAAAGCATGCAAAGGATGTCAGTTAGCAGCCCGAGATTCGCCAGTAAAAACGACCCCATGGCCGAAAACGGACCTACCCTGGTCACGTCTACATATTGATTATGCCGGACCTCTAAATGTTTTTTTCTACTTAATTGTAGTAGATTATTTCTCTAAATGGCCAGCTATATTTAAAACCAGACATCCAACTGCAAGGAACAGTGTCAATGCACTTAACGAAATCTTTAGCCGTTTTGGTGTACCAAAAACCATAGTAAGTGACAATGGTACAGCATTTACAGGTCACGAATTTAAAGAATTCTGCAAATCGCTGAATATTCAACATATCACGACACCTGTTTACCATCCTATGTCGAATGGGTTGGCAGAAAAATTTGTGGACACATTTAAACGGGCAATAAAGAAAAACCTGAATATGGACACAGATGAGCAAACTATACAAACATTTCTAGCAATCTACAGGGTAATCCCGAACCCAAATAATAATGTTAATTCATCCCCTGCAGAACTGATGTTTGCTAGAAAAATTAGATCTATCTTCGATAGACTTATACCTGAGAAGAAGAAAAGTTCTAAAGGAGAAAACTTGAAAGTAAAATGCTATTCCTCAGGGGACAAAGTGTATTTTTAAAATTTTCAGAATGGAAAAAATCATTGTATGGACGGTTTCATTATGAAAAGAATTGGGAATATGGTTTATACCATTCAAGGCCCAAGTTTTGTCTGTAAAAGACACATAAATCAAATCCGTCCCAGAATTTCGCAAAATACAGAAGAAATTCCAATGGAAACATTATGTGATACATTTGATATACCAAAGCCAGTATGTATACCTGAAACCATGAATGTATCCCCTGAACATACCATACGGGGTGGACAGAATTCCTTACCGCAGGTAACGCAGACCAGAAGGAAGAGCACCAGAAAAAGGAAAAGCATCAGGCGTTTAAGCCCTGATCCTAAAAGGAAACGGTACTAAAGCTAAAATCGGGAAGATTTCAGCTTCAGGAGAAGGTGTTGTAAAGGTCATGATTGGCATAAATACGAAACTAGCATAAAGGGAAGTAATCAGGTATTGACTATATACGAAAGTACGTATATAAGACGGGCAGTCATATCTGGAAGGGAGCGAAGAGTAAATGTCTCTACTTCCTACCGGATCCCTGTTAAACGCAAACCACTCGGCGTATTCTTAATTTAGTATGTCCTATGTAATTTAGGATACAACAATAATGTTTGTATTTTTCTCATATTCCAGATCTGTAAACGTTTCCATATAAACTGACTGCTTTTAGAAGGATCTTATAGCGCTTACCTTAGCTTTTTCTCATTTTCTAGGAAAGAAATTTTTTTCATGGAAGTTTCGTTAGGAATTATATGCCACGTCAAATTGTCGTTTATTTTAAGTCTCTGTAAGCTTTATTTAAATATTCTCTTTATTTTGCCAATTTCCAATCAGTTTTTGTTTATTACAGCAATCTTACACTAACACCATGTTTCTCAATTAAATTTATATTTAATAATGAATTACATTTAGTATTTTTTTTTTAATTTTCACAACGTGATTTATTTAAAACTTTAATTTTTAGCTTCAAAATATTCTTATCGAATTAGAAACAAAATGCGTCTTCTATTTATTTTTTAATATATCCATTATTGTTTGTTTTTTTCTGGTGGAATTTCAGTCTTTTTTATACTAAAGTACGAACCAATTTCGTCCAAAACAATGGAGAGAAATTTTCTTTTTTTTTTTTTTCGAACAAATAAATCAAGCATTGAATAGTAGGCCAAAATGATTATATCTCAATAAAATGTATGTCTCTTTAAACAATGAACTATGTATATCATACTCTTCCAAATTACCTTCATCCTAGTAGCCAGCCACTTCCGGAAGAGTAAGCGATAATGATAACCCACTCCGATGGTTAACTATATTGTTTTTTGTTTTTTCTGCATCAAGCTTTGAACAACGATAGAGACGAAAACTTATTGGCTTCAAAGCGTGTCAGATGTTTCCAGTTATTCCATAGCTAGCAAGTTTGTGAAGCAAACCTTTGTAACAAACCCTATGGAAGGCCTATGATATACCATGAGTTATCGCCCTAGAGATGAAGTCTCGATCGATTGATTCACTGATCCTATGTGATATTACAGTCAGTACGTCAGCTGTAGATCTTGCAGGACGAAATCCATATTGCTTGTCACTAAGTAAATTGTCTATGTGTAGGTGGTTGACAGCTTATTGATTTATTACAGATTCGAGCAGCGTACTCATAACGCACAGGAGACTGATCGGTCTGTACTGAGATGCAGAGGACCGATCTTCCTATTTTCAACTGAGTGATCGGAGGATTACAGTGGCGACAAGCCAGTAGTTGTGCGTTATTCGGAGCAAGTTGTCAGAAAAAAATCAAGAAGGCTTGCAAAATGCCCATCAGCATCGGGTACGTGTCAACAATTTGAGTAAGTTCATATGCAAGGGAAAAGTCGTGGCAGAACCTCCCTGTCACGATGTTGTATGAGCAGCAGTTTTCAGCATTTAAATATTCTAATTGCATTATGTACTACTTTCCTTTGGTGTAAATGAACAGGTGTACCACTGGAGTGATCGGCCACCCAGCCTCTCAGAATCTTTTGCGTAGGAACAAAAATCGCCGGACTTCTTATAGCACGCACGCGATTTTGTTTCCCCTGGCGACAGTTGGAGCCAGTAGAGCGACCAAGACTGACTGTAGTAGAATGGGTAAAAAAATGAATGGTCGCATTGAATGCTACCAAGACTGACTGTAGTAGAATGGGTAAAAAAATGAATGGTCGTATTGAATGCTACCAAGACTGACTGTAGTAGAATGGGTAAAAAATGAATGGTCGCATTGAATGCTACCAAGACTGACAGTAGTAGAATGGGTAAAAAAAATGAATGGTCGCATTTAATGCTACCAAAGACGAAGCTCCTCCCCATAAACAACTACAAGAAACCTTTCCAACCACCGATTGTCATGGCCGATAGCATCCTTCCCGATCGTCCAATGTTCAAACTCCTTGGACTAACATTATTAGGCAACATGAGCTGGAATAAGTATATAGAAGATGTTACCAAGTCTGCTGCAAAGAAGATAGGCTCCTTCTATCGGTTTAGAAAACTTCTCACACCTGCCAGTATCCTATATCTCTATAAAGCCACCATTCGCAAGTTCATTGGGGTATTATTGCAACATCTGGGCTGGTCCACCAAACACTAGCCTCTCCCTCTTGGACAGAGTACAAAATAGAATGTCTAACCTAATAGGTCCCGCACTGTCTGCAAGGCTCCAGCCCTGTCGCATCGCCATAGATTTGCATCCATGTGCATGTTTTACAAGTACATCAATGGAATGTGATCCGATGAACTCACTGCACTTGTACCCCCAACGTAAATACTTCCGACTTACTCGACTAGAAGCCAAATCCTACCCCTTCCCTGTATAGGTCCGTAGATGCCAGAATTATTTCCCATTCGTGGAGCTTCTTTCCTCGGACCGCTTGCCTTTGGAATTCTCTCCCTGCTTCCTGTTTCCCCGACCGTACACACATGTAGAAATTTAAATGTAATGTGAACAAACATTTTGCTGACCAGCTCCCCACCAAGGCTGCCTCCCCGCCCCCCCCCCCCCCGGCAATAAAGAGTCTGACTCCTGTCACAGTAGCCCCTTACTCTTCAGTGGTGATATGCCTTGTTAGAGGTTAATAAAAGTAAAAAAGAAATCGTTATTAATAAATGGAAAAAGAAAGAAAGAAAATGAAAGAAAAAATGTGAAAAAGGAAAGAAGGAAAGAAAGAAATAATGGAAAACAATCGAATTTTTTCGAACAAGAAGGAAGAAAATGAGAATGAATCGCCAATACTAAATTAATAAAAAGATCAGCGGAAGAAGGAAAGAAAAAAAGAAGGAAAGAAGGAAATGATGGAAGACAATTGAATAATTAGGAATAAACAGAGGGAAAGAAAGAACGAATCGTCATTATTATGTTAATAAAAAAACAAAGAAAGAATAGAGAAAAAGAAGGGAAAAATGGATGACAACCGAATAATTAGGAATAAAGTTGAAGAAAAAGAAGGACGGTGCCTTATTACTAAAATAACAGAAAGAAAAAAAGAAAGAAATAAATAAAAGAAAGAAAGAAGAAAAGAAAGAAAAGAAAGAAAGAAAGAAGAAAAGAAAGAAAGAAAAGCAAAGGGGAACAAATAAGAAAGTTAGAGAGATAGAAATGGCAAGAGAGTAAGAGGGGGTCGAGAAAGGGAGAGAGAGAGAAGACGTATCAAAATACGGTAACTGGAAATCACTGCGCTGTGAATGGTAGGCAGCGAAGGAAGTAAGTTGTTATTGTTTCTGTGTGGTGATCCAAGGTTTAGCTCACCGACCCCTCCACGAATTCGGCTATTTGAAGACGGGTCCTGTAGGCGCTTACGCACGCCCAGAGAGCCTTCTTATAGCCTTCTACTTCTTCTTCTCGGCTGCCTTTTCGCGTTTCAGTTTGCCGGAGTCGTGTGCGCACAGCATCCACAACTCACTTTACCAGAATTATCGGGACGCGGCCAGTTTACTAACGAAGCTGCAACATGTGGCTTCGTCTTTTACTGATCAACGCTGCGCTGCTCATTCTCTTTGCATTGACAGCAAATGCCAAGGTTAGTGCAATAAACTATTATCTCTCTCTCTCTCATATATATATATATATATATATATATATATATATATATATATATATATATATATATATATATATATATATATAATGAAATTTAAAATGGAACAGTGGAAGCTCAACGTTTCGCCCGATGTGATGTGGGCTTTTTCAAGAGCGGGCGAAAAATTGCTAAAAATGACAATAGACGAGAAGGTCATATAATTGGGGAATATATATAGTGGTAGGGTTTAAATAGAGGGAAATATATGTACATTTGAAATTGCAGGTGTATGTATACATACATATATATATATATATATATATATATATTTTTTTTTTTTTTTTTTTTTTAAATATATGTATGCATAATTATATGCTGACATTTTGTATACTTATTTCTGACACTTTACATATTTGCAAAAAAGCTCACATCACATCGGGCGAAACGTTGAGCTTATGGGTCTTCCACTGTTCCATTTTAAATTTCATCCCGTCGGATTGTTTTATCCTTTCATCTACCTATATATATATATATATATATATATATATATATATATATATATATATATATATCAGTGCAACATTTTCAAATGCTTAATGTAATGCTGAATTTAAATTGTCAACGTCTTTCCTTGAACAATGCGAAAACATTCTCTGCGCGTTTCTCCGTTGTATTTTTTAAATTCTCTTTTTTCTCCAGCTTTTTTGTTAATTTGCTTTTGACACTTGAAAATGATTCAACGAAGAATCGATAACGTTCGTGAAACCTATGAGACATTTATTCACTTTTTTAAAATTTTAAATACAAAAAAAAAACATTAGGAAAATTGAAAAAATAAAAAAGGTATAATTAAACAGACAAATTTTGTTATTTTTAACAATGTTTGCAGATATATATATATATATATATATATATATATATATATATATATATATATATATATATATATATATATATGTGTGTGTGTGTGTGTGTGTGTGTGTGTGTGTTTTATATAAATTTCTAAGATAATTCTACTAAAACACATAATTTAATATAATAAAATAATAGTTATTCCGAAAACATTCCAAATTTTCTTTAAAAAACATTTTATTTGCATACAATTGTTTCTGCCCATTTCAAAAGTATCCATTTTTATGATATTTTTTAATATCACACCCACGAAAAAGGCTTCATATATATATATATATATATAAATGCGAAAGTTTGACCCATTACTCGCGCGAACGATAAAGTCAACACGGTCTATTCCAAATTAATTCAACTTATTTAATAGACGCACTATCTGTTTTATATGCCGTTTGTATAAGTGTGATATCAGATTTGTAAGGTTAACTAATTTGCATATTGGTTTTGTTAAAGTTAATTTATTAATTAATTATTATTTGTTATTTTTTATTTTCATATAACAAATGCCCTGTTTGCAATTTTGTTTTGTTTTCTTGACAAATATTTAGTATTCAAACGTTTTCTAACGTCGTTCAAATGTTTCAGAAAAATCGAGTCGGTCGCTCTTTCTTTAAAGCGACCGACTCGATTTTTCTAAATTGCCAGTGAAATGGCAAATTTGTTTCTTCTTTCATTCTTTTCTTTCACTCACCCGGTATTTCCCGGGTGATAATAATTTATTTTTAATCAATGAGAATTGATTTCTTACTGAAACGCGAGGTAAATCTCACTATAAACCGAAACAACTAATCGAGTTGAAACTTACAAAAAAAACAAAAGAAAACGCGAGTTATATCTTACGCAAAAAGCGAAATAAGTTTTACTTAAGAAAAGAAACTAATCTCATCTCTCATCTCTCTCCCCTCCTCTCTCTCTCTCTCTCTCTCTCTCTCTCTCTCTCTCTCTCTCTCTCTCTCTCTCCTGTTAACGATGCCGTATTATTGTTATTGTTTTTTATTGCTTGAAGCAATAGTTTCATCGATAGTAAAAGAATAAATGAGATGCTGAGAAAACATGCTACATTTTAAATTATTTATTTGCACAAAATATAAAAATTTAAATAACGAACAAATTAGGCGCAAGGCCATCAAATTATGGTGAAAATGGAGGTCGTTGATCATCCTTGGTCAAAAGATAGTCACCACAATACCACATTTATTCCTTCTTAAAATATCTCCAAATTTTTTAAAACATTTTTTCATAAATACATTTATTTACAGAAATTCATTGGATTAAAATGGGAAGTGGGATCTTAGGGAAAAACGGCCAAGAAACTATAAAAATTGTTTTTATGACTAGGCATTTATAAATTAATGACCCCCCCCCCCACAAAAAAAAACTGATTTAATCTATTATTACATTATCTTTAAATGGGAGTACGTTAGTGTAGTATCGGTTCTGTTGTCATAGGACCGGCCTCCTAAGAATTACCTCCTCCTTTTTTAAGGGAAGTGAGGTAATCCTCCCAGGTCTTATATCCTACTGTGAGGGAGGCTTAATGTAATATCTGTTCTTTTCTCATTATACCATCTTCCCAGGGACTACCTTCTCTTTTCTTGAGGGCGGGGTAGTGTAGTATCTTTTCTGTTGCTATTATGCTATACTCACAGGCCTTACCTACTGCTTTTTTGTGATATTTTCCCAAGTATTACCTCCTCTATTTTTAAAGAGGTATTGTAGTACCTGTTCTGTTGTCATGATACCATCCTACCAGACATTACCTCCTTCTTTGAGGATTAGTGTAGTATATGTTCGTTATTACCTCCTTCTTTCGGGGTCAGTGTATGTAGTTCGTTCATCGTGATATCATCCCAGCCTAGCAAAATGCGACCGGAGGGAACATATATTTGCTAGCATAATCATATAATGATGGTTTCAAACATTTTGCACTTGTGTGTTATTTTCTTCAGACAATCAGGAGATAAAAATCTTGAAATAAAAACGAAACGTTGATGAATACATGAATAATATTTTTTGGTTTTCCATTTTTTGAATTATATATATATATATATATATATATATATATATATATATATATATATATCCCTCTCTCTCCCCTCCCCCCTCTCTCTCTCCCCCCTCTCTCTCTCCCCCCTCCCCCCTCTCTCTCTCCCCTCCCCCCTCTCTCTCTCTCTCTTTCTCTCTCTCTCTCTGTTTTTATTGAAAAATTAGATGTTTATTTATAATTACACCGCTATGGAAAATAAATTGTTTTAGAAAGTCCAATTTTTTTTTGGGGGGGGGGGGATAAGTATTCCAATAATCTGACAACAATAGCGTTGCATTTCAATAAAAAAAACAGGTAGCTTCCATTTTCATGCTCCGCAGGGGGGGGGGGGCATGTACATTATTATTATTTTTTTCGATTATCCTGCTCCAAACATGATAATGGACAATAACTTGCAGCCTTAAGGGTTGTTTTTAAAATATTTTTATCTAAAAAAAGCGATGCTACCTCTATTCCGAAGCTTCACAGAAAATGTTGATAGAAACTTTACTAACCCAACGGTTTTATTTACTATTGAAAAATAACATAAACATTCCTCTCATCTTTTTTCGTTCTCATTAATATATCATCGTTATAAAAGCAGACACTTTATGACATAAAGAACTCGTCTTATTACCACAACGAAGAAAATATTTTCTTTCTTCCTTAGCATGCTTCACGTCAGGCGTAATTTCCACAAACGGAGCTTCTAAACAAGGGCTTCCTGTTTGTGGGGCACATATCCATGGGACTGCTTCTCTGCAAATCACAACTTAATCATCTTCAAATCCAATGTCAATTGGTTCCTATTAAGAACCGCCCTGACAAGTACTCGAACTTGGTCCTGACAATCATTCCATTAACCCTTAGGTGGCATTTGGTCTTGATAAGTTGTGACGATTTTATTGCCAAAAAAACATAACTTTAAAAAATAACCGGTTTAATTGAAATTCCTCCTTAAAATGTAGAACAATGTTTCCACTGGTGTTATGCATAAATTAATGTTTTCACCGGTTATAAAGTAAGTGTCTGTTTTACAATGAACGTATGTTCCCAAAGTCATGGTGCATCAAAATACGTAATTTTTTTTTAATTAACGATGCGGCCTCTATTCCGATGTCTCGTCAGATCTTTTTTGTAGCTACCATTAGTCAAAGGAATATTGTTAAAAAAAATGTAAAATCTATATTCATTATCACCTTTTTTACACACATATTTTAAAAATCCGTCCGATCAGCAAAGATAGTGATTGGTGATAAATCTGGGGTCGCTAATGTAAATAATTCCGACTTTACCGATTTTTTTTTTAAATGAATTGTTCCAAAATCAAATTATGTTGTATCCGCAACTAAAACACTACAATTTTTTAAAAAGTGACATTCGTTTTATTGCTTTGAACAAAATTTAGCTGACAATTATTTTTTACAGTAAAGAAAATTAAATTGCCACAATTTTAAATAAATAAACAAATGAGAGATATGTTCGTTTTATTTATTTAAAGAATGTTGAGTTATATATATATATATATATATATATATATATATATATATATATATATATATATATATATATATTAGTGATAGAACGATTCCAATATTTTCCCCGATTCCGATACAATTGTCGATTCTGTTCGAAATTTACCGATTCCGATACAATTAACGATTCCGATTCTTAAATTGCCTAATCGTATAAAAAGTAAAATTCCATTTGACGGAAGGCGTGATTCAGCGGAGAGTCTTTATCTATTTCTAAATTTAGATATAATTTTCTTCTTAATTTGAAAAAACTCCTTAATGTTCTCTGTGTGGATTATATCCCAGATTTTGATAAACTCATTGTGAGATTTTCATCTATGTTGTTCACCTATGCCATTTTTACCATGACAAATTTTTCCGGTCAAATCTTTTCTTAAATTCGTTAATAAAATCTATAAACTCTAGTTTTACTGGAAGCTTAAAATCAATACGTATTTATCATCTATTATTATTATCAGCAATAGAAAATTAAGTTTTAAACAAAACAAAAAAAGAATCGTTTTTGGAATCGGAAATTAGGCTCTAATTTTCCCGATTCCGATTCCGATACCGATACCGATTCCAATTAATCGTCCCAGCACTAGTGAACACGCATTGATATATTTATCAATGATATGTAAACAATAAAGTTATACTTGTATATACTTATATAGACTTATCTATACTTATATAGATCAAGACGAGATAAACTTTACTTATGTTAGTGCACCTTGTTTTGAACTTTACTAATGTTAGTGCACCTTGTTTTGAACTTTACTTATGTTAGTGCACCTTGTTTTGAACTTTACTTATGTTAGTGCACCTTGTTTTGAACTTTACTTATGTTAGTGCACCTTGTTTTGAACTTTACTTATGTTAGTGCACCTTGTTTTGAACTTTACTTATGTTAGTGCACCTTGTTTTGAACTTTACTTATGTTAGTGCACCTTGTTTTGAACTTTACTTATGTTAGTGCACCTTGTTTTGAACTTTACTTATGTTAGTGCACCTTGTTTTGAACTGTACTTATGTTAGTGCACCTTGTTTTGAACTTTACTTTCTTATTGTAGGGATTTTAAAAAAGGCGGGCAAAATTCTGACCATACTTATTAATAGATGCACGCGAATCTATAGAAACAATGGACATAATTGTTATGTTTTAGATTAGAATTCATCTTAGCCACATTTTCTTTTCCCCAGAACTTAAAAATTATTGTTCTGATTATTTACAATGAGAAAGTTTAACTTTATGTTCTTTTATATTACTTGAAAATCGATAATCATTGAAATTACAAAATAAAAAAAAAGAAATATGGGTGTTCAGGGCTGAGAACAGGAGTTTCTTGGGGGTCCTCACTTTTTCCCGATCAATGCCGTTACGGATCAAGCTAGTCTAAATAAATAAATGCGAAGGTTGGGCCCATTTCTCACATTAACGGTAAAGTCAAAACACTTTCTTTCAAGTTGATCCAACTTTACGCAATAGACGCGGCATCTTTTTATATACTGCTAATGTATATGCGATATTATTCGCACTGTTAAATAATTTGCATATTTGTTTTTCAAAAGGACATTTTATTAATTAACTCATCTTTGTTGCTGTTTCTTTTAATTGATTTTTTTAAATTGTAATACAACAAATTGTTCTGTTACACAATATTGGTTTATTTTTTGGGGCAAATTTTTAGCATTTATGTTCAAATGTTCTTTTCTATAGATGAACCGACTTGATTTCTAACAAGTTGCGATCTGTTTCTAAATTACAAGAGAAGGGGCAAATTGGTTTCTTCCTTCTTTTCCTTTCGTAACGTTCACATTTAAAAGATAAATATATTTGTATCGAAATTTCCAAAATGTTAACGTTTATCTATCTATATAAATATGAGAAAGATTTTGTTTTGTGTTTACCACAAAGTTATGAATGAAATGTTTAGTATTCAAATTGATGTTTCAAGTATTTCAAGTAGCGAAGTTTTCGAAGCGATGGCGAGCCGGCAAAGTCATTTAGTTTCAAATCCAAACAAGGTGAATTTTATTTACTTTAATGACAATTTTGAATTTGCATTGATAATTTGCAAGCACATTCAAAAGGCATTTATATATTTATCAGTTATGTATACAATGCTTTGATGTTTATGTGGTAACTAGCAGGGCTACCTGGCGTTGCCCGGGGCCATAAAACAAAAACAAAACATCTTTATTTTAAAACTATTACATCTATACCTCTATCAGTTCGTTTCTCTATCTTTCTCTCTTTCACCCTTCCCCGTTTTTTCCACATCCCTCTACCCCCACCCGCTTTCACCTCCGCCCAGCCGATTCCTCCCTAGTGTTTTAATGTATTGCCAACAATAATAATAATGTAAGTCATTCACCTCTCCTTTATATAATAAATAACATTGGAAATGGCTGAAATCAACTTGGCCCGGTTAACCTCCAAAGAATGAATATTTTTATTTAATCTTAGATATTATTCAGCCAGGACAACGCTGATAAAGAATATACCAACTTTGTGGCTGTTTGTTTTGTAGTTTCTTACTTTTAACTAGACATACACACACACACACACAGACAACTGTCATTTATATAATAGAAGATAACACATTCAGCAGTGTTCAATTAAACGACTTCATATCAAAGCAAAATAATTTGATATTGATGTGGTAACTAGAAGAATACACGTCCCAGGATGGGTAAAATTAATTGGCGAAAGTGTAGTATAGTTAACAACGCAAAAATGGTCGGAAAAAATAACTTTTACCAAACGCAAGAAATTTAAATTTTCTATCGACCTGCATAGTTTTTCAGTTTTTAAATTATCTGTAAGGGTTTTTTTATAACGTAAGACCAAAAGCTTCGATATACTGCAACTTATATTTTAATAAAGAAAAACTTTTAAACAACTTTTTCAGTAAGTTGAAAATATACAGATCGGTCGAAAATTAAATTTTAATGCGTTTGGTAACAGTTATTTGTTGTGTTTTGTTATTTTCGATTTTTCAGTTGTGAAACATACGACATAGAAGCTAAAAGTCAAGAAATCCCCGACGGCCATATTGTATCCAAAGCCTCCGATACGAGTAATCTTCTTTTGTGTGAATCAGATGATTCTGGTGTTGCCATTAGTTTCCCCGATGTTTTTCTAGTTAGAAATCTTTCTGGAAAGACATCGGGTATTTACGAGAAGGACCACGAAGGGGTTGCCAACATCCTTAAGTGAAAATGATATTGCGGAACCGACTTGATTCGAATTTAGAACACCCAGGTCTTCAGTCCATGTCGTTATCCGCTTAACCACCGTCACCTCCCGATACAAGTAATAATGTAGTTTCGGTTTCAGGCAGACAGATACACATTCTACATTAGTAATAGATAAGGATTTCATAATGTATAACTTCACTGCCATATACAATGGCATTTAAATTCTGACAATTGTGTTGAAACTAGAACTTCTAAGATACACGTTGATGCTTCTTTACTATAACCCCGCCATTAATATGCAATTGAATGACGAACTCAATCCATACAAAAATAAATTACATTTTATTGACGGCAAACAACGAATTTAGAGAAATAGCCGAATATACAGTCACTGTTAATAAAGCGTATTTGTTTAAGAAGTGGTTCGTTCAGGAGGGGGCGAGATTAGCAGTAATTGGACACTAGAAATTCATCGCCAGCAGTGAGACGAAAAGGGATTCGTACAGTGGAAGATGTAGGGCTGACTGGGTATTTACTTCCTTCCCACTGCATAAAGATGTGGCACAAGGCCGGCAGGTGGGGAAAATAAACCAGCGTCCCCAAAGAAAGGATACTCTAGCCTCCTAAAAATAGCCTGGACAGCCCCGTCAGCATTCCCCGGTCAGGGCGCCTCGGGCAGTTAGCAATAAACTAACCCATCGCCAAATAGAGGGGACAGGGCCTTGAATGGTGGACCACCTAAAACTACCCAGGACCAATACCTCAACCCGACAGATAAAAGGCCATCGAAATGGTCCAGTGATTGTCGAGAACGGATGCTCGACTGGTATCTTCCAGTCAAGAGTCTCTAAGCAACTGAAGTTGCAAAGAACTGCCTAGAATATTTCTTAGGCTTGACTTTAAGTATCAATCAGGTAACTCTCAGCGCACTTCGCCAATCTCGAACGTCTATTTTCTTTTAGTGTAAAAATGTATATTTCCTGCGCTTTCGATTAACTGAAATAAAATTGATGTATTAAGTTGATATTTTTTTTACAAATCATATTCGTTTGCTGCTGATGATTGAGCAGGGCTCAGAAATCTCTCAACATTTGCTAAATTAAGTCTTTTCCGACACACGGTATGATGATATATAGAAGTCCTTGTAAAAATCCAGGGAAGATAATTCCATTTTTTTTCTACAAAATTGGTCTGACGTAAATAACATGTCGAATTGCTGGTAAAATGTACATGAATTCAAAAAAAATGAAATTCTTGTCATAAAGAAATAATAATTATTTCAGGTCTTTCTTTACGATCGATTTCTTAAATACGTCATTTCTTAGATGCAGCCTGTTTCACACAGAAGAAATGATGCTCGCCTCTCTTTACTGTATTATTATGTTCATTGTAGGTGCTCGACTGAGTTCTAATCCGTGCCCCCCCCCCTGCAAAACATTCAGAGCAAGAACTTCTTTTTTTTCTTCCCAAAGTTCAATTAACGTTTCTGTATAAACTAGACGTACTGGTGACACGTTGGGTCTTAACCACTTTCACATTTAAATAATAATATTTAAGATATGAAAATGAAATATCAATGAATTTAGAGTAATCTCCCTTCACAACGTGTGGTATTTTAGTCCGCCATATTGAGGGGACATAAAAATGGTGCAAAACTGTTCTGTTCAAGGAATTCATTTTACTCGTCCTGGGACGGGTATTCTTTCTGGTTGTTATATTTTATTTGTCGCTCTGTCACGCATAAGTGTGCAAATAAAGTTTTCATCGTTAAACGCGCAGATTAAATGGTCGCAACTTAAGAATAACAGTCCTTGCTATTCTTGACTTGTTTACGTTTATTAGAAAGCATTACGTATTGAGGAGCCAAAACTTCTGTGATAGTTCGTCGTTCACGTGAGAAAAACAGAAAACATTGCGGGCGTGTTATTTGATCTCTTGCGTTTTTCGAGCACGTTCAAGTCTCGTTTATCTTCCAACATTGCTGGATGTATCCATAGGTTTAGCAAGATGAAAGCTAGGTTTCTCAAATTTTTTTATTTTTTTTACACTGGGTATTTACGTCTCTTCCACTGCGGGAGGATGTGACACAGGGTGGGGAGAATAAGACAGTGCACAAGAGGTATACACTCTAGCCCGTTTTAAAAAAATACCCAGACAGTTCCGTCGGCATTCCCCGATAAGGACGTCTCAGGCAGTTAGCTATAAACTAACTCCTTCTCAAAGCGAGAAGGCAATGCCTGGGAGGGTGGACCTCCTAGAACTGAACAGAACAAATACAACAGACCGACAGGAAAAAAGACTACGGCCGTCACAATGGCTCGGTTTTTTTTCGGACTAATTGTCGAGGACGTATCTTTGACTGGTATAATTGGCGTAAGAAAGAGACTGTTTTTTTTTTTTTACACTGCCACAGCTTTTAATGCGGAAACTGTAAGGGGGGATTCTTTTCTTGATGTGGCACTTAAGTTTCCTCCATCGCCTTAATATGAGTTTAGTAACGGGTTTCTAGAGGATATTGAATTCGCACGCGGTCTTCAAGCTGCATATATATTCCGGCCAGGGGAGATGATTTTGACGACGTTACTTTTTGCAGAGAGGTGTCACCGTCCTTTCACGTACATCGCCTGGTATTCCCAAATGGGCACTAAACTAACAGACTGAATATCACTTAACTTCGATGATCTAGCGAGAACTGGTGTGTCTAGAGGATATTGAATTCGCACGCGGTCTTCAAGCCGCATATATATTCCGGCCAGGGGAGATGATTTTGACGACGTTACTTTTTGCAGAGAGGTGTCACCGTCCTTTCACGTACATCGCCTGGTATTCCCAAATGGGCACTAAACTAACAGACTGAATATCACTTAACTTCGATGATCTAGCGAGAACTGGTGTGTCAACGTGACTCTGTCGCGAGGATCTCTGTTGTTCCATGAATACCAGAGCTCACTGACGATTCAGCGAGTCGTGGTTGTTGGATGTTATTCTGACAACATTTCGACCGATGTAATCTCCGACTTTCTTCGGGGGCATCTTGTAGAATTCGGGAATTTTTATGTCGAACTCGGGAATAATTACGGAATTTCGAACAGGGTCCTTTATTTTATCCACGGGGGTAGCTTGTTTTCGTTTCGTCATCCATGATTGAACCTTTTAACCTTCATAAGACTGTCACTTAGAACTGAAAATTACTCATCACTTATATTCGTTACGCAACATATTACATCGGTGGAAACGTTGTAAAAATAAAATCCAAGATGAGAACAGTAGTCTGAATAATCCAAATAATACCACATCTTGGTATTAATCAAAGCTGATCCCTGACCTTATAAACAATAAAGTGAGGGATATAATTCTTTCTTTTAAACTATGCACTTATTTTATTTTTCATTTCAGAGATACTTTTTTTTTTTTTCTTTATTTGAACGAATAGAATATGTTATGACTCAATACCTGATACATCTATTTCTAACGTTTTTAAATCTATGTTTTACTAGCTGTCCCTCTCCGGCGTTACCCGAGATTTAACAATCTATCTATATACTATTAAAAGGTTATGACGTGTTTGGAGTTTGTCTGTTCGTACGCAAATAGAAACATTTTATTGATTGAAAAAAAGGAATAGGCAGAGTACGCATTATTAAGGCAGTAGTTTTTACTTCGTTTTTTTTTACATTTGCCATAACCGAGTTGAAATCTCACGTAGCCTACAGGATGTTTTAACTGGATGCGTGTTTTATAAATGTAAGAAATTAACATAACATAATATCATTTAAAAAAAAACATGATATAAATATTTTTTTAACTAAGTGACTTGTTTGCAATCCGCAAAACAGGAAGCATGAATGGTGTTCGGCATTAGTTCAAAGCAAATCGCTTTTACTAAAAACATCATTTCTAATGTTTTTGCCAATAAAAACAATACGTTCATCGCAGTTATTTACTCTCCCATGCAAATACTAAGTAGCGTATTTATTACACACAAAATTTCACAAATATTTTTCTTCGTACTAGCTATAAAGCGATAGAAGCTAGGTAAAGATGGAAATTTACATACCCAGGTATTGTACTAACACTGTTCAAGGAGCGGTTATACACTAGTATATTAATTAATGATGGAACGATTCCAATATTTTTTTCCGATTCCAATACAATTACCGATTCTGTTCTAAATTTCCGATTCCGATACAATTACCGATTCCGATATCAGAGGGCCTGTGTGTATCAGTTAGATTTAAATATTGGTCATATATATCACTTTATTTTGTTTAAGGGTACTCAATAAATATATTTCTAGGTATTTAACTAATAAAATGTTTTAATATATTTAAATTCTTAAATATATTAGAATATGGTAAAGTGCACATTAATTTATATTATTTGTGGTTTGGGAGTATGGGGATGTGAATGTAGGTTATATTTGGGTTGGTAAGAAAAACTGTAGGGGTGATATGTTACTGGGTGCATCGCTGGAATCTGTAATGTATAGTTTTAAATAAATAATTTGTATTTTAGCTCTCACATTTTTACGATTAGGCACTTTTAAAAATGTCTCTTTAACATACCACAACACACCACACTATATATATATATATATATATATATATATATATATATATATATATATATATATATATATGAATACATTCGAAAGTTGTTTTTTTTCATTTACCACTCCAGTATTAACATCAAAACGGTTAGTGTTATTTAAGTCAATAATACAGCAGAGAAATTTGAAATAATATATATATATATATATATATATATATATATATATATATATATAGTAAAGACGAAATAATATATATATATATATATATATATATATATATATATATATATATATATATATATATATAGTCTAAAGAAGCTTTGAGTCATTTTAAACAACAAAAAAAACAACAAAAAAAAAAGTAAAATGCAGTTTAAATTCCTAGAGAAACTAAATTCAAGATATTGCAAACTTAACATTCGTTGGAAAATTAATAAATAAAAAATATATAATAACTAAATAAAAAAGATAAAAGGGGGGTTTAAGTATCTAAGAGTGAAACAAAAACAGGAGACCGTAAGCGTGTAATATTAACACGGGGATCATCATATATATATATACATATAGTAAAGACGAACGAGCTAAGGACAGATATTAGATAGGCTAATTTGCATATCTATTTTTGACCACTTTATAGTTAATCGATATTTGATGTTATTTATTTCTAATTTAATTGAACTATTTTATCTACGTATGTTCGATAGTTTCGTCGATATTAACAGCTGTAATTAATTAAAATGATTTAATAAAAAGAAAAATGGATAACTTCAGAAAAACTTTTCCTATATCGCTCGCAAGAATTCTTTCTGGCTGGAAAAACGAAAGTGGTTTCTAGCTCGCCAGCGAGATACTAATAAGCTGTCTACCTGTGTCTCCCCTTTCATTGCTCTCTTCCTCTCTTCCGTTTACGAATCCGTATTATCTTTAAATTCACGTCTGATGTCGCTGTAATGATGAGAACAGATACTACTCTTTAGCCCAAAAGCCAAGGAACTATCAAAATAATCTTTTATGACTATGCATTTCTAAATAGATAAAAAAAAATGATTTAATCTATCATCATATACGGTTCATGTTGTTATAAGACCATCCTCCCAGGAATTACCTCCTCCTTTTTAAGGGTTTGGGGGTAATCCTTCCAGGTATTAAATCGTCATTTGATGGAGGGGTAATGTAGTATATGTTCTGTTGTCATGAGACCATTGTTCCATGTACTACCTTCTTCTTTGGGGGGGGGAGAAGTGTAGTATCTTTTCGGTTGTTCCTTCTCCTTTTATGGGGAAAATCTTCCCAGTGTTATGTTGTAATTATACCATCCTACCAAGCATTACCTCCTCCTTTGAGAGGCAGTGCATGTAGTTTGTTCATCATGAAATCCTCCCAGCTTAGCAAAATTATGCGACCGGAGAGAGCATATTTTTGCTAGTATATATATATATATATATATATATATATATATATATATATATATATATATATATATATATATATAACTCATGTCTGAATCAAACGTTTGATCTCTACTGGCATGTTCGTTTTAAGCACATACTGCCTAATCAATAATGTGTATTATCCAACGTATCATTAGCAAACTCACCCACTTCAATATTTATAATTATATTTGGTATAAAATGGAACTGAAATGCTCTAGAATAAATTGCGTCACACAGTTGGGTGTCATATAATTATTAGCCAGAGGCGCTAAGCAGGAAATGTTATTCGAATAAATGAAGAAAGACTCCAAAAACCCTTCTTCATCGTGAGTTATGGTTTTGTAAGTGTCAACCGGATAAACCTCTATGAAAACTATCCGAAAATTGCTTGAGAAAAAATTTACGAAATCTACATGAAAAAGTCAAACCATGAGACACTAAAAGCAAATAAAAAATGCGTAGAATTTCTCAATGAAGACGTTCCATGACAAAAAAGATGTCGTGCATTTAAAATAACCAGTCGTTGTTAAAAGGAAATGCTGTAAATTGCTGTGAGTGCCCAAGTGGCGGGAAAAGTGTGTGTGACAGAGTTCTTATTTCAAATGCAGGATGTGTGCGCCAGCCACTTGAAATCACACAATAGCCTACAAACACTGCATATCGCAATGATGGGTAACGGTGTACATGTTTATATAACGTTTACAAAATAGCACATTTGCATTCTGATAGCTAGGCTAAACAAATAGCATTTACCGTCTTTGCTAATCTTTCGTTGGTTTTACCCTGGCTAGGTTGGTAGCCGTTTATACACTTCGTTGGAGTGAGTTTCTCTTTGTACTTGGTACTCCCAAACAGTAACGTCGCTTAACTTTCATTTAATATAGTTTGGATATATCGTTTTATAAAATAGCACATTTGCATTCTGATAGCGCTATGCAGTCAATCACTTAATTACTAACCAGGCTCAACGTTGCTTAATTTTAATTCAACCTAGTTTGGATATAACGTTATACAAATTAGCACGTTTGCATACTGATAGTGTTAAACAGTCAGTCATCTAAGTACTAACCCGGTCCAATGTTGCTAAACTTCAATTCAACATTGTTCGGATACAACGTTTTACCAAATAGCACATTTACATCATGATAGCACTAAGCTAATCAAATGGTCTTTACCATCCATGTCATATAGCTCTTAATCTCTCGTTGGTTTAACGTCGTTGGAGTGAGGGCTTTTCTTTTTTCGTTATAACACCTAGTATTCTCGAGCATTCGCTCATCTAAGTACTAACCATGCTCTACGTTGCTTAACTTCGATTCAACATGGTTTGGCTGTAGTTCAGTTATAAGGATGCAAATGCGTTGCTTTGTAAAGCAACGCATTTGCATTCTGATAACTGAATTCTTCTAGGTCGAGTTAGCTGGTCAAATTAGATAGTGTTATGCCGTGGTGGAGATCTACACTCCCTGAATGATCTCATTCGTTTGTTACTTAAAGTCGCTTGAACATATTTAGCATAAAAGGTTAAGTTTATGTCAATCCATTAATCAGTATTATTATAAGTTGATTTATTCCCAATAATACTAAACACTCATTTAATCCATCCAAGTTAAAAACGAAGTTACGTAACAGCTGCATTAAGTTAATAATAGTAATTGCTTAACTGTACAGTACTAGCTCTATACACGTCTTATAGACAGTGTTAAGTCAATATTTATTATTTATAATTTAGTAATGTTTTGTTATGACAAAATAAATTCTTAAATTTATTTAATCTTTATATACATATATAAATGTCAATGTATACGTGTGTGTTCCCTATACAAAGAAAGGTTAAATCTACATAAAATAAAAATGTATTTATATGTAAAATCTCCCTGTTTAGACAATGCTACTTATTCCAAATCCTTGCCCCCCCCCCTTAAACTTCAAATATATGCTTTTTCCATGCAATTGAAATCATATGTATAAAATGTTCCAGGGAAGACAATGGAAGTGGTTCCAAATCTTTAAATCCCCCCTAACAGACCTATAGGGGCCGAACCCCTTTTAAAACGTCAAATATATCCTATTTCAATGAAGTTTAAGTCATATGTATAAACTTATCCGGGAAAGACAATACAAGTGGTCCATAATCTCTGCGTGCCTCTCAATATACTGAATCTTTATGTTTCCCACCTGTAGGAGAGCTATGAGGAAAAAACCCTTTAAAACTTCAAATATGTATATCCGATTTTAATGAAATTTAAACCATATGTATAAGATACTAATTAAGAGAGTTTTCAACAAAATTTCGGTTTCTTTCGAAACAAGAGGCAATAAAAAAGAAAGTAAAATGATATTATATGAACATAGTGAAAAAGGATATACTAGCGTTCCCCATTGAATTCCGGGCAACGTCGGGTTTTCCTGCTAGCGTTTTATAATAATAACAAAATTTAATCCAGCATATTTTTCTTTTGTTACTTATTTCAATCTAAGATATAAAATTACGTCGGCCAGATTTTAAAAGTTGGACCACATTAGCATTTAGGCTGACAAATCAAACTTTTATTCTGAATAGACAATTTTCATTTGTAGTTATTGCACCATGTTATTTGCAATAAACTAACGTACTTCGCTACTTTTTTTATTTTTAAAAGAATCTTTAATCTGGTCCAGCAGTTTGCTTATATGGAGACATTCTTAAATGAGCATCTAAAAACAAAAACCAGCTAAGGGGAATAACTCTTATTTGTTTTAGTAAGAATTAGAATACCTTATTTGTTTTGATTTTTAGCTTAGATACTGAATCTACTCACGTGCTCTCGACTCACGCATGTCGAGTGTAACCAAGTTAATTCTACTTTGTCTTACGCCCCTACCCCACCGTTTGCCTACGATATAAAATTATGTCGATCGGATTTAAAAAGTTAGACCCAAATAGCATTTAAGCTGACAAATCAAAAGTTGATTCTGACTAGTCGAGTTTTATCTGTTATTGTTAAACGATGTTATTGGCAATAAACTAATGTATTTCGTTACGATTTATTTTTTTTTAAATACTGGTTCGACAGTTTCGTAATATGGAAACATTCTTAAATAAACACCTAAAAAGAAAAATCAGTTAAGGGGGATGACTCTTATTCTTTTAGTAAAAATTAGCATTCGTTGTTTGCTTTTTTACTTTGGATACTAAGTATATAAGTACTTATAGAACATAGACATATTTACAAAACAAATTTGAACGTAATGGATCTTGGGTAATGCGTGGCAAGTCGGGGCAGTTAGTAATTTAATAAAATATAATAGTTTTACTCCAATACCGGAGTGATTTTGATAGCATTTATGCTCGACTAGTAAGCCGTACTAAGAAAGGGTAAGGCTACAATACAGATATAAACAAATGGTTGCTAATGATTTCGGGCTTAAAAGAATAAGGCTACGATCCGAATATAAATAAATGATTGCTAATGATACAGGCCTCAAAGAATTAGGATACGATCAAGATATAAACAAATGGTTGCTAATGATGCTGGAATGACAAAAATAAGGCTACAATCCGGATATAAACAAATGATTGCTAATGATACAAGGTTCAAATAATTAGGATACGATCCAGATATAAACAAATGGTTGCTAATGATATCGAACTTTGAGGTATAAGGCTACAATCAGAATACAAACAAATGGTTGCTAATGATGGCAGGCTAAAATGTATGAGGCTACGATCCGGATATAAACAAATAGTTGCTAATGATACCGGGATTAAAAGAATAAGTTTACAATCTAGTTATAAGCAAATGGTTGATAATGATACAGGGTTCAAAGAATTAGGATACGATCCAGATATAAACAAATGGTTGCTAATGATGCTGGAATGACAAAAATAAGGCTACGATCCGGATATAAACAAATGGTTGCTAATCATATTAAGCTTCAAAGAATACGGCTACGATCCGGATGTAAACAAATGGTTGCTAGTGATATCGGACTTTGAGGTATAAGGCTACAATCAGAATATAAACAAATGGTTGCTAATGATGGCAGGCTAAAATGTATGAGGCTACGATCAGGATATAAACAAATAGTTGCTAATGATACCGGGATTAAAAGAATAAGTTTACAATCTAGTTATAAACAAATGGTTGATAATGCAGCTATGATTACAAGAATAAGTTTACAATCCAGCTATAAACAAATGGTTGATAATGTAGCTATGATTACAAGAATAAGTTTACAATCCAGCTATAAACAAATGGTTGATAATGCAGCTACGATTACAAGAATAAGTTTACGATACAGCTATAAACAAATGGTTGATAATGCAGCTATGATTTCAAGAAAAGTTTACAATCCAGCTATAAACAAATGGTTGATAATGCAGCCAGGATTACAAGAATAAGGCTACGATCAGGATCTAAAAAAAGATTTTCTCAATATACTGTGCTTAAAAGAATACGGCTTCAATCTGGATAAAAATAAATTGTTGCTGATAATACCAGGCTTAAAAATGATAGTACAAATCTATGGAATTTCATTATTTTTTTTTATTTATTTACTTAATACGTGCTATAAAATAAACATACTTAGAATCAAAAATTAAACGTAATTAATGTTTTCTTTAAATTTAATTGTCTTAATATTTTTTTAGTCCTATTAACTTACGAATGCGAGTGACTTTCTAAAATTAAGAATGTACGCGCATGTCGGTGGATAAAATATTGGCTCCCTTAAGGGGAGTGCACTCTGGTGAGAAAGATAAGAAAACATGCATGATTATTTGCCTTAAAATTGAATCCTCTTAGAAACTTAATACCGTAACAATAACTATGATTTATTCCTTTTCATTAACACAGTTGTCTTGGTTCTCGCGTTATTTCAAACATTGGACCTTAACGGCCAGTGGTGCCTGAGGTCCGAGGTTCGAGCAGCAAAATCGGCGCGTCGGTTGTATATAGCCAAACTGAATAGTCTTTATAAGACGAAACACGCGTGTCTGTGGATATAAAAGATTTATTAAAGTAATATATTATTATTAATTATTATTATTATTATTATTATTATTATACTAAAGCTGAGTTAATCAACATTTGTTTCTCTAAGATTTTTACTGTGCATTTTGATCACACAAAATACAAGCTAAATATGCCTCAGTTTTGGGAATTGAATTATGTTTGAAAAAATGTCCATTCTAATTGTTCTAATTAGCCGTAATTTGAAATTAACTCGTCAACTGACCCAATTTTACTAACATTCTATCGATCATTCTCACCCTCTCTCTTATTCTATACGTTGTTGTTCTTTCTTTATCCTCCTTTCTCTCTCTCTTCCTCCTCCTCTCTCTCTCTCTTTCTTTCTCTCTTTCTCCCTCTCTCCCTGTCTCTATCTATCTCTATCTCTCTCTATATATATGTTTATTAAGAGACGAAAGTGATAAAGAAATAGCAAAATACAAAGAATAGTCCATTATAAACAAAAGGGAATAACAACACCGGCAGTAATACTATTTAACCCTTACTTGACCGTGATATATGCAGCTGGGTCCCCATGTGAATTTAATATTCTCTAGAAACTTCCTCTAGGGCAAATACCACACATAGTTTTTATCGAATGTATATAATATATCATTTGGTCATAAGTCTTATCGATGTCATTGCTAAATCAATTTTTATGACTCATATTTTTTCATTGAATTATCTTTGCAAAAATATGAATGTTATTAAGAGCAAAGGCAAAACGAAGGGGCGATAAGCGAGTGAAACAAAAATTAAAGTAAAAAGACTCCCGGGCAACGCTGGGTAGATACAGCTAGTATATAATAAACTGTAATGTTTCCATAATAGCATCGACTTTTTTCGACAATTGGTGTTCTTAACTTGTACACGCAACACCGTACCTTTTCGTGCCGTATACCCACATCGTCACTGGTGATACCAGATCAGGCTGCCCTGTGGCTCCCTGAGACGAAATTCACCTACATTGACGTTTTTTGTTTTTTTTTTTGTTTGTAAAACTTAATTATGTTCTACAAAACCAAAAACAAAAACAACAGCCCCTCTCCCTTTCTCCCTCCCCTTTTTTATTTTATTTTTCCTACCCTACTCCCGGTCCTGGATATGACCTTAAACTACATCCGATGGTGAGATCCGGCTTACGGACTTTGGGGAATGTGGAGCCTCCTCTTAATTACCATTGCTCCCAGGTCCACCCTGACCCGGAGTGGTAGTACCTGTTAGGGTCCCAACTATGGGCTAAATAGAAACAGATTTAACAACCAAACCAAACACTATCAATAAATATTTGAACATATAAAGAACTTGAAGCATAAAAACTTTTACCAAAATGACTGCATTCGGCATTAAATAACCTGAAAAGGGTTGATATGCCGTAAAACAAGACAACCAAACTAAACACCATGAATAAATACTTGAAGATATAAACAACTTGAAGTATAAAAACTTTCACCAAAATGACTGCATTCGGCATTTAATAACCCGAAAAGGGTTGATATGCCGTAAAACAAAACAACCAAACCAAACACCATCAATAAATACTTGAAGATATAAAGAACTTGAAGCATAAACACTTTCACAAAAATGACTGCATTCGGCATTAAATAACCTGAAAAGGGTTGATGTGCCGTAAAACAAAACAACCAAACAACCAAACCCACATCGTCAAATCTTCATAGCTTATACAAAACACTGCAATTATTGTAACCTTGTTCACACAGCACTAAACTTCATGCTGCACGAGCCGATTCTTTGCCTCGAATTCATTGAAGCTTCTACAACTGACTTGTTTAACATCCACAATATTATTAACCGTCTCGTCAACAGTAATACGGAGCAACATTTATATCTCCATGTGTCTAACGCACGTGGGCATGCCAACAAGGTGAGAAAACATCACAGCCCCATTTATTTTCGGAAACATTTTTTTTTTCACGCTCGGGATTGCTGAAGCATAGAACAAGCTCCCTGCATCATTTGTTGGCTATCGAGACACTGAATCCTTTCAAATTGTCATGCTTCCCAAAATTAACACAAACTCCACCTGATCTCACACCTCCATACAAATACACTCGTCTTGAGAAAGTCTTTGAAAATTAAAGACGAGACGTCGATGAACATATAGATAATTTTTGGTTTTCCTTTTACATGCATTCATATATATCATGACTGTCTATTTGCCTTGGGATTGTACATTTACCCATGGACTATACATGCACTATGATGAGTTGTAGTGCACCTAAAAACTGTGCACGGTGTTTTCATTATTATTAGTAGCAGTAGCAGTAGTATATACAGAATCAGATAATTTACTGTATACAGGGTGTCTCAAAAAAATGTACTCACTCGTAGAATGACGAGAAAACTTTTATTTATGAACATAGAGTGAAATGAAATAGCATCGAATACATGAGACAGATGTAATTGAAGAATCATGTTCGCAAATGTTCAAACTAATGACCATTATTGTTCAAACAAAGCTGATAACGCGCACCAGGGTAAATAAAGGTTTTCTCGTCATTCTAAGAGTGAGTACATTTTTTTGAGACACTCTGTAGTTTCATGGCGTAATTTATTTATAGTGAAATGAGTTTCAGCGTAACTCTCAAACAATTATTTTTATTTAAAATCATATTTTATTTTTTAAAAAGAAAGAAAATAATATTAAATCAGTTAATTATAGCAATTTGAATGGCGCACGCGAACCAGTTAATAAAATGTAGCTTAAAAAAAAAAAGAAAACAACAATATAACTGATAATAATATTCGACAAAACACCAAGGTATAAAAAATCTAAATTTATATGCAACCAACCCCCTGTTTTAACCAGGACATTTTTTTTTAATAACATATATTCGAGGTCATCTCTGTTTATCGAATATCATGAATTTAGAGTTATATCTCTTGGCGTCATGTCGAATATTACTATTGGCCATATCGTATTTTTTTTCTAAAATTGATAAATTTTATTCACCGGTTTGCATGTACGATTCAAATTGCTATAACTAACTTACTTAATGATATTGTATTAGTAAAATATATTTTTAAGTAAAAATAAATTGTTTGGGGGTAATATTTTTAAGTAAAAATAAATTGTTTGGGGGTAATATTTTTAAGTAAAAATAAATTGTTTGGGGGTAATATTTTAAACCCATTTCACTGTAAATAATTTAAGCCCTTAAATTAGTTAATTACTCAGAAGTATGGAGTATTGTTGCCACACCCGGACTGGTGCAGCAACACCTAGAATCTCTCTCTTGGACACGGTATAAAATGAAATTTCTAACCTAAAATGTCCCGCACTGTCTGCCAAGCTCAAGCCCCTGTCGCATCTCCGCAGTGTTACATCCCTGTGCTTGGTCCACAAGTACTACAACGGAATGTGCTCCGATGAACTTACTACACGTGTACCATCGTCAACAAAAATACCCCCGTCCCACCCGACTAGCAGCAAATTCCCGCCCCTTCACTGTAAAAGTCCCTAAATGCTGGAAGATTTTCTACTCCAATAGCTTCTTGCCTTGGACCGCTTGCCTTGAGAATTCCCTCCCTGTTTCCTCGACAGCACCAACATACAGAAATTTAAATGTAATGTGAACAAACATATTGCTGCTCAACTCCCGACCCAGGTGGCCCTCTATAAATCTATCCAATATCACAGTAGCATCTGACGCTTCAGTGGCAATATGCCTTGTACAAAAGTACATAAAAAGTAAAAGATTTACAAAATAATCGATCGAAACATAAAATTAACCCCAGATGGGTTGATATGCCGTAAAAATAAAAAAAATAAATGGACGCATACATTTAGAAATGTGAAACATGTAGAACGCACCGATGTTTCACGTCTGCAGTAATTCCATGATCGAAGTAAAATTCTGTATAGAAGGTTTTCTTACACGATGTTTTTTTTTGGGGGGGGGAATATTTCAGATAAGCTGAAATATAAAAATATAAAATAGCCTACTTTGTCATTTTAGCTTCTGTCTGCGGTGACCTGATGAGTCCAATGGCTAAAACGAATTTTTCTGCGTGTGTCATCTGTCTCTTGGTCCAACTTTTGTTGATAAGTAGTAGTAGTAGTAGTAGTAGCAGCAGCCGTAGTATTAGCTACTACTACCACAACAGCCGCAGAATAACGATGTCTAAAATCATCTGCTATTCGCTTGACTTAAATGAATGTTTGGTACTGATAAGATCAAATACTCAATTTCGATTGGTACCTTATACCAGTATTTAACCAATCAGCAACAAACTCTCCTGGGGTCGAGCACCTGTTCACGAAAATTATTTAAGGAATCATATTCGCGTTTTCTAAGCAGTGAGCTGGTGAGTAAGCCAAGTTGCCTAACGAACCCTCCTCATTCTGAACAATGAACACACTTCTTATTAGCGCCTTAACGAAACTCGCCTTTTAGCCTCTGGCTATTGGCATCGACACATGAACTTAACTTACAAAGATGGCGATACTTCAGTACATGAACTTACTTCCTAATAATAACACTGTCAGTCTGACTAACTACCCACTCCAACCTGGTTATAATAACCTTTTTCAATGTCCAGGCTAATGGACTTATAATAACCTTTTCATCGTCCACATTCATGAACTTATAATAATATTTTCTTTGTCTTGATCAAAGACTTTCGTCGTAACCATTTCTCCGGCACGACATGTGAACATTAAATAACTTCTTTATTAACACCTGTCTTTTACTTGTTGAACGAAGATGATCAATAAAGTTGATAAAATATGGGTACTGATATCGATCCTGAACCAGTTTTCGTGAGGTTCGACTCGGAAGCTTTCGGCTGTCCTACGCAAACGCCCGAGAGTTGACGAGCCGATTTGTACCAGACGACAATTTTGATACGGTGCTGCGTCCTATGATAATAATGTTTTGCTTGTTTTTTTTTTTTTGTTGTTAGGGTTAGGGTTTAGGGTTAGGTTTAGGGTTTAGGGTTAGGGTTAAGGTTAAAAATATTTATTTGATAACAGTAATTTCGCTCTGTTTTGCTTGTTTTATGTTTTGTTTAAAAAATTTCTTGCAACTATAACTAAAAATTATAGGACGCAGCAACGTATCAAAAAAAAATATTTGATAACAGTAACTTCGCTATGTTTTGCTTGTTTTGTTTTTTTGTTGTTTCTTTTAGAACATTTCTTGAAAATATAACTTACAATCACAGGACGCAGCACCGTATCAAAATAGTCGTCTGGTACCATTCGGCTCGTCAACACTCGGGCGTTTGTGTAGGACAGCCGAACGCTTCCGAGTCGAACCTCACGAAAACTGGTTCAGGATCGATATCAGTACCAAAATATGCTATGTTAGAATAAGATTTTGTGATTAAATTATCTTGTTTTACAAGCGTAGGTTGTTCCGAAATCAATAAAGGGAGATAATCTAGAAATAAATTAGTTTTAAAACATTCTTTCTGTATTGTCTTTTTTTTTTTTTGTACTCAATGTAAGTACAATATTTTGGATTACAACCAAACATGTCATTTATTGTATTAATTGGGCTTATTCGGATCACTGTTCTCATCTTGGATGTTCTTCTCACAACATTTCGGCCGATGTAACCTTCGGCGTTCTTCAGGTGCGTCTTGTCGAACTCGGATATCTTCATGTCGAACTCGGATATCTTCATGTCGCACTCGGATATCTTCATTTCGAACTCTTGAATCTGTACGGAATTTCGAACGGAACCCTTTTATTTAATACACGGGCGTAGCTTGCTAACGTTCGGCCAACCATAACCGAGTTAAGTAATTAAGTAAGTGTACTCTTAGTTTCACCTGTACTGAGGATTGAACCTTCCACCTCCAGAGGACTGTCACTTAGAACTAATTATTACTTGAGTAATAAATAATGATCAGTTCTAAATGATAGTCTTCTGTAGGTTGAAGGTTAGTTAAAGCATTCATTTATGCTATATATGAATGTGGGTGCGTTATAAGAACTACTTACCAAGAATAATTTTGATTGAATAATAGATTAAACTGATTTTATCCTTCCACTTTAGATGTTCACAGTAGACTGAAAATTGAGACATCAGTGGTGCCAATATACGCCAGACAGTAAATGTAATAGTTTAAAGACACTCCAATCTTTCTGACTAACTATAGATATATCTGCAAAATACAAACGCTGCTGAAATGT
>OY744529.1:74785644-74798144 GCA_963556195.1 Sepiola atlantica
ATATATATATATATATATATATATATATATATATATATATATATATATATTGTATAATTAGGCAACATTCCTCCTTTTACACATATCTGGTTGAACAGGAGTGCCAACTTCTGTTTATTCCTTTTGTGATCCAATCTTTCTATTCGTCGAACTACCATAGAGTGTAAGATATTTGACGCAAACGTTTTCGAGGTTCGAAGGCGTGTTGAAATGCTGTTGAATGTTTTTAATGTTTTTACTCACATGGAAACGTCTTCTTAATAAGTTCACCAATTTTATTCTGCATTGATCAATCATCCGCTTGAAGACGACCAATGATGGTCGAAAACGTTTGCGTCAAATATGGAGGTTTCCTACAATCCATGGTTAATAGTACAAGATCTATCGTTCGACGAATAGAAAGATTGGATCACAAAAGGAATAAACAGAAGTTGGCACTCCTGTTCAACCATATATATATATATATATATATATATATATATATATATATATATATATATATATATATATATATATATATATATATATATATATATATTAGTACTTCATGTATCCACATAAAATATTATAAGGAGATATAATTTTTTATGTGTCCGTTTTCAGTATTTACTTCAACAGTGCTCGATACGTAAGTAGAGCTAGGTAGTAAGTAATAAAAATATATATGGCAATCAAGCTACACAGAGGCTCCCGTGTTTAGTCCCCGGGGGGAATCGTCAGGCTAAATGAAACACGGGAGCCTCTGTGTAGCTTGATTGCCATATATATTTTCATTGCTTACTATATATATATATATATATATATATATATATATATATATATATATATATAGAATTATAAAAAGAAAAACTATACACACATTAAGGTTGTACACATAATAACTTATTTCGACCCCTTTAATTAGGTCTCCTCAGATGTATAGACAACCACGTAAAAAAAAACAAATAATAATTTATTTGGTTTTTTTGACGTGGTTGTCTATACATCTGAGGAGACCTAATTAAAGGGGTCGAAATAAGTTATTATGTGTATAACCTTAATGTGTGTATAGTTTTTTTTTATAATTCTGTTTTGCTCTGTTTAAATTACATTGAGCTCTGTTATTCAGATTCTCTACACAAAATTGAAATCTACACACTATATATATATATATATATATATATATATATATATATATATATAGAGAGAGAGAGAGAGAGAGAGAGAGAGAGAGAGAGAGAGAGAGAGATAGATAGATAGATAGATAGATAGATAGATAGATAGATAGATTGCACGACACTTGCGAAACCACTCGAGATTATTAGCTGTATACTATGGACATAAAAAGTCTGACTCACCATAAGACCCAACATCTTGTATGAACATTACTTTTGGAAAATCTCAAGCGGGTTATAATCACAGCATGGAACATATCCAAGAGAACATTACTATTTAAATACGTCAACCATGTCTTGCGTGGTCTTTCGTTCATTGGGTAAATATTTCTTTCGTTTCAGGACCCTCGCTAACGTGCATTCCACCTATTCACCCCACTAAACATGTAGCATTGCACATGCTTACAGCTTTAAATATACCTAACTCATAATCTTGAAATAAACTAAAACCAAAAGCCTTATTACAAATCAAAAAGCTACAGCAATAAAACTTTACTTTACCGATCTACCTCAATATAATTAACAGTAAGATAATGTTCATCTTCTGTGGGTGCCGCCAAAGACAGCGACTTGACGCTGGGGGTAACAAAAAAATCCTCGAAACGTAAATTTAGATTGCCGCTGAATATGTTGTACACCAGAATCGGGCCCCGTTGCATATCTTGCTGCTCAAGTGAGAAGTAATGTAATCTTTAAAATCGCTCTTTGTAGGCAAGCGTAGTCAGTTTCGTCACCATCCTGGTTGTCCACCGTTGAATACATTCCACATGTACGATATCTTTTTTAGAATAAGGATCTGTTGAATTTTCAAATGGGAGGTTGTGATCATACCACACATTTATTCATATTTTTTCAGGTGATTATTGAAATACGCTTTAATATTACCTCCCCGTGAAATTAGTATTTTTTAAATAAAAGTACCTAATTGTATTGCCAAGAACATGGTAAAATAATGAAACATAAAAATTGGCGAGTCAGAATTAAACTTTTGCCGCTTAAATACTATTTGGGTCCAATTCTGTAAAGAGCTCAATATATATTCAGATAGAGCTTTATTATTATTATAATAATAATAATAATAATAATAATAATAATAATAATAATAATAATAATAATAATAATAATAATAATAAAGTTACTATATTATTTACTAAAGTTTCGTGGTTTAGCAAATCTTCAGATTTTTTAAATATATATTGCGCGAACATTTGAATTTTAAATTACAATTTATAAGTATATAGATATAATAACAAAAAGCAGTGACATAATTTGCTATGAAATATAAAGATTGCAAAAAAGTTAAACAGCTGTTACGGATTAACAACTACAAAACGCCGCTTCCAAATAGACACTTCAAAATAGACGTTCAAAATAACACACACGGGTCTTCCATTACAGACCATTTACTTAAAAACCCCGCCGTGCGCTAGGAATTTTAGCATGGACTCCTTCACCATTCTCAGTCATGTTCACTCATTATACCATCTAAAAATCTTGGAGACGATCCACGTTCGTCTTAAACGTCCCTCCCTTTGTAAGCAAAGGGAGTGTCTATTGGGACTAGATGTTATCAGTCTCTAAGATTCATCCTCCATTGTACATATAACATAACGCTATTTTATATTTTGTACTCTCTCTTTTCACCGTTTTATTTTAAATCCCTCGTTTTTTAAATCCCTCGTTTTTTTAAATCACTCGATACAGCCTTTGTTAAGAGAGGGCGAAACCGATCGGCTGGCATTTTTTTTTAATTAACTTTTAATCATGAACGATAGAATTCGTCTTCCTTTCATGCTTGCGATAATAAAATTTTGTACTCCCCAAAATATCATGATATATATATATATATATATATATATATATGGAATAAAATATGCCTATCCGGGAGAACACCCACCCTAGGACAGGTAAAATTGATTCACCGTATAAAAAAGTTTTGAATGGATGTATGTCCCCTTTGCGAAGATTAAAATTAACATAAAATGTAATGCTATTAAACCTTAAGTTTTTAGTCCAATTAAGATCAAAATACATTATATGATTCTTATTTTAGAAAACGTCTCAAATTCAAGGTTAAAGCTTACAGAAGCTACAGAAGCAATTGAAATTCCAGGAATCTTGGTTAATTGGTGTCTGATGACTATGGATAAGATTCAATGCGAATCTGAGATATTTTAATTTTCAAATGAGAAGTTGTGCTTATGTTATGCCCCCTAAAAGCCTTTAAAATACTCCAATAAAACTGAAATTCAGGGATTTATAATTAAATATTCACACATTAGAAACATTGTTTAAATTTAAATTACAATTAAGAAACGCCGAAAGCTCACATGTCTTTAAGGTAAATCAATAATTTATTTTAGAGAAAAAACACACATTGTTATTTTAGCTTTCATATATATCATGATCATCAGGGGTTTTGATCACTCCTGGAAGAGAAACCCCACCTGATTTCCAACACCTTATTGATGACTGTCATTCAGGTGGTGTCCACATATTGCGCCTGGTATTCCCAAATTATAACCCATCTAGTACTGGCCAGGCTCAACCTTGCTTAACTTCGGTTATTAAACAGGAACTTGTGTATCAACGTGATTATGCCGTGTATATATTATATATATATATATATAAGTGTTTAAAGTTCATTTTTTTTTTAAAGCATCTATTGTTAAATTTAAGAAGGAACAGGTAAAACAAATACCTTTATAAGCATTAAGATGCGATATCAATTTTTTTTTCCCATAAAAAAAAAAAGAAAAACATTAAATCGAAACCGATTTTTTTTTTTCGTTTTCTTTTTTTTATTATTAAAACTAGCATTTTTTGTTAGTTTAAAGTGATACAGATATTTCGCCATGACCTGGCATCATCGGTGTGTAAATATATCCTGATGTCATCGGATTTGTATTTTTTTATCTCTTAACGGCTTGTTGTTATACAGCCGAATGGGCAAGATGTCGATTCCCATCATCAAATATGAAGAACGTGATGCAACACGTGATTTGTATAAGTGTTTAAAGTTCTTTTTTTTCTTTTTTTCTTTTTAAAGCCGTTAAGAGATAAAAAAAAAAATACAAATCCGATGACATCAGGATATATTTACACACCGATGATGCCAGGTCATGGCGAAATATCTGTATCACTTTAAACTAACAAAAAAATGCTAGTTTTAATTAAAAAAAAAAGAAAACGAAAAAAAAATCGGTTTCGATTTAATGTTTTTCTTTTTTTTTTTTATGGGAAAAAAAATTGATATCGCATCTTAATGCTTATAAAGGTATTTGTTTTACCTGTTCCTTCTTATATATATATATATATATATATATATATATATATATATATATATATATATATATATGAGAGAGAGATAGATAAATAGATATAGATATATATACACAGATATGTATATATAGATAGATATCTATATATATATATATAGAGAGAGAGAGAGAGATATATAATATATATACAGATAGATAGATATAGATAGATATCTATATATAGATATATATAGAGAGAGGGATAGATATATAGATATATATACAGATAGATAGATATAGATATATATATAGATAGATAGAAATATAGATATATAGATGGATATATATATATATATATATATATATATATAGAGAGAGAGAGAGAGAGAGAGAGAGATAGAAGGAGATATAGATATATATAGAGAGAGATATATAAATATATATATATATATATATAAATATATATATATATATATATATATATATATATATATATATATATATATATATATATAATTCCCCGCGAGAGTTGAACACTGTTGATAACAAAAACGCTTACCCCTGCCTTCCGGGGTAAGTGTATCTTAATTTCAATTACTGTATGTGCTGATTGCCGGTAGCCGTGTGGTCCTTAGCGTTTGTCTCGTAATTCTAGCCTGAATCTACGAACTGTGTCTGATCCCATGCGACTGCTTGCAACCACCACTCCTGCACTGCTGAGGGCAAAAAGCCCGAAACGATATCGTCTGTAAGTAAAAAAAAAACTTTAATATTTAATAGAAAAAATATTCATAGCATATATATATATATATATATATATATATATATATATATATATATATATATATATATATTTATATATTTATATATATATATATATATAGAGAGAGAGAGAGAGAAAGCAATGTTGTGAATACGTTCGACGAACACTCTCGATTAGTATGCTGTATGCTGCCGGCCTCTTGGTACATATGGATCTTAATGTCCCTTAATCACGTGACAGTTTCCGGTGGCCGCGAGGATAGGGCGTCTGCTTTCAGATTCTAGGCTGAGTCTGTGAACCGGGTTGGCGCCTCTGAACCGTCTGAAGTTATATATATATATATATATATATATATATATATATATATATATATATATATATATATATATATACTAGCAGAGATTATTTATTGGTGTTGCCCTGTGTTGAACATAAATAATAACGTTATTGATTTATTGTCTATAACGCAAACGCAGACAGTGCAGGTTCTTTATTGGCATGAAATCGGGTAAATAATGTAACTGACACTTAACTTATATCATAAGACGAAACACTTCATTTCAGAGCATAAAACAGTTTTTGTAATTAAAATGTATTTTTGAACACTGTAATTTAAATCAAGTATTATGAGTTATCATTCCACATGAAACTGATATAGGAAAGTGAGCCCCTACTTGTATGCCTAAGTTATGGTGTTGGTTTTTTATTACTATTTTGCAGATATTGTTCCAGACTGGTTATATATAATCAGTAATAATAAAAGTAGACTTATATTTTTATTTTTTGTTCAAAATAAGCAAAAACTACTCGTCATCTGACAGTTATTAATATAGCTTTAAGTGTTTTTTAAATGCATAACTCATTATTACATCTTTAATATAAATGCGTTGTAATTTTTAAAACTGAGTTTTCATTTAAATTGCCTCCCTTGAAAATTAACGAATATAATATTTTAAGAAATGTTTGATAATTTATTACTTTTATAAAATCACTTTAATTATTTACTGTCAATATCGAAAAACTATTGTGCATATATATACGAAAATAGAACAATAAAATTACAAATGAATAACACCAAACATGAATTTATTATAAACTGTTTAAAAATTATTTATGCAAATTGGGTATACTAATAGTTGTGTTTGGGTTTATGATCTCTGCTATATACTAGTTAAAAAGACTATTATTATATATTCATATTATTATTGGTTTCAATAACAGTGAGATGTTGTGATTGTAATAGGAGATATAACTGAAAACTCATTCGTATATATTCATTTAATTGTTTTTAATGGGTTAAAGATTGTAATGGCTTAGCAAAGATAATTTCTGAATTGAGCTTGAATAGTTTTTAATGGTTACATTTTAATGTTATGTTTATCCTCGTTATTGTTACAGCTTCAATAATAAGTGATGTGATTATGACTTTTCAATTAAGTAATGCGATCCTATTTCTGGTCTGTCGGAGGGGCCACGAATGCGCACGCTACAACCCCATGCAGAGTGGTAACCCCCATCAACCCGAAAACGGGGCCACCTCTAGGCCGTGTGTCGTGACCTGTGATGTGGTAGGACGTGATCCTGGTGGCTAAGCCATTCTTCCACTTTGGCTTTTACTTCAGCTAGACGGGAGATCGGGAAGCCCGATCCGATCCATCGGCTTGTCACGTCATGTCTTAGTATCTATAAGTTCATCCTCAATCGTATTATTCAATCTGATTATTGATTTTAAAAAAAACGTATTTTTCCTTTTTATTTTCGCCTCAAATAGATACTAGAATGTGGTGGCTGAAGGTCAACTATATTGAAAAAAGAGTAATGTATTCTTTGAGTAATGCTCACCATTTCTCTAAGATTTCATTCTAGGAGTAATGTTTACTAAGATTAATGTTTCCACTCTTACTGAAATTTACTTCTACGAGTAATGTTTTCTAAGAACAGTGTTTTCGGACAGCGATGTATTCTGGGAGCAATCTATTCTGAGAATATAAATAATTACCTTCCCTATAGAATTATATTTTACAACTTTATTCGGCATTAAATGATCCATATATGGTTGAAATGAGGTAAACCAAACCAAACCAAACCAAACCAAACCAAACCTCCTCTTCTACCCAGTATTTTTACTGTTTTGTTATTTAATCTGAACATGGAGTACCGTTGCCACATCTGGGCTAGTGCACAAACCACTAGTCTCTCCTTCGTAGAAATTCTAACCTAATAGGTCCCTACTGTCTGTCAAGCTCCAGCCCCTGTCGCATCACTGCAGATTTGTACCCCTGTGTTTGCTTTACAAGTACTTACACGAAATATGTTCCGATAATCTTTCTGCACTTGTACTCCCTAAACGAAAATACCCCCGATTCACTCAACTAACAGCAAAATCCCACCCCTTCACTGTAGAGGTCCCTAGATGCCGGAAGATTTTCTGATCTGATAGCTTCTTTCCACGGACAGATTTTCTTTGGAATTCCATTCTTGTATTGGCAATGCCAACATACAGAAATTTAAAGGTAATGTTAACAAATATCTTGCTGATCAACTCCCCAACTAGGTTGCCTCCCCTACCACAGTAGCCTCTTTCAGTCCAGTGGTAATATGCTTCGTTTGGGGTGAACAAAAGTTAAAAAATATTATTCAGTTATACTCAAAAAGAAAATACTAATTCAATAATCTATATAATATAAGTGAACGTAAAACTTATCTCGCGTATTTTTAATTTAATTTTTCTTTTTTGTAAAACTTTACTCGCATACGTAAGTAAGATGCAAGTCGCGTATTTGTTTTTTGTTGTTGTTTGGGGGGGGGTAAGTGTTGCCTCAATTAATTGCTTCGGTTTTTAAAGTAAGATTTACCTCGCGTGTGACTACAGTAGAAAATCAATTGTTATTGATAAAAATAAATTACTTCTTTCTATCCCTGACAACGCCAGCTAGCCCTGCTAGTTTGTAATATTTGCTCAAATTTTGGCCTGATTAACAATCTAAAGTAGTAGTAGTAGTAGTAGTAGTAGTAGTAGTAGTAGTAGTAGTAGTAGTATGTACAGATAATTTAGGATATATATGATTTTTACTCTAGCAGGAATATTACTTAACATTATATTTTCTATGTCTCAGAATTATCAATGGCCGGCCTTATAATTGCATGACAAATGAAGTGGCGCACAGTTATTGCGACTATAAAAAATTCAGAAATAGAACAATTTTATAAGCCGTTTAATCTTTCGCTTACAAAGTTCACAAAGAGTTGAAGGCTTAAGATTTTCAAAACGTAAGAGACATTCTAGACGCACTGATAGCATTAGAACAATTGGATTTTTTTTCGGCACTTAAATCACACCGTTGGTGGTAATCCTAGAAAATCCATAAAGTCGATTGCAAAAGAACACTGTGTGTCAGAAAGCAAAATCTGGAGTTTTTCCCATAAAGACATCAGATAAGTAAACGTCATTTTACGTCAGAAAAGGTAAACGAAAATCGGTTAACCAAAGCTAATAGACTCCTAAACAAATTTCTAACATTTCAAGATTTACATTTGGCCTTCTAGTACCCAGATCTCAATCTTTTGGACTACTATGTATAGGACATCGTTAAGAAAAAGGACATGAACATCCTCATCACACTAAATGATTTCTTTAAAAAAATAGAGTAATGTCTAGTATGAACAAGTCTATCTGTGGTGAACGTCACCTCCTTCATAGATGTGAACCAACGGTCCAATGACTGAATTCAAGGAGAAGTTTCCTTGGTCATGTCGAACTCCTAACAACATCTGAGACCAGACTACAGCTGTGGACCACACGGCTAAAGAATGCCACCCTGCTACTGACATGAGTATCCCTCCCATTCTAAAGCCCTCCTTCCCGGTTCAGAAGCACCCTGGCTCAAATTGAAAACACTCAACCGTCTGAGAACGGCTATGACTAGATGGGGCTACAAAACTGGCCCAACAATCTGCGAATGTGGAGAAGAGGACTATACGATGCAACACTTTCTTGTCTGTCCACTACTGCCTAACCGGTGCAACTTGAAAGATCTTGCAAAATACAACTATAATGCAAAGGATTGCATAAAAATGTGGGAAACTGTGGTATGACCACGTGCTTCAAAACACGCAAACAAGAATAAGAAGAAGTATGAATAAGGACTACCTGATTCTAGCATGTAGGTACTTTATACATCACATAAAAGCCGTTATCGAAGTTAAAAGAGACTTCAATCAATACAATTAACATATTCTTATCCTCAACAACGTTTTTCAGTATAAAGCCATTATCATATATACTTTGATTAGTCATTTTTTGTGTATTGCTTCATTATACTTCAGTCGAAGTTCTCAGAAATCAAGGGTCCCCTTCCTGGGGCTAACACTTTATCCTTATATAAGATACATAGATATTCGAATATACCATTAAAGTTCTCCTCTACCTGTCAAATGTTGAGTTAGTAAAGAAATTAATAATATTAATTTTCCTCTCTCCAATCCACTAGCAAACTATGTTATAGTATATCTTCTTTGTGGTCTCTTGGTCTTACCGGATTCAAGGACAAAAATTCATCTAGTCTAGTGTAGTATCCAGCTAAGTGCTGTTATTTTAGGTTACATTACTTGGAGAAGGTGCAATATTCGTCATATGAGCCAGTGTAAAGCCGTGTCGAGAGGATCATATTTGGGCTTCGAATACTATGTTATTTTGAATATTTGGTCAGGGTTTATTTGCAGGGTGAAGTATCCTTATGTCATGTTGTCCTGATAAACCCTTGTTACAGAGAGACTGATGACACTCAAAGGTGGTGTCTAGTAAGTAATTCAAACTCTCCAGTAGGTAATTCAAACTCTCCTGTAGGTAATTCAAACTCTCCATGTTTTGTTTCAGTGTAAGTTCTCAGAAATCAAGGGACCCTTTCCTGGGGCTAACATTTTATCTCTATAGTAGATATATACATATTCGAATATTCCATTAAAGTTCTCTTTACCTGTCAAACGTTGAGTTATTAAAGAAGTTAAGGACATTAATTTTCCTTTGCCCAATTGACCAATTTACTATGTTATAGTATATCTTTCTTGTGGTCTCTTGGTCTTACCGGATTCCAGAACAAGAATTAATCTAGTCTGGTAGAGTATCCATTTAAGTGCTGTTACTTGAGATAAAATTACTAGGAGAAGGTGCACTATTCTTCGTATTAGCCAGTGTATAGCCTTGTCGAGGGGATCTTATTTGGGCTTCGAATACTATGTTATTTTGAATATTTGGTCAGGGTTTACTTGTAGAGTGAAGTATCCTCATGTCATGTTGTCCTGACAAAACCTTGTGCAGAGAGACCGAAGACATTTGAGGATTGTGTCGAGTATGTAATTCATACTCCCTAAGTAGGTAATTCATACTCTCTAGTAGGTAATTATATGTGTGTGTATCCTCAAATACATTACGCACCCTGTATGTAAATGCAATTTACTTCACTTTAAAAAAAAAAAATTATTATACCTTAGAATTTCTAACTAAACAGTTTCGTTTACAATCTGTTCTATTTTAATAAATTCATCTTAAAACCAGTCGAAAAACGCATGCTTACATTCAAATTAGTTTTTAAATTATATTCCTCTAATATTTTATGTTTTACTATTTTGTTCGAGAATCCGTTTATTCATTATTTGTTGCATAGAATATATTTTAATATTTTTATTTCGTTTCATAAAGCATTATTACTGTTTTTGGTAAACTAAAAGTATGTTTTTTAAAGTATTTATTTGGTTTTTAAGAAAAATATTTTTTTTAAAACAGAAAACGAATTTCTTCAATAAAAATAGATTTTATTCACGAAGATTATGATAAAAACAGTTGTACTACAAAAATATCACAGGCATACTTTAGAAAAAACAACTCTAAATTTTTAAAAATAAAAATAATCATTGATTTATTTGAATGCATTTTTAAAATACAAAACAGTTTGCTTCTGTTGTAAGTTATTCTAATCGAAGAAGAACATAAAAGCTTCACTGTAATATCGTATCATATTTTAAATGTTGTAGATATTTTAGACATAATAAGCGTTTTGCCTACGGGATTAAAACAATCATTGAATTTTAAAAACATATAAAACAAAATAGACGTCGCTAGCGAGAGATAAGGGCGAAAGAAAGGGGATGAGAGGGTTATGTAGGAAAAGCTAGAGGGAAAGACACCTTCGCCTCACTTTTCTCTTCTCGCTTATGCGTCATCGCGAGTGTTTTTACTTAAATTTAAGATGGGATTTTAGTCATTTATCTGTTTTTTTTATTAAATCACTTTAATTAATTACTGCTAATATCTACAAAACAATTGCATATATATAGTAAAAATAGGGCAATAATATTCCAACTTAATAACACAAAACATTAATTTATTATGAACTGCTTAAAACATATTTATGCAAATTAGGCAAAAATCGTTCATCTGAACTATATATATATATATATATTAATTTTACGATATATATACAGTATTTTAAATATGATATTGCATTATTAATCTATGTAAGTCGTTTTGTTGGTAATAGAGGAGTGATAAATGATTGAAAAAACTTTGGCATTTATTCATTACGATAAATATATGTATATGTATATCATGTTATGATATATCGTGCATTTTATCCTTATGTATATATATATATATATATATATATATATATATATATATATATATATATATATATATATGTATATGTATATATATCGTAAAATTAATTTAACAGCTATATTATATATATTATATATATATATATTATAGCTGTTAAATTAATTTTACGATATATATATATATATATATATATATATATATATATATATATATATATATATATATATAGCTTTTCAATTAATTTTACGATATTGATAATCTAGAGAACTCAGTTCATTTTCTTAATGCACTGCAGTGCTCCATCAATAGGACTATATCTATTATTTTTATAATAAATATTTTATTTTTATCCACATACATATGTGTTTTGTTTAATAAGACTCATCAGTGTGGTTAGATAAGGTTATACTGCCGGTCGAACGCGGAACCAACACCATTTTACTTCCACCCAACGTCTTTACACCCTCGGCCACTAATATCACCTTACGAAATGGAAAAGAACTATACCTGTTTAAGATTCTATACTATTTTTATGCTGGTAAGGGCGCAATATTGCTTTACTTCAGAAACTTTTCATATTGTCTTACGGTGTGTTTTACCTTTAAAGGAAGCAATTAAATATTTTTATAATAAATATTTTATTTATTTATCTACGTACATATATGTTTCGTCATATATATGTACACTCCTGATCAAAAATTTTAGAT
>OY744529.1:74803144-74808144 GCA_963556195.1 Sepiola atlantica
TATGTGTGTGTAAAGGAACCAACTTATGTACGAGAGAGTTCAGTTAGCAGTGTGTAATTCGTGAAAGTTTCTCTTACGCCAACCACTAGGCTATTTTCTAAGAGCCTTTCTTATGTGCGCTGACTGTAGAAGAAAACCGGAAATCGAGAAAGAAAGCTTGTGTGTTTGAGCTTTCATAGTACGCACAAACTTTTGGGACTGAATATTTTTGTGATTGGTTTAAAGAAACTGCTTATTTAAGCTTTTGCTCAATCAAGAGTCGATGTGCAAAAACAACAGTTACTGTCGCTGCTACCTATAACAGGTCAGTCTAATTCGAACAGTAAATGAACAATCTTATTTTAATATATATATATATATATATATATATATATATATATATATATATATATATATATTATAACATGAATTTTAATAATTCATATTACCATATAAAAAATGCTTTCTAAACCAAGAACAACATTTCTTATTCAATTTGCACTGCCACGTGCCGTTCTTGACTAAAGAGACTATCATCCCAAATTCGTTTCAACAACACACGAATCGATAACACGCCAAAAAACGAGATTGCGAAAAGGAAAAAAATATATATATATCTTTATTCGAAATTCTGATGATGAAGTATATCTACGAAAATAAAATTGAAAAAAAAAAGTTAATAAAACTAAAATGCATCGTATGGCGTTCTAATTGCTCATTATTATTTTTAATAATTAATATTACCATATAAAAAAATGCTTTCTAAACCAAGAACCACATATGTGTGTGTGTTTTATTTACATACGTATACGTTTCATCCTTACGGGAATCGTCACTGTAAAGAGGAATTATTCACACCGATCGCCGGACTCGAACCCCGAAACACGAGTCATATTTCAAACTCAAATTCCGACGTCTTAGCCCACACGATCGTTGTCAACAACCCGGTAAAATCAGCGATATAAAAAGTTGAGTTTTCGGTCCGACAAGAGGGAAACTTCGCAGATTGTCCGACAGTTTTCTCTCTCTCTCTCTCTCTCTATATATATATATATATATATATATATATATATATATATATATATATATATATATATATATATATATATATATATATATATATATATCTATATATATATATATATATATATATCTATATATATATATATATATATATATATATATCTATATATATATATATATGTATATATATATCTATATATATATATATCTATATATATATCTATATATATATCTATATATATATATCTATATATATCTATATATATATATCTATATATATATCTATATATATATATATATATATATATATCTATATATATATATATATATATATATATATCAAGGGAGGCGCGAGAGAGCTCTATCCCTTAATAGACTTAAAAAACGGCCTATGCAAGAAATCTCATTTCTTTGATCAATCATAACTCAAAAACCAATAAACCAAATTAGTTAAAACTTTGCATTAACTTTTTTTTATAGGTTTTATAAGTGTGTAGAATTTTAGCATCATTAGTCAAGGCAACTCAGACATCCAGAAAGGTCAGGCATGATTTTGTGTTATCCGGGTGTACGTACGTACGTACGTATGTGCCACCCTGTATCTCATCAACTATTTGATGGATTCAGCTGATTTTTGGCAGAGATAGAGGTTCTAGGGTCTAGTTGATGGCATTTTAATTTCAGTTTACCATATACCTTAGTTTTCCAGAAAATTCAAAAAAACTTTAAAATGACCATTGTATTAGCCTTTACAAAAGTAGTGACATTCCATGATAAACGCCATCATATGTCCTTAAAAAGGTTAAAATGAAAATTCATATACACTAAATGTACAAAAGCAAGGAATTCCCAAATTTTTACACTTTTATTGTCCTTAAGGGTATGCGAGCACAACAGGACTATGTATTTTACTGGTAGGAATTTTTCTTCAGCGCACCTCACACACTTCATCCACTCATGCATAGAGATTTATACTGTAGTGATGTGATAATGAAATGGCTTGGTTGATATGTAGTCATACCCTTAATGACAATAAAAGTGTAAAAATTTGGGAATTTCCTTGCTTTTGTACATTTAGTGTCTATGAATTTTCATCTTAACCCTATTAAGGGCATATGATTTCAGTATACTGGCATTTATCATGGAATATATATATATATATATATATATATATATATATATATATATAAACAACATTTTGTTACATAACAAAGGCCAAGATTTTGTTTATCTTATAAAACATTTTCCAAAACAAACAATTTTGGTACAATTCTACGGTTCCGTTTCGTTCAGCAGGGGACTAACCAACATTTGTATGTCAATATCGGATATTTTCTCCCTGAATTCATCAGAAAAACAAAAACGTTCTAAATTCAAACAATTATACATTGCGATGTGATAAAAATAAAGGTCCGAAATTCAAAACAAACTCACATCGAATGCTTTTCTATCTATAGCGTCTCTGAAAACACCACCTCGTTGTTGTCCCCTTGTCTAAAATACATACCTGCACTATATATTTTTAATTAGTATATCTACCAGCTGACATAGCCACTTATATGCAGCTGTTCCTCATTAATATACATCTACAAAAAATAACTTCTAATACCATCGCAAAATTGTAATTCTTCAGTAAAGTCCGGAACCGCCAAAAGGCTCATGTTACATTTCAACCTTGTGCCATACACACAGCAACTAAGTTGTTGTAATTATTTAAAAAAAAAACATTAAAGTTTTAAATTCTTACTATGGTTACTGCATGTTTTCCATGTATGCGCTTCTGCACGATCCTTTCGACCGAGGGAACGCTGCCTGCAAATAAGTTATTTCATACCTCGGAAATGACCAACTTTAGACATGCACTAGTAGAAGACAGCGGACATTTATTCAAGTTGATCTTTGTTCCAAATTATTGATCAGTGGGGGTTATAAAGATACAGAGAGCGATCGAAATCACTAATTTTATTTTGTCAGCCCCAATCATTTTACATATTCACGCGTTGTGTGCTCCCAAACGGAGTGTCCTCCTCTTTTCTCCCACACTATCTTTGAGCTATGTGACGCCATATCTGTCTCTATTATATTCCCAGTCTGCCAATCCTCATCTCGGATTCCTCCAGTTGGCCCCGGCTGACCTTACATTTCCTGTTATTCTCAACTAACTATTTTATCTATACTAGTGGGTCTACTAGAACAATATCCAACACTTGTATTCGGTTTAATGGATGCCGCCCTTGCACGTAAGTAAACCGGAGTCTATTCTATCAGTCGGTTGCTTGATCATGTTTAAAATTGAAATAGAATTTTCATCGCTAAACTATTATATTTCTGTTGTGTATACAAGTATGATGACACACTGATATACCAAAATATAATGACATATTTTTATTGTTAGTGGCGCTGAAGGAGTGTGAGTTTGTGAAGAAGGGGGGCGCACGCACTGGAATTCTACAGGTGGATTTTGTCGGGCTCAAATCGCCAACCAATTGCCGATATAAATTTCGAGTTGTTATTATATAACAATTTGTGACCTCTTGCAAACGTACACCATAGGACTTCACTGTCAATGTAGCCACATATCTAGGGAGTTTAGTCGGCGACAGCGTGTTTGTTCTGCGGATAACTTTTTGCAAGTGGTTTAAATCAACAATCATTTTATTTTTGACGATCCACCATATTTGTTTTTCCAAGTCATATGCCTGACTTCACCGAACGATTATTTAATTTTTGACAATCAATCCCGGTGCGTGTCCATGCCGAATGCACCTATTTCTGTCAAATGACCTTTCAGTAAACTCGGCCTGGGTATTTAACATTTTCAATCAACAATTATTTTATTTTTGACAATCCACCATATTTGTTATTCTCGACTAGGTGCGTATCCATGCCTGGCCCAGAAAACATAAGTGATTGGCACAGAAGCATTCCAAAACTTCCCCAAACAGCACGCGTCTTTCAAATTTACGTAATTAATTTGTTTTAAAGCTTCTAATAAATAATAATTCGCAAATATACACGCATGATTGTTTTTTTTTGGGGGGTGGTCAGATTTCCAGATGTATTTAAAATATATTTCTTCGATAACAATCTTACTAAAAATTATAACTAGAATTAATTAAATACATTATTGTTTTTTTAATCTATATAATTGAGTTACGTAATTAAATTAGATTGTAATGGAATATAATAGAACAGCGGGCGGCCATTCCAACATTTAGTTACCTGCCCTCTGATTATTTGAACGCACATAAAGTTCTATTGCAAAAACAAGAGAAAGAAAGAGAGACCGAAAAAAAGAGAGAGGAGAAGAGAGAGAAAGTGAGAGAGAGAGAGAAATTAAATAAAACAACTAGCAAAAATATGCGACTTGAGGGAGCATATTTTTGCTAGTTGTTTTATTTAATTATTATTGATATAATTATAATTACTACTACTACTGTGATTATTCTTTTTACTCTTATTATTATACAGACAGTTTGTTTGGTTTTTAAGGAAATGGGGCAGATAGACGTTAACTATCCGCTCCGTCGCTATCCTTAATCAAATTCACTTTCTGAATGATGGTAAATACAAATATAACTAAGAATCGAGTACACTTTAATATTTCCATTACATTTTTTTTTTCTGAAATCTGATTTTTCATTTCACTTTCTAATTGGACTCATCTTTATTGGTGTTATGGTATTGGTCTCCTTTCTAACGGTGTTAGACGCATTTAAAAGAAATTAAGCGGACTTTCACGGTTTGTCTGTGAATAGGGCATTGGCCAGAGCAGCCTTATTTCAATAGCCTTCCAACTTCATTGTTCACTTTATGACCGAACGAAAATTGTCAACTATTTAGACTGACTCCTTCACTAGACAATGATGGCTGACCATGAAATATTAATCTAGAGGACGCTTTGATACACTAAAATATTACTAAAGAAACAAACGCACACACACACACACATATATATATATATATATATATATATATATATATATATATATATGTAA
>OY744529.1:74810644-74860644 GCA_963556195.1 Sepiola atlantica
CATTTTCAAAACAGATCCACTTTAGTGCAAATTATTTTAATAATCGTTTTGTTTAAAGTAAACCAACCAACATTATTATATCAATATTGGATCTGTCCACTTTACGCTCATCAGAAAATTACATAAAAATTCTTAATTTGAACAAAATTATACAACGTAGTATGACATGATAAATAAACGTTCAAAGGGAAACTTTAGAACTCATGTTTGACCCTCGGGAAGTCCGCCATCTCGAAACCACGAGCAACTTTAATTTAGTTTAATTCTTATATTTTAGCAATTGATACTTATTGTTTATCTATAAAAATACTTAAATTAACTCAAAGATAATTCTTATTGGATAATTTGGATAATTTACTGCATTAATATTGTGGGTATTTTTTTTATTTCATTTGAATACGAAACTAAGTGCGGAGTTAATACAAATTACGTATTCCATTTTAATATTTTGTTTTATTTATTCCTTAACATTTAAGTTGGTTAAAATACCATAATGGTTCCTATTTAAAACAAGGTACTCTTTCTAACCTCTATGTAAAAACTCCTTATTTAATCTTGCGCTCTTCACAATGGGGTATTTTTTTAAATATCAAGATTCAAAACTTACGAATGTCATCTGAAGTTATTATTGTATTTATGCAATTTCTAACGAAAACAATCTATTTTAGATATTTCCCATGTCGGATGCCGTTACTTACGAATACGGAACATTTAGGCGTTGGATGAATATTTTTCAATAAAGAATATTTCTTTTATAACTTCTAAAAACTACATAAACCATTACATTTTGGCCTCCGCGGTTATTCTGATCATCTAAGCGTCCCTTTTAAATTATACTATAATCAATATTACGTGTAGATAAGTTTTTATTTTCTGTATTCATAATTATAGCCTCACATTAATTTTTCTTTATATTGTAGTCTTATTTTCAATTTTATGGTAGATGATCTAAGAAAAAAACTTACACATGCCCATTAATGTGAGGCAAACAATTGTTGCATGTATCATTATATGGGGAAATGATTTGGGCTATTTTCGTGAGAATATCTAGATGATTCATAACTTGGAAGAAATAGTTTGGATTAAATATCCAACCCCCTGGCTACTTACACTACCGGACCTCAATCATTATTAAACACACTATTATTATATATCCATAGATACTATTAAATCGGTTAATGTTTTATCCCGCTATATGTTTCAGGCGTAGAATTCAAAAACTGATAGACTGCTCCTCTTTCTACTGTTAGAAATATGCGGATCTTATAATGATCAAGATCTGCTTAAATTTATATAATTGTGTGCATTTTACTCATGGTGCAAATCGACTTAAAATCAGAGACAATAAATATTTCAATGAGATGTTTACGCTTCCTAAGGTGACCTTTTTGAAAGTGCAAGAGGTCAAGTTCCAAAACAGTTAAAATCAATCAAAATCATAATGCTATGTCGCGATCCTCGAATTTGTACTAATGGTGCAATGTATTGTACAGACGAGAAGTCCTTGTGAAGAAGTTCTATGAAAATTTCGCCTGGCGCTAGGCACTCGGAAGAAACGAAAATTTGTTTTGTCGTTGTGGTAAAACGACAGGTTTTTGCTGTGAATTTTTTACAAATGAAACTCAGAGATTGGAGTTCAGTCGAGCACCTTAAATGGAAGTAACGAGTTATGGGCTTAAAAGTGTTACTTGTTTAGTTACGGCCACATTGGCCAGTCTTAAATGGAATCATACTGTATACAATTTCGATAATTGACATAGTTGTGTGCATCTGTTTTCAATCTCAACGATAAAAGAAATGTTCAGTGTGCTGTTTCATGCTTGTTTTGTGGTCTATTATGAAAATATTGGTAAATATGATACCTAACTCTGACTTGCACGGATACGGTACATGACGCCGTGCGCATGTCATTCGTTACATTGATAGTTTGACGTTCTGTGCATGTCATTCGTCAAAAAGATAGCTGGACGTTCTGCGCATGTCATTCGTTACATTGACAGTTTGAAGTTCTGCGCATGTCATTCGTCACGCCGATAGCTGGAAACGGAACTCGAGTGACTAATTCAAGTTTCACTTGTGTTTGCTCTAGTCTTCCTTTCTAGGTGACTAAAACAAATGCAAAGAGATGTTGGCTATTTTTTTATACTTGTAATAACTTTTATCTTATTCAATTACAGGATAATATTTATTTATTTTACTATTTTTATATTGTAAAAACAAAGTTTCTTTGATTTGAAATCCACTATTAAAACAAATGTAATTTAAGAATCTTTTTGGTATTATCTTAAATGACTCACTTGGGATTAGCGTTCAGCTATCAGCATGCCATATTTATGACTTTAATATAGAACGCTACATCATGGTATCAACCCTATCAAATATCAATTTTGTAGCTATTAAACTAGCTGTACCTACCCGGCGTTGCCCGGGGGTAAAAGAAGAAAATTACTGACTCGGTTACGTTAAGAAATAGAAGCACGTGCTTTCCTATACTTATTTTTGCAGAAGTCAAGGGAAATAACTCATGACCCGTGGAAATTTCACAGGATGTCCTATATGAAATATTCTTGAAACGTGTTATAATATAATGTGTTCTATGACTTGAGTTTGATATATAAATATGATAATTTCGAGATGTGTAATAAAACTAGTGATAGGACGATTTCAATATTTTTCCCCATTCCGATACAATTACCGATTCTATTCTAAATTCCCGATTCCGATACAATTACCGTTTTCAATACTTTTTAAATATCTAAATATTTAGCTATAGAGTTGTTGTTGCTGCTGTTGCTGTTGTTGTTGTTGTTGTTGTTGCGTCTGCTGTTGTTGTTGTTATTTTTGGGGGGTTTTGTTTGTTTTTTTGTGTTTTTTTTGTTTTGTTTTTTACGGATTACCGTAAAAACTCATGTAATATGTTCATATATTTTCGTAAATGTAAAAATACATTTGAGGGGGGGAGATCTATTAATGTTAGTTCTACTGGTAGTTTAAAATCAATAAATATTTATCATGTTATCATTAGTACAAGCAATGGTAAATTTTGTTTTAAATTAAGATTTAAAAAATGAAATAATCGTTTTTGGCATTGGAAAATAGGCAAAAAAAATTCCGATCCTAATACCGATTCCGATACCCCCAAAAGTTCCGATTTTTTCCGATTCCCGGTTCGATTAATCGTCCAACAATTAAATAAAACCAAAACATATCTACTTTAATACGTTTCAAGTTATAAATAAAATAAACGTCGTGGATTCTTTTCATGGGTGTTAAGTGCGAACGAAGACCCCACGATATTATTGCACAATCCCCGCCCGGTTGCTCAAAATGAAATGTACTTTTTATTTTTTATTTACCTCCCCAGGAGGTTAGGCACAAGGCCAGGTTTATCTTACTCCCACAAGTAAGATGTGACCCAAGCTCGGGTCGGGAAAGTGGGACTTGAAAAGCCAGCGCCCGAGAAGGTGAGCACTCTGGCCATTAAAAATTGCCTGGGCAGCCCCGTCGGCATTCCCCGGTAGGGGCGCCTCAGGCAGTAAGCAATAAACTTACTCCTCCCCAAAGAGGGGAGGCAAAGCCTGGGAAGGTGAACCTCCTAGAACTGCACAGGACAGTACCTCAGACCGGCGGAATCAAGGCCCGAAGGCCAAGACAATACCGGTCTACAGAGTGAGCATCCATCGGAACAGATACTACACTCTGATCTTAGCTAAAAGGCCAAGGAGGATTTTTTGTTGAAGTGAAAATGAAATGTACTTATCCAAGTAAAACATTTTGCTTAAATTACTTTATTGCTTCCTCCTATTATAAGAGAGTATAGGTTTATTACCCGTCGCTAAAAATATAACTAAAAATATTTCAAAATATAATTATCTTTTTAAAAAATTTAGATAGGATTTTTTTTTATTAATTTAATTTTTCTCTTATTTTTTTCTTGATTTCAATAAACATTCGATTAAAATGCAAAGGTATTTAGCAAAGTTACGCACAAACCTGAAACACAAGCACACGAGATCTTGTTTTTTTTCTTCATTTTACTTCGGTGGAAGTTCTCAGAAATCAACGGGCACCTTCCTGGTGTTAACTCTTGATCTCTATATGGGATACACAGATATCCGAGTGTTCAATCATAGTTCTCCTTTATTTCTCAAAAGGTGAGTTAATAAAGAAGTGAAGATCATTGGTTATGTTCTCCCCAATTGACCAGTTAACTATTTTATAGTATACTTTTTATGTGGCCTATTGGTCTTACCGGATTCCAGGAAAAGAATTTATCTTGTCTGGTAGAGTATCTAGTTTAGTGCTGTTACTAGAGGCAACACCACTTGGAGAAGGTGCACCATTCCTCATATAAGCTAGTGTAGCCATACCGAGGAGATCTTATTTTGGCTTTGAATACTATGTTATTTTTAATATTTGGTCAGGGTTTACTTGTAGGCTGAAGTATCCTCATGCCAGGTTGTCCTGACAAACCCCTTTACAGAGAGATAGTAGACACTCGAGGACAGTGTCTTGGAGGCATTCAAGTTCTCTCTTGTCTGATATATATATATTTATATATATATATATATATATATATATATATATGTTTGTGCGTGTGTGTGTGGGGGGGTGTGTGTGTGTACATTTTAAACTCCAAACAAAAGTCAAAACTACTTACTAAAACAATGAATTGATATATAAATGCATACATTTAAATAAACACCTCCTCTGCTACTTGAGCCCTCATTAAATTATAGAACAACAAATAAAATCTCCTTAGCTTACAAACACATAGAACCGTTAATACACATACACCAGTTGGTTTGTTTATTTAAGATAAAGTTTTAAAATAAATAAATAAATAAAAGTACTTGTAGAGTAAAAAAATACAATCGTCAAAGTTATTAAGTAATGAAATCAATAATTGTCAAATACATTTAATCCTAGCGGAGATTGGCCTAGTGGTAGAGCTTCAAACTTTGAGGTCTTGGTTTCGAATCTCGCTAGGTTCAGCTACACTGGTGAGTCGTATAACGACGAAACACGTTCCGTGGCTTAATTGAACTTGCTGCTCTAGTGCCCTCTCGGCGTAAATACACTAGACTAACACGAGAATCAGCTAAATCCCATCCATTCACTGTTGAGGTGTCCAGATGCCGGAGAGCCTTCTACTTCAATAGCTTCTTTCTTCATGCTGCCGGCATCTGGAACTCCCTCCCTGCTTCCTGTTTCAGACATCTCGCTGCACAGCTTCCAACTTAGGATGACCACAAAACTTACACCCTAATGCTCAGTAGCCCCTTACGTCTACAGTGGCGGCTTGCCGTGTTTGGGGTGAACTATGATTTTTTTTTTAATTTAAAATATTAAACTCGTTTTTCTAACAACGCACAATACTTCTATTCTGTATTAAAATATAAATTGCCCCCACCTAACCTGATTCCACTTTTCCATCCTGGTCTCTTCCTTTTCCTTTTTCCTTTTCCTTTTCCTTTTCCTTTTCCCTTTTCCTTTTCCTTTTCCCTTTTCCTTTTCTTTTCCTTTTTCCTTTTCCTTTTTCTTTTCCCTTTTCATTTTCTTTTCCTTTTTCCTTTTCCTTTTCCCTTTTCCTTTTCCCTTTTCCTTTTTCCCCTCCCTAACTCTTAACCATCTACTACAATCTGTACCTAATGACTTAGGGCCATAAAAATTCCAATATCTTCTGTCATCTCGTTAAAGACTGGCCTTAAAATAGCCTTGTTAATCTTTGTTTTGAATGGTTGACTCGCGGATACTCTCACAACTTAGCTTCATCCACACTCACTCTATCCGCGAAAGGTGGGAATTTTCTGCGATGTATACATAATTTCGTGTGAAGTTTTCTTAATTCCATTTTGACTTGATACGAGTTTCTCTTTTGGTTGAAATAAATTCTGGACACAGGATAATTGGATATTTATCATTGAATCAAATGAAATACTAACTTCAATGTTTGTAATTGATTTTTGTTGTTTGTTCTTGCCTCCACAGATGTAAAGTGGTCTCCTCGTCCACCAAACCTTATCCATCTTGACAGACCGACAAAATTTCTATTAAAAATTTAAACATGGCAGAGTGACGAAAATTCTATTTCAAACTTAAGAGGGACAGACCATGAACATTCTATTTCAAACTTAAGCGTGACAAACCGACGAAAATTGTATTTCAAACTTTAGCGTGACAAACCAACAAAAATTATATCTCAAACTAAAGCGTGACAGACCGATAAAAATAGATTTCAGAACTTCAGTGTGACAGACCGACGAAAATTATATCTTAAACTCAAGCGTGACAGACCGACGAAAATAATATTTCAAAATTAAGCGTGACAGACCGACGAAAATAATATTTCAAACTTAAGCGTGACAGACCGACGAAAATAATATTTCAAACATAAGCGTGACAGACCGACGAAAATAATATTTCAAGCTTAAGCGTGACAGACCGACGAAAATAATATTTCAAACTTAAGCGTGACAGACCGACGAAAATTATATGTCAAGCTTAAGCGTGACAGACCGACGAAAATAATATTTCAAACTTAAGCGTGACAGACCGACGAAAATTATTTCTCAAACTAAAGTGTGACAGACCGACGAAAATGATATTTCAAGCTTAAGCGTGACAGACCGACGAAAATAATATTTCAAACTTAAGCGTGACAGACCGACGAAAATTATATTTCAAACTTAACAACATTTTTTGTTTTTATTATAAAGATTTGTTGAAGCATCTTACACTAACGTACAAAAACTATTCTAAGCGTGGCAGATTTATCGACAGACATCCCCTCTTATTTCGATGCGTGGACGCATTTAACATGTGTTTAGCAATTAAAATTGTAATTAACATTTTTTACATTTCCGCTCTGTTTTATGACAGGACATTTTTTGAAGGCTATAATCTAAAATGGCTTCAGAATGTCAGTCTGACCTGACCTGACCTTCAATTAATGTCATGAGACGTTATAAATAATTAATTGTTTGGTCTGCTGAACACGCTTTAAGAGGTGAAAAAAAAATCTTTAAAAATAGAAACATACCAAATCAGCAGAAATTGTAACAGACACCCGATGTTGCCGACAGTATTTTTTGTGTTGGGGGGGGGGGGGTATTTGCGTGCGCACGAGCGCTGATTGCAAATCAAATCGTCCAAACCAAGAGGAAAAATGACATAAGGCCAGTATAAAACGGGCGATCCAGGTGCAAACAGCGACATCATCTTCGGTACAAGCATTAGCAATTAACACTGATTACCGTCCTGGTAAGTTAGGGGTAATGGTGTTGTGCTCGATAGCTTTCTTAACAGAAGATGGTCAACATGGCTAAGGAAGCTTCTTCTTGACTTCAGTCGTTGGGCTGTTGGTTCACGTTCCTGTTCTTTTCGTACAATCTCCCTCATTACGCATACACAATCATTAGCTATTGATCCTTAGTGCGATGGGGGGGGGGGTCTGCTTTAGAAAAATTACCTCGTGAAGCTGGGTATAAATTTTCAATTTCGATGGCCCAACTTGTCAATGCTCACGTTATCTTTATGTAAGGATTACAAATTAGATGGACGCAAATACGAGTCGCTATTATATTTCTAGTCATTCATCTTTATTTATACAGGCCGTAATCGTGTAGATTTTACCGCGTTAAAACACATCACGTGTGTAGGTAATAGTGATGGGATGATTCCAATATTTTTCCGATTCCGATACAATTACGATTCTGTTTAAAATTCACGATTCCGATATAATTACCGATTCCGATTCTAAAATCGTCTAAAAAGGTAGAATTTCAGAGAGGGGGGTAGCGGAGAGTCTTCATCTACTTTTAAATGTCAATATTATTTTCTTTTTAATTTGACAACATTCTTAATGTTTTCAATTTATGTATTGTATCCAAGATTTTGATAAAGTTAGTGTGAGATTCTCATCTGTATTTTTTACTTGTGCCATTTTTTTTATTCATCCATTCGTGCCATTTTTATCCGGTGCCATTTTTACATAAATTCGTTATTATGATGTATACATTTTAGTTTTACTGGTAGTTTAAAATCAATAAATATTCATCATTGTATCATCAGTAACAAGAATAGAAAATGACATTTTAAACAAAAAAATCAAAAGAATCGTTTTAGGAATCGGAAATTAGGCTGAAATCTTCCGATTCCGATACTCCAAAAAATTCCGATTTTTCTGATTCCCGATTCCAATTCCGATTAATCGTCCCAGCACTAGTAGGTAATGGTGTAGATAGGCGCTGATAACGATACGAAACAGATTCTCAATCCAATCCTTAAAACCAAAAAAATAATGCATAACAAATTGATACGTAATACAATCTCAAGATACAGATCAAATCTATTAAGGATTTCATCCGATAGTTCTCAAGAAATTTCTCTTCAATCCCTTTTTCAACATTATTTCTGAATTGATCCAGCTCCATCTTAAATGTTTTTTTTTTAATGAACAGTCACCACTTATCGAGCATAAGAGTTCCTATTTACTTGCCTCCCCACGAGGACAAAATTAGGCACACGGTCAGCTTTTAATGTGGGGTAAATCTAGCTCCCCAAAAAGAGGCACTCTGGATCGGAATAGAAATTAAAATTTCCTCAATCTAGACTGAAGACAGAATAGACTAAGTGTAGCATCAGAACAGATACTACACTTTGTTCCTAAAGAAGATAATGGTTAATGAAATGGAATGATAGTTAGTTGAAATGCGAAGAATGTTATGAAAGGATTGGGGATAATTAATGGAATTGTGGGGACGGTATATGAGAGGAATATGTTGACATTGCACTTGAAGACGACTATGTTGTAATCTGCAGGGAAGCATCATCATCATCATAATCATCATCATCATCTAGATTCCTATATATGGTTTAAATGGAATTTGTTCTGGGTATAAACACGAAACTGCATCTGGTGGTGAGGTCCAATTGGGAGATTTGGGGAATGTACAACACCTCATACATTCCATTATTTCCAGATCTACTCAAACATGACGCTGAATCCGGTGATATATATATATATATATATATATATATATATATATATATATATATATATATATATTATGGAAATCGCTCCGGACAAGGCATGAATCCACTTGATGTGTAAGGAGCTGAAAAATACTACTTCCAGATTTTAAAAAAACAAACTAGCTAACAATACGTGTTAGATGGATAGATTCCGACCCAGAAAACAGCAATTCATCTCCCTTTGTCGGAAACATCACTCATGGAATGTGAGGACTAAAGGACAAAATAAGAGAAGCGAGAGTTACGCATAATATCATTGATAACTAGTTAACGCATTCGATTATATTAAGAACTTGCTGAAAATTCTGTTAACAAAATAATTGGATTCAGCATTAAATGACTCCAAAAGTTTGACAGGCCATAAAATAAAAACTTGTCTAATATGTCTATATTATCTGGATACTACTGTTTTGGGCTGATAGTTTCATACTAGATGCGTATTGTATTTTATAACTAACATGTTCGTATTATCTACAATAGTGTTCGGCTTTGTAATCATCATAAAGATCGTAGTACATTTTCCCAGTGTCAGCGAAGTGAAAAGATGGAGTCTTGGGAAATTGCAGGAAACCTGAGAATTGGGTAAAAGATAAAGGTCAAGCACTCGGTGAGAAACGTTCAACAGAGACGCCAAGAAGCAAGTCGAATATACGCACATGTGTTTCCCAGCATCTGAGCTATCAAATTGTTTGCAAATATCAACTTCTTAATACAGGTCATGGATCTGAACAGATGGCAAGACAATCCACATATCTTTTTTTATTATTAGATGAAGTGTCCGCCCATGACTATGAAAATGCTTGAGAGAATCTTTTCTATGTAACCGCGTTAGACAAATAAAAAATAACAAGTTTTCCAAGGAATTTTTTTTAATTCGTATAGTACGATTTTATTATTATTTTTTTTAAACGGCTCGATTCTGATGTTGGCATTGTTTTCACTAATTGTTTCTAGTACAAAGTACTTACAAGAGAGGGTGCGTGAAGGTTGCCAACACCCATAGTAAAAGTGGTGCTATAAAACCGACTGAATTCGAACTTTGCGCGTCCAGGTCTTCAGTGCACGTCGGTATCCACTTCACCGCCGCCACCACCTCCCAACAAGGAATTTAATGGCGTCTTTTGTTGCAGATTGATAATAATAACGAGATTTCCTCTGTACGAGCTGAACCTTATAACTAAGCAATGATAGCGGTTATGCGGGCCGCTGCCACCTATTCTGGGGTCATAATCTTTCCTAACGGAATTATTGTGGAATTGCACACGATAGATCCACAATGGGGGAGTATAATGTGAACCTTGGGTTTACTTTTTAGCAGCCTTGTAACTATCGTCTTCCGTCTATTTTATCATTTAGTCCGTACATTCCGTGAGCGATCTTTCTGGCAAAGGGGCTAGAACTGCTGTTTTCTGGGTCGGCTGTTGTTTTGAGTGGGTGGTGTGTGGAGATCTAAAATCTTCTCATAGTATTCATCATCATTCAACAGTCAATATATTCATGTCAGTAACCTTATCCCCGAGTGTAAATCAGTTGATGCGGTTCTCAGACGGATTGAGAAGCTGGTGGTGAATACTGGCGCCCATATTTAATTCTAAACAACACATCATGGTATACACTTTCCTATCATGCTCATTTCGTGTAATGATTATATTTCAGCAATAAATACTGAGCACTTAAGAAACCCTGTAGACATGGACAAAGAAAATTCATGTAATAGTCTGAAAAAAAATAAACCCCCCAAAAAATGTAATAGTAACAGACTAGCGAGCACCCTCCCCCGGGGGGGGGGGAATTCCACGGTGCTTTCTACATCAATTTCTATAATTTACTGTTAATAATAATATTATACCTTTTGAAATGATAAATGTCTTTCAGGGCCAATACTATTAAGAAAGAAATGGCCCTTTCTTCCACCGTAAAAATGAGTATGTTAGGTAACTATTCTTTAAATAAATAAAACAAATACGTTTTTTCTTTATTTGTTTATTTAAAATTGAAGTAATTTAATTATTTTAAAACAATAAATATTCTTTGTCTAGTTACGGTAAAAATATTTGTCAGCTAAATATTTTTCAAATCAATAAAACGAATGTCACTTTTTGAAATGTATTTATTTAAAATTGTACTTTTTTAATCGACGGGGTGACATAATTTGATTTTGGAACAATTCATTTTAAAATAGGGAAGTGGTTCTTAGCGACCTACGATTAATCATCAATCACAATATTTGCTAATCGCACGATCTCAGTTTTGTTTAATGAGTGTGAAAGATGATAACGTACGTACCAACATGAGGTGACTTTGCATATTATTATATAGATATGAAATGTTGATATGCCGTAAAACGGACACACTAAACTCATGCATACTGTATTATGAAAACAGGATTACGGACTTGAATTCCATGTTGTATATTCCATAGTCCGCAACGGTATCGATTAAGCCAAACGAACACCTCCAAATTTATTGTTTTTAATTTATGCAGCAATACATTTCGTAATGGTATGAACCCGCGATCACCTTGGCCCTCCAAAATATTATGCCGCCAGATCTGGTTTTATATAATAGACGTACTTGTCTTGGCGGCGTTGTTAAATTTTACGGAAAATATGTTTTTTGTATGGTCATTTTTAATCAGAATAGTTTTTCTTTTTCTTTTTAATAGTATATCACCGCTTACCAAGGCCCAAAGGCCATTCGAGGATAAGAGTTAATGAGCTTGTCATTTGGACGAGGGAAAACACCCTTTAGAAGATTGGAAACGATGAGAGAAATATTCAGCATTTTATTATTTGGGCAGACGGCGCAACAAGAATTTGTTAACATTGGAATTGAAAACGAACATTTTATAGTAAGATGGGAAGCAGCCTTGTGGTATTGTATTCTACAGATGAAAAGTTATTGAAAAAAAACTTCATTCAGGGAAGATCCGTTTAGTTTTAGGAACACGGAAGAAAGAAAAGAACATTCTTCACGGTAGTTGTAACGAGACGAAGTTATTGGAAAAAAACTTCATTCAGGGAAGATCCGTTTAGTTTTAGGAACACGGAAGAAAGAAAAGAACATTCTTCACGGTAGTTGTAACTAGACGAGGTTATGCTATAAATATTTTACAGGGCTGTAGGAAGCGCTCTTTCTGGTTCGCGAAAACAAAAACAAATGAAATTGCAATTTGAATTCACTACATCGTATATAAATGCATCTCTTTTGCAACAGACGTCAAATAACCTAAGAAGGGTTGATTTGCCGTCAACCAAACCAAAGCCAAATTCCCTGTTCTACTTATTTTTACAAATTAAACGTTCACTCATAAAATCAAATGTGCCAATATCTGATCGTGTATCGCCTGGCAAAAATATATTTGGATCTAATTTTGTTTTTTTCTTTTTAATCCTGATTTTTTTTAAAAATGAGATCGAGATTTGGATCCATGTTTCTCATCTCTTTGTCATTGTTATTTTTATATTTACAGGTAAATATCAAATACCTGCACTTCTCGTCGTCCACGGTGTACCGTTTCAACACCGTGAAAGTCACCAGCCGTATCCAGAACGATGGCACTAGCAAGGACAAGCTGGTCTTCCAAGTGTCTCTGCCAAATGACGCATTCGTCACTGGGTTTTCCATGTAAGTTGATTATTTTACTCCATTTTTTTAAAAACATTTTTTCACCTCAAACCAGTAGGCATATTGCCACTGAGACTTGTAATAAACGTAAATGCTGAACAGTTTCAAGCCCAAATCGTCTGGATTACGCCTACGTGTAAGCTGACAGGTCAATTAACCTAATAAATATGAAAAGGGTCATCTTATAGTCTGTTTTATTTCTTTCTTCTATAGCTGTCAAATGATATTATTATTAGATAGGTTTTAGAAGGCTATAACAATGTTATATGAAAGGTATAAGCACCGGACAAACTGAAAAAAGTGGTTGAGAAACGAGGCGATAGAATACATAAATAGACAATATGATTTAATTTTCTTTTCATTCCTCACTGTTACTATTGATTGAAGATTACTTCAATCAATAGCGTGTTACGTCGTGTCAAATTTTTACTGATATTTCGAGAATATAACCTCCTTTGCAAAGTTCTTCATTGCAGTGGGTGTGGTTTCGCAGAAGTTACCGGAAGTGAGGTTATAAGAGTAGGTTACGGATTTAAATATTTATTATTATTTGTTTGTTATGATTCTTTTGGCATATCACGTCTTAACTTCTCAAGTCGAGATTTCCTTTGCCTTTTGGCTAGGAGCAAAGTGTAGTATCTGTTCTGATACGGAACTTTATCTTTTCTGTCGTCTGTTAGTGAAAGATAAATCCTTCTAGACTGGGCAATGCATATTTTTGTTCCAATCCAGAGTGAACCTTTTGGGGGACCTGGATTTTGCCGACATTAAAAAAAAACGACCCTGTGTTTAAATCTGCCCTCGTGGGGAGGCAAGTAAATAGGAACTTCTCAAATCAATCCTTTAAACCATTGGAAGGGTGTGTCCATATTATGTTCCCTAAAAACTTTTTTAAATACTCCAAAGAAACTGAAAATTGGGGAATATTTATTAATTGGTGTCTGATGCTTATTTATAAAATTCCACAAAAATTTCAACGAAGGGCTTCCACCACTTTTTTTTATCATATTTGCATAAAATTAAATTAAACTAAATATAGGCACATTATGATCTTTTATTCTTAGCGGCTGTGTTCCAAAATTCATAATGACCGTTTAATTAGTTTAGGAGTGAACCTGTATATGTTTATATTTTCACACACACACACGCATATATATATATATATATATATATATATATATATATATATATATATATATATATATATATATATATATATATATATACATATATATATATATATATATATATATATATAAACTAGCAGGACCTGTATTCCGGCGTTACCCGTGGGAAATATAAAAGAATGATTTATCTTTAAAAAATAAAAATAAAAATATGAGAGTATCAATTCTGGAAATTAAATCAGAAAAAAAAACTATTTCACTGTAAATAATTTTGGTGATTAAAATAGGATAGTAGCCCCACCGCCAGAAATAAGTATTTATTGTTTTCAATCAAACAAAATAGCATAAATAATGGTTTGTGTCCTGATGTTTTGTTTTGTTTTATTTTGCAAATATTAATTTTTATTTCTGTGTAATCATTACTATTACCATCATAAATTAATTTAAAAGAAATACACTTGTGAAATTATTGAAAACACATTTATTTAGCTTTACCTACGCATTTGTAAACTATTTGCATTGAACATTTAATAATTAATAGAAGTTACAAGCCTTTTAATTCCGCGTAAATACACATTCTGAGAAAAGTAGCCATCTTTGTTCAGTCATCAGAAACGAAAATAAAGATGGTTATTTTCCTCAATATCAATATTTACGCGAACTTAAAAGGGTCACAACTTATTTTTTAAATTCATTTTTTTGAACGCGAATAAGTCACACATGGATCGGTAAAGAAAACTTGTTTTAACAAATATTTCAAGTGTATTTGCTTGAAAACAATTTATGTCGATAATATGGCGATTTGTTTTATGAACATTGCGGAAGAAGATGTATTAATGCATTTTTTTTTGCGAATTTTTTTTCATTTTTATTTGAGGGTTGTTTTTGCCACACGAAATTAAGGTTAGTGGTAGTTTTAAGAGACAGTATGTTTTATAAGAAACAAATAAAAAAGTGTTTTAAAAGGCTCATAACTTCTAGTAAATATTGTTTTGACGCAAGTACGTCAAAAAAAGATAGTCAAAAACAATTTTTTGGTTTACCTAATATCTCAAGTGTATTTTCTCTAAAACAATTTATGTGGTTGTATGAAATGTGTGGATAAAATTGCATTAGTGCAGAGTATTTAGAAACTAATATTTTTTTTTTCATTGTATTGGGGATTGTTTTTTGCAACACGGATTTAGGGTTAGTAGTAGGTGTAAGAGACAGTTCGACAGCATCTTTTTTTTGCTGTCGGCCTGAGGTATGTTTCTGTTCAGTCCTAGGGGTTCACTCTCCCAGGCTTTACCTTCTTTGAATTAGTTTATAGCTAATCGCATGAGACGCCTTTACCGTGAAATGCGGCCTTGACTTTGGGTCCAACCTCCTGCAGCGGAAATGAATAAACATGCAAAAAATAAACATCATAATAATGCGCTATCAAATATAGAAGGTTGCAGAAAATTGTATTTTATAAAACGCTGAATCTGCACGTGGGCTAAAAGTCAACACTTAATTAAGGTGGATGTAATTTATAATAATAATAATAATAATAATAATAATAATAATAAGAAGAAGAAGAAGAAGAAGAAGAAGAAGAAGAAGAAGAAGAAGAAGAAATCTACAAGTCTCTAAACAAACATGGACTACTCCCCGAAAAACAAAAAGGATGCCGTAAAGGGAAAAGAGGGACGCATGACCTCCTATACATCGATCAAAAGATCCTGAAGGAGGTAAAAAACAGAAAAAAGAACATATCCATGGCATGGATTGACTACAAAAAAGCTTACGACAGAATCACTCAAGCTTGGATAATTGAATGTTTAAAAATATACAAAATACCCGAAAGGATGATTAATCTTATTAAGAAAGCAATGGGAACATGTAGACTAGAACTGACAGCCAGAGTACAACACCTGACTGAGATAAAGATACAGAGAATCATCTTCCAAGGAGACTCCCTATCACCACTACTGTTTATAATAGCTATGATGCCACTCAACTACATACTCAGAACATGTTATGCCGGATACAAGTTTACAGACAGTAAGAGTAAGCCACCTGATGTACATGGATGACCTGAAACTATTTGCAAAAAGCAAAAAGGAACTGGAAAAGCTGATAAATATGACCAGAATTTTCAGCCAGGACATCCAAATGGAATTCGAAATGGAAAAGTGTGCACTACTAGAAATAAAAAAAGGAAAACTGGCGACAACAGGGGGCATGGAACTCCCCAACCAAGAGGAAATTAGGGCGCTAGGTGAACAGGGTAGCTACAAATATCTTGGAGATCTGGAAGCAGACACCATCAAATCTACAGAAATGAAAGAGAAGATTGGAAAAGAATATGTACGAAGAACAAGAAAACTCCTAGAAACAAAATTATATAACAGGAACGATCCCAAGCAACTACAGACCAATAATATGTTTACCAACAATGTGGAAAATCCTGACGGCACAACGGAGAGAACAAATCTACCAATCCTTGAATAATCGTGGAGTACTCCCTGAAGAACAAAAAGGATGCCGGAAATGGAAAAGAGGGATGCATGATCTGCTATACATCGATCAAAACATCCTGAAGGAGGTAAAAAGCATAAAAAAAAAACATATGCATGGCATGGATTGACTACAAAAAAGCTTACAACAGAATCTCTCAAGCATGGATAATTGAACGTTTAAAAATATACAAAACACCCGACAGGATTATTAATCTCATTAAGAAAGCAATGAAAACATGGAGACTAGAACTGACAGTCGGAGGACAACACCTGACCGAGATAAAAATACAAAGAGGCATTTTTCAAGGAGATTCATAGACTGGACTAAAGAAGAACTAAATCACCTTGATAAGAGGACTAGAAAATTAATGACCATGCACGACGCACTACACCCAAAAGACGATACGGACAGACTCTACATGAAAAGAAACGAAGGGGGGGAAGATGACTGGTAAGTATAGAAGATTGTGTGGAAGACTCAAAAAAGAGCTTGAGAAATAAATAACTCAGGACACGGAAAGGCTAATCACCACAGCAAGAGACACAGTTCCAACGAGCAACTCGGGATACACCGAAACCAGAAACAAAACGACAAGAAAAGAAAAGTGGGAAGAAAAACAACTACGTGGACACTTCAGAAGACCGACAAGAGAAGAAACAAACGAAAATAGCTGGGTGTGGCTAAGAAAAGTACACTTGAACAGAGAAACGGAATATTTACTGATAGAAGCACAGATCATGGCAATTAGGACAAATTACATTGAAGCTAAAATAAATAAACCCCAGGAAAACAGTAAATGCAGACTGTATGGACAAAGAGACGAAACAGTAAATCATATAATAAGTGAATGTAGCAAACTAGCCCCAAAATAATACAAGAACATGTATGACTGCGTGGGGAAAGCAGTACACTAGGAAGTGCGCAAACAATTGAATTTCGAATACGCAGACAAATGGTACAGACATAAACCAGAAACAGTACTGGAAAACGAAAACACACAAAATCCTCTGGGATATGGATATACAAAAAGACAAACTCGTACAAGCAAGGAGCCGAATGTTATAATAATCGACAAGAAGGAAATATTTTGCGAAATCGTAAACTTCGCCGTTCCAGCAGACCACAGAGAGAAAGTCAATAAGATGGAAAAACGAAGCAAATCCACGATCCTAGCCAGAGAATTGAAAGGAATATGGAGCATGAAGAAAGTCAATACATTCCCAATAATCATGGGACCACTAGGAATCCCCCAAAAGTCTAGAAAAAAGACTGGGAGAAATTTGAATTAAAGGGATCACTGAGAGCATACAAAAGACGGCAATGATCAAAACAGCTGCAATCTTAAGGAAAATCCTCGAATGCGGAAACCAACCCGCATAAGCTACAGAGGATAACCAGTCACATGGAATTTACAGCAGAAAGAAAACAAAACCACATAAGAACACCACATCACGAATAAAGGAACAGAAACTGCAAAAAACATCATAAGCTCCCCCCCAATAAATTACATCGGCCTCAGCTGACACCAAACAAAAATGAACTAATGAACAGAAATTGCAAGAAAAAACATTATAAGCCCCCCCCCCCCGAAAACAAATGGCGCCACACAAAAAAAATTGTAACGGGTCAAGGAGGATGAGAAGACCGAGGAAGAGCAGCACAAACCAGATCTCCACTGGAAGAGTGCGGAGAGTGCTGGGACCTTGGGGAGGCTTATCGCCACCCAAATCCCAGAGAAGACCAATGGTCCTTACCAGCGAGAAACCAATGGTAAGCGGTTGTTGCGATACCGCAAGGTTATTTGTGGTGGTTATCGAAAAGAGGTGGAGGGTACTGGAAATCTGGGGAGGCTTGTTGTCAGTCAGACTCCAGGGAACACCACCGGTTGTTGTCGGTGAGAAATCACTGACGATGACCTGTGTAATAACTCTTAGTGAGTACAAATAATCTTGTTGTCACTCAGACTCCAGGGAATACCACCAGTTGTTGTCGGTGAGCAATCACTGACGATGACCTGTGTAATAACTCCTAGTGACTAATAATAATACGTCTTAAATAGGCGTGAATAGAACAGAAAGAAAAAGTATTCATCGCCATGTGTACATTATGTTTCGTTTTATTTTAGTTCTATTCTAGAATAACCGAATGTGATTTAAGAAAAGTACAGTGTAACTTGTTTGTACCCCCCCCCCCTGCTAAATAGAAAAAGGGAGGAAGATGAGACTGAAAACAAAACGACGCAAGCAAAATAAAGAAGGGCAACAGAAGATAACCTGTCAATGTTGGAAAATAAAAAAGAAAGCGAAAAAGAAAGGATACATTTCTGCACCTTCTTTTTTCGTTTGCTTCACAGCATCTCACTGTTAGATCACCAGCTCGGTTGAGAAAAGCCATGCTAATGTTTTGTTGTCTAGCGCAGCTATGCCGGCTTCGCCGTTGGGTGGTCGATATTTAAGGCATGACTCGATGATGTGGTCTACTGTCTGTTCTGAGTGACCACAGCCGTAGACAGCCGAGTCCCTGAGTTCCCATCCTTTCATGGTCGCGGCAAAACGGCCGACGCCTGTCCTGAGGTGGTTGAGCATTGTCCACTGCCGGCGAGGGAGGTCCATGCCTGGTAGGTTATCCACAAATCTGAACCGAAAACAGCATAGTTCGTTGTAATAATTGCTATTACTAAATGGATTAATATGAGACGCCATGGTTTCTTGTTTAGTGTTTATCAATCTTATTCGGTTATTCCAAAATAGGATTATAGCCAATCAAAACGCCGTCAAAGGCAGTGACCCGTATTTAGTTAGTAGAAGTATAATAGGTAAAATGGAAAAATGAAATGATGACAGTCAATTTATCCTATTAAGAATATTTTCCGGCGTGAGCTAGTTGCAGTGGAAGTAGACTTGAGCGTGTGAGTGAAAATTACTACGACTCCCTGTATGTATGCCTATTTTTCCAAGCGACAGAAAAGCCGGAAAAATGTAGAAATTACTGAAAGCGAACGAAACGGATGGATATTTTTCGAAAACACGCATTAATTCTTGGCATAAAGCGTTACAATAACGGAATTCAAAATATCGCTTGGGATAGGAAAAATCGCTTGGAAATGGGAAAAATCGACTTTACTTTATTATAAATCAATAAATGAGAAAGTTTTTATCACCTATCCTAATTATATTAACATCAAAATTAGTTATACTTATTTAATTCTGTGATACAGTATAGGATTTTGAAATACCGTATATAGAGTAATCTGCAAACACCCACAAACATTCTTAGTTATTCCTAACTTGCATATTTATTTTTTAAACAGTTTCTAATAGATTAATATTCTGTAATATACATTTGTAATTTGCATTGTTATATTTTTTCTTATATATACACGCAATAGTTTTGTCGATAATAAGACGTCTAATGTCGTCTGGATGCTGAGAACAGATACATTTTGATCTTAGCTAAATAGCCAAGGAACCATAAAAAAATAATTTTTTTATGACTAGGTATTTTTAAATGAATAAAAAAAACTGATTTAATCTATTGCCGTATCATCTCTGGGTGTTGTTAGTGTAGCATCGTATTTCCTCCTTTAGGGTGGAGGTAATCCTCTCAAGTATTACATCCTCCTTTGGGATAGTGTAGTATCTGTTCTGTGTTATGAGACCATCTATTCCTTTTATGGGGTAGTATCCTTTTAGTGCCATGATACCATATCGCAGGCATTAACTTCTACTTTTATGGGGGAACCTCCCAGGTATTACCTCCTCTATTTTGGGGAGGTCGTGTAATATATGTTCTGTTGTCATAATAACATTCTACCAGGCATTATCTCTTCCTTTGAGGTGTAGTGTAGTATATGTTTATTCATCATGAAACTATCCTCCCAGACACCTTTGGAGGGGGAATCCTTTGGAGGGTATTGCAGTATATTTTCATTCGTCATGATACATTTCTCTCAAACATTAGCTCTTCTATGGGGAGCAGTATAACATATAACGTTCTTCATAATACCATCCTCACAGAATTACCTTCTTTGGGAGGTTGTGTTGTATCTATTCTATTGTCAAATATCATCGGACATTAACTCCTCCTTTTTTCGAATACATTCGTAGAAAACTCTCAACTATCTTCTATCTGTACCCGAAAAACTTCTATATAGATCTTAATTTCCCTTAAATACGTGATAGTTTCTGTTAGCCAAGTTCGCGCCTCCCAACCATCTGAAATTATTACTCTCTTGCACTGATGAGAGCGTCTGTAAGTATTAATAATTTAATATTTATTTATAAATATTATATATATATATATATATATATATATATATATATATATTCTTATAAATAAATATTAATTATTTAAATACCTACAGACATCGATGTTTCATGCTAACGCAATCTTCAGTGTAGGAACTAATTCTCAACGGTCGGTAGGCGCGAACCCCGATCACAAATCGCCACTGATTCGTAGTCGGGGATCTTACCCATCGGCCATATTAGTTAGTAAATATAGAGGAACTTTAAATGTAAATAGCGAAAATCGGCGGCTATTTACCAGGCAGTATAGAGTGATCTACGAAACGGCGTTCGGATCGTGCATATAGCTATTTGTACTGCTTGTTATTAAAGCTACACGAGAGTGCCCAGCCTTTGGGGGCTGATAAACAATAATATTCTTATAAATAAATATTAATTATTTAAATACCTACAGACATCGATGTTTCATGCTAGTGTGATCGTCTCAATGCTTGTTTCATTCTATCTATATGTCCGTATCAGTTCAGTGAAATTCTGTTTACTTTTGTATGTTTTTGGGTGAATGTATGCCTCCTGATTTCGTCATTTTCGTTTGGGGGTTTTCTACGGCATATCAACAAGTTATTGTGTGCCAAAGTTCTGGGTAATCGATCGTCGGGTTGAGGCGTTAGAACCAGCTTTGTGCGTCCATAACGGTCCTGGTGGGGGCGTAGGAAAACTCTATGGTTAAGAAACGTGTCCACTGAGGGTGGTCGATCGACGGAAGTTGGAAGTTCGACAATGACTGCTTCTGCCGCACCCTGCGTTGTAGGCGGACCGACTGTGTCTCGACCGCTGTTCCCCGCCAACGCCTTCATCTTGTAACAGCGACGTATTCGATGGTTCGGAAATGTAGCTCGTCACCCGAGGGGAGAATTAATCCCCAATGTAATCCCCTCCTACTTCTCTGCCTGGGTGGCGCAAACGTATCGGTTGACAGCTAAGGACGTGGCCGACAACCATCAGAGAGGACTTAACTGAGATCTCAGATCCACAATTGTGATTGGCTAACCATCTCTTACGACATCTCCCAGAACCGCCGTAGAATTAAAGAGACATTATTTTAGTTATGCAAGAAAAATATCTCAACAGATGTGTCACAGTTTATGATTTTTTTAATGGAATCAGCGGAATATATAGTGGTAGTGGTAGTGGTGGTGGTAGTGGTAGTGGTAGTGGTAGTGGTGGTGACCCAACTGATCACGGGCACGTTTAGTAGTCTATAGATTGAAGCATACTAAGATATATAATATGTATATAGAATTAAATAAGATAATGTCAACACTTCTGTGTAGTGTGGAAAGTTAAACAATCTATTAGATGGAAGTAAAGAAATGTGTGCGTGTATGTATTTAAATCAAGGGAGGCGCGAGAGCGCTCTATCCCTTAATAGACTTCAAAAACGGTCTATGCTGGAAATCTCATTTCTTTGATCAATCAACTTTTGTAAAGGCTATGCCTCAATACAATGCCTTCTCATAAGGTTTTTTGGAATTTTCTGGAAAACTAAAGTATATGGTAAGCTGAAATTAAAATGCCATCAACTAGACCCGAGAACCTCTATCTCTGCCAAAAATCAGCTGAATCCATCAAATAGTTGATGAGATACAGGGTGACACGTACGTACGTGCGTGCGTACGTACGTACGTACGTACGTACACACAGACAACATGATTTCATGATTGAAATTTCTAGATCTCTGGGTTGCCTTGACTAATGATGCTGAAATTCTACACACTTATAGAACCTATCAAATAAATATTTTGTGCAAAGTTTTAACTAATTTGCTTTATTGGTTTTTGAGTTATGATTGATCAAAGAAATGAGATTTCCAGCATATGCCATTCGTGAAGTCTATTAAGGGATAGAGCGCTCTCGTGCCTCCATTGATTACTTGTTGACGCCATTTTGGATCATAAGGAATTGTTAAATAACACAAATATAGATAGTGGAAAGGATCATATAAAATATCACGTCTTTTTCTCTTATATCTGTTCAAGATGAAAAAATGTGGCCACATCTGTAAAATCAAAACAATACTTATGTTAAACAATATTATTGAAAATGAAAACAATTTAAAGAAAAACTTTTAATTCGGCAACTATTGCACGTATATATTTCCTACTTGTCGCTTTATACATACAAATTTATATTAAAATGACATCAATTATTAGATACTATTGTAATTTAATTATTCTTATGTATTCGGAAAGGGTTTAATACAGTTCTCGGTAGGTGTACCAATTCAGAATATATGTCCCAATTATGAAGTGCGTTATCAAAAGATGTGTCCCAATTACAAATTGTTTCAACTAGGGTGGTACACATTAAGAGGTTTACCTGTACTTTATATTCAATCAAATAAGATACGACATGGACGAAAGAGCGATATGTTATACTTGTGCATTCGACCATCTTGGCTTGTACAGTGTGTGTGCTTCTATAATCAAAGATGTCACAACTATTCTGAGATCATTCGTTGATATCTATGCAGACGACACCACTGTCTGTGGCAGCACTTCGAAAAGCATTGGTGATCAAGATCTTGCTTATTCTTTCTTTCTCTTTCTACCTGGAGCACGTGGTGTAATGTGGATAAAAATGACTTGTTACTTTTAACACTTCTAAAACCAAGAATCTCTCCTTTAATCAGTAAATAAAGAGTCAAATACGTCCTAAGATAAAATACTGTTGCCATATCTGAGGGGGCGCTCAGATCACCCTTTCCTGCCTTTCATGATAGAATACAAAATCGACTTCGAAATCTAGTGGATGATGTCCTCTGTTCTTCTCTACAGCCTCTTTCTCACAGAAGAGAGGTTGCTAGTCTTTCTCTACTCTATTGTTATTTTCATAATAGGTGCTCGACTGAGACTTGATCTATGGTTCCCCCTATAAAACACTCACAACAAAAACTCATCTCGTGTTAATAATGTTTCCTTTATTCATCTAAAACTAAACGGAACTTTCATGAGAACATTTTTTCCACGAATGTCCGTCTGTGGAACACAATACCACAGATCTGCTCTCCAGCTGACTACAACATGGTCGTTTTTAAGTCCAATGTTAGCAAATTCTTCTTGAACCGTCTTCTTACATAATCAAACTCTGATCAGTTTCAACCATAGTTACCAATCCCCGCCGTCTTGTCTTACCATCCATCTGACAAACTCATTAACCCTTGTCCTTGAGTGGGATTTGGGCCTTGATAAGCGGTAAATCGTTAGTACATTAAAAAATAATAATCTGCAATTTATTGGGGTTTCTTTTACCTACGTTCATAAACGGTTTGTTCTTGTAGGACTAGCTATTATTACAGCCTCGGGGAAAAGTGAATAACTGATTTCATTGTCTAAGACGGTTTGAGGCTTAATCCAGACTACTGCATAAGAAATTAATTTTAAAAAAAACATGGCTTCTTCGAAACAAGCTATTTCGGCTTTCTAAGAGCATCTGACGAAATGGAGGAGAAAATTTGTTTGAATAGAATAGCGATATGGTAAAATCATTTAACGCTGAAGGTGATTTGACGATATGTTTAGTGAACGTGGCGCTGGTCGCAACGCTGTAACGGATCCCTAACATTGCAATGGAGACATCCAAGAGTTGCACCAGTCACCAAGAAAAATGGTTTAATCATATCGTTATTATAAATGAACTTTCCATTCCATCTCGCCGAAATAGCTTGTTTCGAAGTAGCCATGTTTTTATTACAGTTCCTCCACAGGCACGAATATCCTTGGTATATGTACGAATGTTGGTGCGAATTGGTCTAGTAGTTTTCGCACCCATCCATTTTAAATTATTAGATTAAGTTTACATTTTTATAAACTTACTGCACTTGTAATGACTAAACGAAAATATCCCCGACTCATCCGACAGGCTGCTAAATCCACCCCTTTCACCGGAGAGATCCCTAGATGCCGGAAGATTTTTTATTCTGATAGCTTCTTTCCTCAGACCATTTGCTTTTGGAATTCCCTTCCTGTGCCCTGTTTCCCCGACAGTACAAACATGCAAAAATGTTAATGTAACGTGAATAAATACGTGTCTCATCACCGCAATGTTGCACTTGTGCCCACTCAACATAAGTACCCCCCCCCCCCCGCCGATTACCCCGACAAGCAGTAAAATCCAACCCGTTCACTGTAGAGATCCCTAGATGCTGGAAAGCTTTCTACTCTAATAGCTTCTTTCCTCGAAGAGCTTACCTTTTGGGATTCCCCCCCCCCCATGCTACCTGTTTCCCCGACTGTACCAACATCCAGAAATTTAAATGTAATGTGAACAAACATCTTGCTCCATAACTTCCCACTTAGAATTCCCCTATAAATCTGGTTCCTTATTCTCAATAGCCTCTTACGTCTTAGTGGAAATGTGCCTTGTTTGTATATATATATATAGTACATGTATTGTATTAGTTTCTGTAAATGTAAATCCGTAGAAACTCAAGTGTTTATAAAAAGTGCTCAATAACAAGTAGAGCTGTTTATAAGTATAAATTTGTATTTATACAAACATTATTGGTTACATATGTGCATACATGTTTCGGTTGCACTTTTCCCAGAAAGTCAACCTCATCAGACCAAGAATTTTCGAGAATTCTTGGTCTGATGAGGTTGACTTTCTAAGAAAAGTGCAACCGAAACATGTATGCACATATGTAACCAATAATGTTTGTATAAATACAAATTTATACTTATATATATATATATATATATATATATATATATATATATATATATATATTGATTCCCAATACCCCGTCTATGTTGCCCCTTATAAATCTGGTCCCACCACAGTAGCCCCTTATACTTCAGTGGCAATATAATAAAATATCGTATAGAAGAAAGAAAATAAGATTAGCGTCTTCCCTCACAAAAAGGTCCTATTTTCATAAAAACATGTTAGTTGAGGAATAACTCGTTTTTATTGTTATGATAAACAGCTGTGCGCGAAGTGCTGATCCGATGTAGACGGTTTCTTTAACTTATTCTTCTTAATTCCCTTTGGCAGAAATATGTATTATAGATCCGTTTATTTTTTATGACTTACGATCCATTACTTGTACATGGGGAAAAGGCGGGTCATGTTGCGATAAAATTCGAATTGGACCCAGATGGATGTGTAATAAATCGTATTAAGATTACGTCGTCGTCGTCGTGTGTGGAGCCGGCAGATAAAAGGAATTAAAACTAAATTGACTTTTGGAGGGTAAACAGTTTTATCAGTCTCACTTGTTCCATTCAGGGAAATTATGAAGAGAGAAATCCAGTGCTATCCCTGATGAGCGGGATACCCGCCGAAGAAAATTTTGAGAGTAATAGATGGTGACACCGTCGCTTTCGACTCAGTAGAAGAGAGGCAGCATTCTCTGTCCGTGTTTATGCTTTTGGCCTTTTGGCTAAAATCAAAGTGTAGTATCTGTTCCGATGGATACTGCACCCCATAGACTGGTATTGTCTTGGCCTTCGGGGCTTGATTTACGCCGGTCTATGGGTCTGTCCTGTGCAGTTATAAGAGGTCCACCCTCCTAGGCTTCGCCTCCCCTCTTTGGGGAGGAGTAAGTTTATTGCTTACTGCCTGAGGCGCCCCTACCGGGGAATGCCGACGGGGCTGCCCATGCAATTTTTAATGGCCAGAGTGTTCACCTCTCGGGCGCTGGCTTTTCAACCCCCACTTTCCCGACCTTGGGTCACATCTTACTTGTGGGAGTAAGATAAAAACTGGCCTTGTGCCTAACTCCTGGAGAGGAGTAAATCAATACTCCATCGAACAACTTGCAAAAGGAGGTTGTGACGGTGACTACCATATCCAGGTTTAAAGCGGCATTGGACAAACATTCAGACTGTATGTGGGTGTAAATAGCATCCACTTTTCTTTTTACGTGGCTTGTCGCACTTTGCTCATTTTTGCCAAATAAATTTGATTTGAAATGGAAATGCTTTTGAAACGCACTCATAATATTTACTCTTTTCAAACCCCTAGGCAACGTTGAACGGGTTTACTCACACTGTGTTATTAGCTCTATAATTAAAATTGTAAATGATACAAGGATTTCTTTTTTGTTGCTTTTATTAGTTTTTAAATAAAACATATCGTTATGTATATAAACATGTTAAATTACATGTGTATTTACTGGAGGTTAGTTTCCATTTCAAAGATATGCATTTTGTCTGGCTGCGTTAGAATAACTAGCAAATATAACTTACATTTTTAGCTCATTAAGTTGTAATGGGAACTAATTGAAAACCGTAGGGAAAATGCTTAGAAAGCAAAATGAAACAAATATTTCAACTTCAAGCTATTCTCTTATTTTTATTTTTTTTGCATCTTTGTTACAGAATACGATGTAACAAAAATATGTAACATTTGAATTATTCGGACGACTACATGGTTGTTGTTATTTTCAGAACAGTTCGGCCAATGTAACTTCCTCTCTTCTTCAGCTGCATCTTTTTGAACTTGGGAGTCTTTATGTCAGATTCGGAAACCTATACGGAATTTCGCACTTACTTATACGTTAAGTATAAGTATAGGGGTTAGTGTTTAGATTGCATATCGATCAAAAGCACCATAGAAATCATGTTAGTCCTAATCGTTCCTTGCTGTAAACAATCCTCAAGTTACACTGATTTATCATTGATATTGTTTTAAGCCCCTCCATTGAATAACGAAAGCGTGAAATGAAATAGACATTTTTCGATATACATAATTATTTATAAATAATGTTTTCAAATTAACCCATATAGACATGTGTTTCACGCAAAACCTACAATCATGAGTATGGGAGGAGACAATATGTGCCGGTTACACGGTTCGAACTCCAATACTTAAGTCATATTTGGCTAAGTAGTCAGAGCGTGTACCGATATGCCCACCACGAATTTTATTTATATATATATATATATATATACATATATATATATATACATATATATATATATACATATATATATATATACATATATATATATACATATATATACATATATATATATACATATATATATATATACATATATATATATATATATACATATATACATATATATATATATATATATACATATATACATATATATATATATACATATATACATATATATATATATATATACATATATACATATATATATATATGTGTTGTGTTTATCGTTCAAGTTTCAAAGTATTGCATGGAAAGTTAATAAAATTGAAATATAAGCCAAATTAGCAATACAAGATTAATTTTTTTTTTCTTACATTAATCCTATCGATTACGGAATAAAATTCCTTCTTCAGGGGTGACCAGTATTGAGTCATTTTTTTTTTTTTCATCAAAAAACAAAAATAAAGAAACTTATTTCTTTGTTAATTTGATAAACGTCAATGATGGTACGACGTCATCGCCTTGCTGTTATGAATGGCGGGTAGAATTCAAAAAACCGGTGTCGAACGAGAAATGCGTTGGCACGCTGTCAAGTAATGTGTGTGTTTATCGTTCAAGTTTCAAAGTATTGCATGGAAAATAAATAAATTAATCTTGTATTGCTAATTTGGCTTATATTTCAATTTTATTAATAAAACAGTTTGCACTACTTTCACTAAAACTAAGATATAATAATACTAAGCCTTATGCCTTGAATCCTTATTTCAATTTTGAAAACATCCATGATATTATTTTTATTCTTAAATGTCTAATATTTTGGGCTTAAGGAGTGTTAAGAAGACATTGAAATTCAGAAAACCTTGCGTCATTGGTTTTTGATGACTATGTATCAAATTCAATGCAAATCTGAAATATTTGAATGTTCAAGTGTGACGTTGTGCTCATATTATGTCTGTTAAAAACTCTTTAAAATAATCGAAACAAATTGAAATTTTGAAATATTTATTATTTGATGTCTAATACTTATTTTTTTTTAATTTCACAAAAATCGGAAGTATCTTGATTTTTCGAAGGGCTTCCAACCTCTTTTTACACCATTTACATAAAACCAAATACATAAATTTACATAAACCCAAATAACAACTTAAATAGAGCCCGCAAATTGTGGCCCCTTACCACTAGCAGCTGTGTTCCAAAATTCATAATGATCGATTATGTAGTTTAGTAGTCTATCCTGTACATACAAATATATAAACATATACGCATACCTAACTTTATATAAATAGAGATATATCTAATAAACTTTGTATGTTAATCATCCGTATTGATGTCATGGTTTATTTTGAAGGATATCCACAACAGACTATTCGTAAATAGTAATAGCAGTACTGATATCAAAATAGGGTAATAATTCAGTGTTTCAGAATTTCAAAACGAAACAAATTGAAACTATAACGTCATTTCAGTTCCAGACGGATATCAAATAGCATTATATTAAGACATATGCACAAATGATACATTTTAAATAGCATTCAAATTTCCATATGATATTTTGTATGCAATAAAAGTACACGGGACGTTGTGTTAATTGAAACATCTGTTTTTTTCTATATTAACCAACCACATGGGAATATTACGTTAATTAATAATTTCGAATTAGAACGCGATGTCTGGAGTAAAAAAAAATCATATCGGCAATCCTTCATGCAGAGCCGGATACCACAAGAAATACCAACATTGAAGAATTGGACGATGTGAACAGCTTTGTAGAAGGTCGTAGACAATGATGGTCGTTATTTTGAAGAATCGATATGCAGGACTATCTGCAAAATATTACACATGTCCTCTCTGCACTGATGCTGCCTTATGTAAGTAGAAACCTAGGATATAACGGAATAAAGAAATTATGAATTTTAAATGTTTTCTTTATTCTTTTTCTCCCGATTTGAGACAAATAAATCGCGGGAAAAGTTAATAACACAAACACAACGATTATTGTTGCCTTCGGTTATTTAGCGGTCATTCATTGAAAAGCGTGCAAATATAGAAAACTACTACAAATCTCTGCTTATTGGTGAGCATGATGTGTTTTATAATACTGCGATGGTGCTGTGAGCAGCACGAGATACCTTAACCGAACCTGCCAACACCTCTTTTCACGTCTACAAGGTTTCTGAGTCAGATACGAGTATGTGTTCCCTGCCTAGATATGCAACACGTGGTCCTCGGTCCTTTTGGAACCAACCCGCTTCAAGTTGACTCTTAGCTCGTTGAGTGAGTAAGTCTCGCCCCAGGTTTTTTTTCTGGTATTAGAGATCTTCCAAGATGCTCACTTTCAGTATTTATTTTTACCCTGGATCACCTAATTTGTATTTATCTTGAAGGACACCACCCACTCTCCGACTTGAACCCGTTTTTATTCTCTTCCAACTTAAACCCCACTCCCACGTAGAGATTAACTTGTTGTTTTTTGTTGTTTTTTTTGCAATAAACAATCCGTAAAATAGTTGGCGGTCTAAAATTAGCAAGGTTTGAGACGGCCTTATTAACCTATACTTTATCTCTTTTTATTTTGGTTGTTTTATTTTTCTTTATCTTTAGGTGTTTTTCGTCGTCACACTCTCCATGATTCACACATCCGTACATATTCTTCATGTTAATAAAATTAATTCAAAACACTGCGGATATTTTAAATAGTTATGACCATAGAGAAAATTGGATATTGTGGTTAGAGTGTCTAGTTTAAGAGTAGATTATAGACCAGATCGACCTCCACACCGTTTTAGCCCCAATATTTATTGGCCTTGTGCTTAATTTATTATAATTAAAAATTGTATAGTGAATAAATACGCACCACTACTTGACTACTATTCTCACTTTGGATGTTATTCTGACAAGGTTTCGGTCGATGTAACCTCCGATCTTCTTCAGGTCCATCTCGAGAATCTGTACAGAATTTCGAACGGAACCCTTCAAACGTCATCTATGGCCGGGTAGAAGTAATTCGTAATTGTATTCTTAGTATCGCCGGCATTGAGGATTGAACCTTCAACGTCCAGATTGTCACTTCGAAGTGATTATTACTTAGCACTGATATCTGCTGCGCCACAGGTCTTTGCGGATTTAAATGGTATGTTTTTTCACATAGTATTACCATTATGTACTTTAGTTAAAAAGAAATTAATGTTGTGTACATTGTTTTGCAATTTCCTTTAATTTGATATTGAGAAAAGTTGTTTTTGTTATTTTTAGAAGAAAACAATTGGGGTAGATATTTTGGGTGATGGTTGTGATGTCGGTGGTTGAATGGTGAGATACAAAACAATGTAGAAATAAACAGATGAAAACGATTCTTAGGAGATAACAATTTAAAAGTATGGTGCTTATGCTGTTTACGGACCGGGCTCAAATAATAACGTTATTATTTACAATTCTGTACTTTCACTTAACAATTTAATACACAAAAGATACCGTAAAAATTAAATTTAACTTGAAAATCTTATCAAAAATAGCCCAATCCGTAAACTTCATAAGCACCAAAATGATTTATTTAATCATAATAAAATGGATGAATCCACTGCATAATGTTAGTGAATGTAATGTGTAGCTAGACTGTTAGCAGTAGCGTCCATCTTGGAATTGCATCCCATAATTTCGTGTCTGTAGCAAAGTCAGATAAATCTTGTTTGACAATTTGATGATTTCATGGTACAAAACGAGTTATATATCTTTAAACTCGGTGGCTACGAAACAGTTCAATTTGGAAGGGGATTTTCGCGTGTCTGTCTGATACTGTGTAAATATGCGTGCCCGAGAACACACGGAGGGGGGGTGGCACGTATCGAATTTTCTCGCAAATCATATGTGTATGCTAACGTGAAGTATGGGATAGTAATGGACTTTAAAGAGTTCCTATCGACAGAGGTATGACTGATTGATAAGGTATAATTTAAAAACGCCTTCCAAAGATGAGGATCGCGCTTACGCAAGTCTTGACAAGCCGTTGAAATCCGATTCGCCAACAAAATGATAGATAAGAGAGGAGAGAGCGATGTGCACCTTTATCTCAGTACATAACTAACGGTTCCAGTATCAGATACCCAGCTGCAATATAGAAACTCTTCAGAGGATTATATTTTTTATAGAAACTTTTTTCTGGTAAATATCGAGTGAGTCTTTTTTATATACTGTTACAGTTACTTGGCTTGTATGAAAAACGAAGACTTTGGCAGAGACTTTTAACTATTATATTCTCGCTTTCTCCAAAATAGTATCCATAAAAAGAGAGATGTTGATCTATTATGAAAGAAAATATCCAGTTTGGTAAGCCTTTCTAGCAGAATAACGTGTTGGTTCTTCAATTCGTTCATTAAATTTGGGCGGCTTCCATGCTAATATATGTCAGTATGTCATCTTTGATGACATATTTAAACCTGCCCTTCACATCTTTCCATCATAAATAGTTGTAAATGTTATTGATATTTATACATAATTATGTCAGTAGAGATTCGCGATTCAATGTCTGCAGAAAAATGTTGGAATTAAATATATATATATATATATATATATATATATATATATATATATAGATATAGATATATATAGATATATATATATATATATATATATTTCTCTAAACTTTCGTACAATTGTCGCTGTTCGAGTCATGCGACAGGCAAAACAGTTGTATATAGCCACACTGATGATTGTTAGTTAACATAAAACATGTATGTGGATATTAAAAATACTTAGTAAAACACTAACTATATATATATATATATATATGTATGTGTGTTAAAGAAAGTCAAATATTTAAACTTCAGTTGTATCTTAAAGAGACAAGAAAATATCACACCTCAATTCTACAAATGTAAAAAGTGAAACAATCCAAATCTCTAAAATACTAGTAAATACAGCCGGTGTAAATTTAGCTCAAAGATTAGGACTTTCAGTCTCACAGAGCTCATATGTTATTACTATCATGTTTAATTTAAAGCTTTGTTCAGGGTGTAAATATATGTGTATCCCATACGAGTAAAATACAATCATTTCTATGTAGCTTGCCAAAAGCGTATTTTCATATAACTATTATGCTCTATTTATGCACTGGGCACTGTAGAAATAAGAAAATATTTTACTTACCTCCCTTTCAGGAGGTTAGACACAAGGTCAGGTGTGGGTGTGGTGAAAGTGTTTCTGTGGAACAAACCCGGCACACCCAGGTCCTCAGTCCTCGTCGTTCACCACTTAGCCACCGTGTCATCCAAAGAAAATACACAACATATTATGTGATAATATATGTATATAATACTCGCAGACATTCCGGCATTGACTGAGAATGAATGAGGGCCCGTGTGTACTCCTGCTCCTAGCCCTGATTCCTTATATTATCAATTTTATTCCTATCTTTTTATTTCTATAATTTTCAATTTTAATTTATTCAGGAGAAATAAGTTTAAAGGCTTTATATACTTATTTCTCTTGATTTCTTGAATAAAGAATTTTTTCTGAATTTACAATAACTAATGCGCTCCCTGGTGATACTAGATGAATGAATATTACAGTGATTGTTAACATAACATGTTTGAGGTCATACTAAATCAGAATATTTAAGGTTTGTAAATATATTTGGTAGTGTTGTTGTGATGGGATACCGAACTCCTCTCAATCACTAATGAAGTGAACCGGTTTGTAGGATATATATATGACTACGAACAGTAGTATGTATTATGTTAATCCTATTGGATTAACGGTAGAGTTATTGTTTTGTACAAGATATATACATTGTAATAAACCATCCTCTTTTAAAGACCTTACACTCTGGTTATTTTTGTTATTATAACTTCTGACCAAGTTATATTGGGTAGTTTCTAAGTTTTAGCCGGATGGGCAGGCAGAAAATTAAACCTTCCTTCATGTACTCGATAAAATATCAATATGGAACTGACTATACAAGCCAGCAGAGATACGGTAGATTTATGCTTTTTTTTTTCAACTATATCAATACGTAAATGGCGATAGATCTGGTAGGGTTTGAACTCGGCATAGCAGATTCTATAGACCGCTGATCATTTCCATCCGTAAAGAAAAAAAGAAAAGACTTATTTTATTATTTAATTCTGCAATCCTTCCTCATATTTTAATTACTGGTGCTTAATGGGCACTCAGGGAGGTTTCAGTACTTAAGGAGTCCCTTTCAAGTATTTACAGAAATTCCTGAGTCATTCCCGAGTATTTCCGAGTCTGAAAACAGACGAGACGAATAAAACACGCGGTTACATGTTTGCCCGACTTAGACAGAAGATACGAAATTTGAAAGCCACGTTAGATTAGGGTTAGGTTAGGGTTAAAGTTAACAAATAAATACGCGGTACTGACTCCGTAAGTGCGTAAATCTTCTGGATCCTCACTTATTATAAGAACCGAATTACTTTTCTACGCATTTTCCCATTTTCGGTTTCAAATATCTTTGTTATGTCCTTATAAAAAAATGAAATTTCATCAATAATTGATGAAAATATGAAATTTTATATTTTAGAAAGATAGATATGTTTTTTAGAATTTTTATAAATATAAATTAAAATAGCCTAATTAAGAAAAACTTGACTAAGATACGTTTTTTAAGTGTATTTAAATCTCATGCGATTACTATTGTAATAAAAACTCGAAGCCGAACATAACTTAAGGATAAGTTTTATTTAACTATTCGTTGCTTACTGAGACAAATAGTATTCAATATTCACTCTTAATATATTACACGAATGTAGAACATTCCATCATTACTCAAAGGGGTTAGACGGGCATCAATTACCTTTGCTACTACAACTATTAAGAAAACAATGAGTTGTTTTTTTATTATACGGTAGCAATAATAAGTACTGTGTGTAAGTTTTTTAAAGAAAGATATGACAATAGACTTACCGTAATCATGAATAATAAGACGATGAAAGAGATTAAAAGGCCGCTTGTGTAATTGCGTGTAGACAACAGGATAAGACAATGTAATGAAGAGAATTTTTACCTACAATCGTTCCATGCAAATAAGATACACAAATAAAGCGTTTATTATTATGAACTATAAGCATATGTAATTATCTATGGCTGAGATAGAGAAATGCACGGAATTACTTTTCTTACTAAGAACGTAAGATGCAGAAATATGAAGGCGTTTAATAAAAAATAGTTCCATGTTTTAAAAAGGCCGAACCGGAATAAGTGTTATTTGAAAGAAAATTAAGCGAACTACATTTTTGTATTAAAAATATGGGTGGGACGTAATGGGTGAAAATTTCAGATTCATGCGAGTAGTATTTTTTGTGTTCATTTATACATAAATAACACTAAACAATCAAACATTTTGAAAATCTGGCAAAATTCAGAAGTGCAGGCCACTAGTTTTTGACTATTTTACATTCATGAAAACCTTTTCACGGCCTGAAAATGGTCCTTAATTAAAGTATTATATCAGATTTAACCATCTATATCCATCCATAGCTTTTGGGGATGTTTTAGGATCTGCAATGTCGCATGAAATCACTTTTTCAACGAAAAATGATGGATTTTGAGTCCCGTGGAGCCCTAACGGCTATTTTTAGTGTTATTTATGTATAAATGAACACAAAAAATACTACTCGCATGAATCTGAAATTTTCACCCATTACGTCCCACCCCTATTAAAAAAACATGGCCAAAGAAAAATAAATCGGCTATATATGAAAAATCATAACCAAATATTGATTTATCAAATTAATTTCTATCGATGATAAACTCTGAAAATCTGACCATATAACTTTATATATTAGATAAGAAGTTAAGAGCCAGAGGTGAATTCTGTTATTTTGTACACAATTATTATTTTTAAATAGGATTTTTAAGCTTAAATGTATTCATTACATTTTTTTTAATGAACTATTTTAAATAAATTATTAATTTATTATAATCACGGCGTTCTTTGTGAAATTTAAAAAATAATCTTACAAAGAACGTTTATTCGTATTTACACACACACGATATTTGATTAGATAAGGTTATATAAATACAGATTTTGTCCGTCTGTCCGTCAGGTACAATTTTTCCGTCAGTCATAATTTTTTTTTAATGTAATAAATACATTACAGAATTTGTCTCATTTCGAAATTAAGTACTTTTAGGAATGAAAAACATTGCATTAATAGTAAATAACGAATTCCCAACAAATAAAGCGGATGCCATGACCGGGGATCGAAACCGAAACGTTGAGATCTTCAGCCTGAGGTGATATATAACAGTTGAGCTAATTGAACTTTCTTATAGATAGAGCTAAAATATTACCATAACAAAATAATTATAGCTTTGGCGTGGTGTCATAGATTTATGACGTACGTCATGTTTCAAAACATGAATTCAAACATAAGCGATAATGAAAAACTAAATAAATAAATGGGTAAACATTATCAATAGTTAGAAATTATTTTAATAGTTCAAAACAAATTATTTTGCTTTAGCTGCGTATTGACGTTAAAAGCAATTTAATATTTAATATATGATCGACTTTGGGCCCGTAGGTCCAATAATACTAGTTTTATAAATAGGGATATGAGTGAGAGCGATAGAGAGAGAGAGGGAGACTTAGGCATAGTGTGAGGTTTAAAAACTAAAACGCCACCAAATCTTCAAGCAATAAAAAAAAATACAACTATGACAAAAATTCTTTAAAAATAACGGTTACCCGACATTTTGTCTACGATGGAGGGAGGTGGGAATTCATACTTTCCCAAAAGATACAAAGTTACTTTTACAGCTCACGTGATATGCCTATCCCAAACAGGCAACGCTGGGATCCCACGCAGTTTTAGAGACAAAATATGCATTTTTTTAAACGGCTTTATCCATGGACTATTTTTTCACATACCTAATATATTTGCTAGCAAGAGACCATCAACTGTGGGAACAGGCTTACAAGTGATATATTTTTCGTCTTTGGCAAATCCGTGGTGATTAAGCGTAACTTCAGTTGCAAAGACAAAACGCCGATTCTAATCAATCGTCCCTGGAGGTTATGATGACAACAAAAAGAAAGACAACAGAACATCAAAAACTAGGCTAAATAGTTCAAAAAGCGTTTCCCCCCCCCCCTTTGACAATTGATAAAACAGAAATATATACGATCTATTCAGTTAAATGTAGCAACGAGAAAACTAAAATATCCCCGGGGTATTTTGATATTTTTTCTTTTGTTTACTATGACCATTAAAAGGGGCGAAATCTTAATCTATATTGTTGTAATTTTCCCGCTAGCATTGGTTGATTATTACATATGGTCGTCAAAGCGAGAAGCAAATTCTATGAGAACCCCATTCTCGTCCTTCGGGAGTGAAACATGTACAAGTGTCGCAACGAAGATTAATTCATTACGACTTTTCAGCTTGGTAATCATTGTAACGAAAGAACTGAAACCGAACTTTAACAAAAGTCTGTCTACACACAAAAACATAAAAGCGTCTACAAACAGCGACAACTCACAACAAGATTAAAAGAGTAACATCTACCTTAGAGTTCATCAAGTCCATCTGAAGTTATTATGCAAATCATTTAAACTTCAATAACTCAAAACGTCCTGAGTCCAGATAGTAGTGTATCTATATACTATTTTACCCCGCCTAATAGACCAGTATCGTCCGGGCCTTTGGGTCTGGATTTACGCCGGTATATTGGGGGTTGTTGGTCCTGTGCAGTTCTAGGAGGTGCACCCTCCCAGGCTTTGCCTCCCCTCTTTGGGGAGGAGTAAGTTTATTGCTTACTGTCTGAGGCGCCCTACCGGGAATGCCGACGGGGCTGCCCAGGCAATTTTTAAATGGCCAGAATACTCACCTCGAGCCCTGGCTTATCTAATCCCACTTTCCCGACCTTGTGTCACATCTTGCCTTGTGGGAGGTAGATAAATATAAAAAGTCATGTTTTTGTGGAGTTTATCTGTTCGTATGCAAATAGAAACATGTGATTGGTTGACAAAAAAGATATAGGCGGAGTACACATTTAAAAGGCCGTATTTTTTACGATGTCAAATCGTGAAAAATATTATTTTTTAGACTTGCCATACGCGAGTTAGAATCTCACGTAAGTCTAAACTATATTCGTTTAACTGGATACGTGTTTTATATTTTTTAATAAATTTATATAATATAATAACATTAAAAAAAAACATTACATAAATATTTTTTAACTGTAACATTATTGGATAATCCGAAAAAAAAGGAGTTGGCATTAGTTCAAAGTGAATTATTTTTGCTTAAGAACATAATTTTTAATGTTTCTTTCTAATAAGAAACAATAGGCAAATACATTTAAATAAACATAGAAATTAAACGTAATTACTTGCTCTCCCATACAAATATTTGACATGGCCAGGTACTGTACAAACACCGCGCAAGGATCGGGTATAAACTAGTCTTGTCAACTTTAAGTTAGACCATTTCGACACTCAGAATAGCACGATTAGAGGCGGGTGTGTAAAATTATTTAGAACAATAGTGTTTATCATAAAGTTAGAATAGTGGAAAATTCTATTTGAAGTTGAAAGTCTAGAATTATAACTACGCTGCAGGATATGACGTCATAGAAGAAAGTGGGTGACAGAAAAGCGAGAGCGATTCTGTGTTGGGGGAGGGTGCGACATTAAAATGACCAGACTTTTCGTTCTTTTTTTCCTTTTTTTAGCTCCATTATTCTGATGGCGGTGAATCGAGAAATTATATCTCATCTAGATGCACATTGCTGTAAATTGTTGGAAAAAAACAGTAAAGATAGGAAAATAATAGTTTTGTTTTACATTCCTCCCATTGTTGCAGCTACTAGAAACAGACGTAAAAAAGTTGGGAGACGTAAATATACACGGAACAACTTACAGCGTGTAAACGAAACATGTCTTGAGACAGGACGCCGGCCAAATATATTTAGTTTACGGCATGGGATCGAAGAACATCAACACTGTGTACTCATGATCTACTGTCTTGATCAGTCCTAGGATATCCACCCTCCCAGGCTTTAACTTCTCTCTTTGAGAAGGGGTTTGTTTTTCGCCAATCGCCAGAGGTGCTCCTATGAGGGAATGCCGACGGGGCTGCTTAGGTATTTTGTAGGGCAAGAGTACACTTACTACTGTGTTGGCCTTTATATCCCCACCTTCTGGCCTTTTGTTATATCTTCCTGCGGTGAGAGGAGGAGTGAATACCATGCTACATGATACATCAGTAACATCTCTAAAGGTTAATAGCTATTATTTAAAATATTTTGAATTTGGAAGAAAATGGACCGTCTGAGGTTATTATGCAGATTGAACTAATATTAACTTTAAACCGCTATAATGATAAATAAAATTGTTTTGCACAATCTACACACGTACTAAACATGGATGCTTGAAATCATCTGAAAAAACAAGAAAGGTTATTGAGTGAGGGAATATTTACATTGGAGATATCAAAGGGGCTTTTAAAAGATAATCAAACGATACAAAGAGATGTTGAAAACTAACATAACTAGCAAAAATATGCGACTGGAAGGAGCATATTTTTGCTCGCCTGGGAGGATGCACATATACTACATTGCCGCCCAAAAGGAGAGGAAATTCCTGGGAGAATGGTTTCATGACTAACAAACATATACTACACTAAGCCCCTCATAATAGGAGAAGGTAATCCCTAGAATGGTGGTATCATAATCACCAAGCAGATACTACACTACCCCTAAAAAGAAAGAGGTAATACTTGGGAGGATGGTGCCATGATGAACAAGCAAATACTACACCCCCCCCCTCATCTGAATTGAACATTGAAAGATAGTACATTAGTCTGAAAGTTCGTAATTCATTTTTAGGCGTTTCACCTTAGATGATCGGGCGATCTCATTTTTTTAATTGGTGTGGAAGGTGATAATGTAAGTACCGGCGGAGGTATAAGCCTATTATTATACAGATGTTCGCACTATTTATATGATTTTTTTTTCATTTATTCACCCAAACAAGGCATATTGCCACTAAGACTAAGGAGCTACTGTAGCCTAGGGGACATATTCATACTGCATCCTAGGTGGGGATTGTGTAGCGAAATTTTTATTCACATTACATTTAAATTTCTGCACGTTCGTTGTTGTGGACCTGTAAGGAGTCCGGAAAGAAGACACAAACTCGGGATTAAGTGAAACACGTATATTGAAGAAAGTATAAATACAGCATATAAAGAGAGTGGTTGAACGTCTGCCTGACTGCCAGTATTAAACTAAGGTAGTTCCAAATATGTACTTCCTTCCCACCGCAGGGAGATGTGGTACAAGGCCGGAAGGTGCGGAGAGTCAAACCAGCGCCCCTAAAGAAGGAGCACTCTGATCTCTAAAAAATTTTCCTGTGCAGCCCAATCGGTATTCCCCGGTTGGGACGCCTCAGTCAGTAAGCGATAAACTTACTCCACCCCAAAGAGGGAAGGCAAGGTCTCGGAGGGTGCACCTTCTAGGAAAACCCAGGACAGTATACCTCAGCCCAGCAGATAAAAGGCCACCGAAATGACCCAGTTCCTGCCGGACTGATTGTCGAGAACGAATCCTCGACTGGTATTACCTTACCATATCCCGACGTTCTCAATCAATCGACGTCAATGAGAGACTGGACGGGCTGGGATTGGTTCCAGGTATTTAATTCCCTCCCACGCAGGAATATGTGACACGTCGGAAAGTGGGGAGATCAGTTCAGCCAGCGCCCCTAAAGGAGGAGCACTCTGGCCTATCAAAAATAGCCTGGGCAACCCCGTCGGCATTCCCCGGTAAGGGCGCCTCAGGCAACAAGCAATAAACTTACCCCTCTCCAAAGAGGGAAGGCAAGGCCTGGGAGGGTGCACCTCCTAGGAAAACCCAGGACAGTATACCTCAGTCCGGCAGATAAAAGGCCACCGAAATGGCCAAGTTCCCGCCGGACTGATTGTCGAGAACGAATCCTCGACTGGTATAACCTTATCCCATCCCGACGTCCTCAATCAACCGAAGTTAATGAGAGACTGATCGGGCTGGGGTTGGTTCCAGGTATTTAATCGCTTCCCACAAAGCAATATGTGACACAAGGTCGGAAAATGGGGAGATCAAGCCAGCCAGCGCCCCTAAAGGAGGAGCACTCTGGCCTATCAAAAATAGCCTGGGCAACCCCGTCGGCATTCCCCGGTAAGGGCGCCTCAGGCAGCAAGCAATAAACTTACCCCTCTCCAAAGAGGGAAGGCAAGGCCTGGGAGGGTGCACCTCCTAGGAAAACCCAGGACAATATACCTCAGCCCGGCAGATAAAAGGCCACCGAAATGGCCAAGTTCCCGCCGGACTGATTGTCGAGAACGAATCCTCGACTGGTATTACCCCATCCCGACGTCCTCAATCAACCGAAGTTAATGACAGACTGATCGGGCTGGGGTTGGTTCCGACACCGAAAGGCATGTGCTCCCGATATTTATAGTGACGCGGAAGAATGCATGTAGTCCGTAAAGGTAAGTACTATAACATTGGTACAGTCAAGGAAACGTGGAGCAGGGAGGGAATTCTAAATGCTAGCAGTTCGAGGTAGGAAGCCATTAGAGTAGAAAGCCTTCTGACATCTATGGATCTCTACAGTGAAGTGGTAGGATTATGCTGATTGTCGGGTTTGTCGGGTGTATTTACGTCGAGGAGTTGGATTTACATATACACTTCAGACGGGCTGTCTATAAAAGACAAACATTGTTTCTGCTTGTGTTGATAATTACTCCTAATTATTAGATCTAGGAACTTGAAATTTGGCAGGAATTATTTTTTTGCACATTATGCCGAGAGACCTTCGTTTTTTTTAATTGCTCTTTTGGGGGTAGGGTAATGATGTAATGTCATCATATTTTTTTATATATTATCAGACTTTACCGTAGCGGTCTATGTTCCCTTTTTTGGTTCGTCTTAATATGATCTAGTCATCCTTCATGTTTTGTTTGGACCCAATGTAATTTTATTTAACATACATGTGGTTCGTCAGTGTTACATGATTATGTAGGTTGGTTTCTGCACTATAAGATTTTTCTTCTTTTCTTAATATGCCAGCTGTCTTTATCGGTGTCGTGGTTTCTATGGTGCCAATCCTTCTACTGATTTCAATTCTTTCTAGTCTTTATTCCTGGTTGTTAGGGACGGGTCCTAGTACTCCTACAATTATTGGCATTATCGTAGTTTTCGTGTGCAATAATCTCTCCAGCTCTCTGTAAAGTTCCATGTATTTACTTAGGTTTTCTGTCTCCTTCAACTTCACGTTGTGATCGGCTGGGACGGCAAATCTAATATTTTTCAGGGTTTTGTTTTCTTCTTGTTGTTGACTATTCTCATGTCTGGTGTACTAGCTTGGGTAAGTATTCTGTTTTGTATTCGAAAGTCAAAGAGGATGTTATGCCTTTTATTTTCCAATACTGCCTCTAGATCGTTTTTGTGCCACTTGTATGTGTGTTTTTCCAGTCAAATATTGTTTGGTCACTAAGAGTTTTCACATAAATCATTTTCAGTGATTCCTCACTAACAATAACCAGTGATATTCCTGGTAATTTTTAGTGACAACAAGTCTCTCCAGATTTCTAGCCTTCTCCACCTTTTTTACTATAACCGTTACAAATCATTTTGCGATTTAACATTGATTTCTCAGGCACCGACCGTTGGTCTTCTCTGGAATTTGAGTCGCCATAAGCCTCCCTCGGGTTCTAATGCTCTCTGCAACCTTTCCAGTGGGGGTCTGGATCGTGTTCTCTCTTCTTGGTCTTTCAATCCTCCTTGATTTTTCATGGTCATTTTAGGTGATACCAAACGGAATTTCTACAAACAGAGTTTCTTCCTAAGAACTTCTCATCTGTAGAACACCTTACCACGGGATTGCTTCCCTGCGGACTACAACATCCAATGTCAACAAATACTTGTCATAAACCGTGTTCCATAAGTAATCAAACTTTGTTCATCTCATTGATCATTTTCAATCCTCTCGTAATATTTTTCATCATTCAACAGACGATCTATCCATCTCATTGACCCGTATACTCGAGTGGCTTTTAGCCTTGATAAGTGGTGACTCATTAGTAAATAAAAAATGTATTTATGTACTCATCATCGCTTTTCATGTTTTTCAGGAAAATGGACAAAATTCATATCGAAGGGCGAATCGTCAAACAGATTCATAAATTTTTAACCGACAAAAAGAAAAAGATCATCACCGTTGGAAACCGGTAAGGGTTTTTGTTTGTTGCTTACTTATTGTTAATGAATTCATTTGAATATTTGCTATTTCGGAGATGGTCCTTTCTCTCCCCTATAGCCTCTTTCTCACAAAAGAGACGTTGCTAATCTTTCTCTACTCTATTGTTATTTCCATAATAGGCGCTCCACTGAGCTCCTATCTCTGCCCCAGCCCCGTAAAACCTTCACAGCAAGAACCCGTCTTATTACCACAACAGTGCAAAGAACTTCCTTTTTTTCCTCTATGTACATAAAAATCAAACGGAACTTCCATGAAGAGAGTTTCTTTCCAAGAACTTCCAACCAGGACTTTTCCCTTACAGACTACAACGTAGTTTTCAAGTCCAATGTTAACAAATATCTGTCGAATTTTCCTCTGAACAAATCAAACATCGTTCTCAATCCTTTCTGTACTGCTCCATCATCCAACTGACAATCTCATAAACCTCTATCCTCAAGTGGCTTTTGGCCTTGGTAAGTGGTGAACCATTAGTAAAAGAAAAACTATTAAATATGTGTACAATGTACATTGAATCTCAACAAAACGAGATAAATTGTTGGATAATTGATTCACCCATGCAGAAGATGTGTTACCATTAGTGATAGCATTAGAGCAACGGGAGTTAGGAATTGATGGAGAATGTTAAGGAAACTTTTGCAATCACTAACCAGCAGAGCGTTACTGCTGTCAACCAAGGGAAGAATCTATCAGACATGTATCCGAAATGTGATGGGGTATGGAAGTGATACCTGGCCAATTCCAGTTGAGGGCATGCGTTGCATGAAGAGAAATGATATGAGCATGATACGATGGATGTGTAATGTGAGTCTTAAAAACGTGCTTAGATCTGATGAACTCAGAGGAAGATTAATTCTGGACGTTATAGGGAGATGTGTGAAGAACAGGAAACTTCGTCACGTTTAAAGAATGTGCGAGAGTTTTTGGGTTAGTAGATGTAGAATAGTTCAGGTAGCCGGGTACGTCGGCAGATGAAGGGCAAGCAAAACACCGGAAAAAAGTGATAAGGATGGATTTGAGAGAAAGAGTGATAAATAAAGACCTGGCTCGAAATAGGTTAGTTTGGAAGTCAAATTTCTAAGAGCCTCCAACACATGCTAGCGGACCTTAAACTGACGATGATGAGGATGATGATGAGGAGGAGGAGGATGACAGCGGTGATGATGATGATGATGATGATGATGATGATGATGATGATGATGATGATGATGATGATCTATATTAAAAGACGGGATGAATCAACGTGTGTTTCCTAAGGCCTTTTTCCTATATATGTCAGTCACTAACAATACATGTTAAGATATTGTGAAACAATGAAACGGCTATCTGTGGATGACTATATATATATATATATATATATATATATAGAGAGAGAGAGAGAGAGAGAGAGAGAGAGAGAGAGAGAGAGAGTTACAGAGACAGAGAGAGAGACAGAGACAGGGACGGAGACAGAACAATAGAAAGTAACAGGATATAGGAAGTAACACCAACAAGACCTTTGTTCGCGGGAAGCCCAACGATTGGCTGAGAGAACAACAAAGAATCTAATTGGTTAACTAGCTAGCCGTGTATACAAAAACACCCAGCAAAAATAACTCCATGCATTTTACCTTGAATATTCCCCCGGGGATGAAACGCAGGAGCCTCTGTGTAGCTTAATTGCCATGAATATATTTTCATAGCTTAGTACCTAGCTCTACTTACGTACTGTTGAAGTAAATACTGAAAATTGATACATAAAAAATTATATCTCCTTATAAAATTTTATGTGGATACATGAAATACTAATATATATATATATATATATATATATATATATATATATATATATATATATATATATATATATATATATATATATATAAATTATTTTAAAATAATTGTTTAATTATTACTTACGTACGTATACGTTTCATCTTTGCGGAATCATCAGTGTAAAGATAACTGTTCAAACCGGTCGCACGATTCAACCCCCCCCCCCCAAAAAAAAGTCACCTTTTGACTCAATTCCGAGTGCTCCAACCAATGCAGCCAATTCCAACCGTTACACAACGTGATGAGAAATAAATCTTATTTATGTCAAGAAGGCAGACAAGAATAGTCAGCCGTTCTAATATAACCGTGTTCAACAGAAAGGAACTTGCATTTATCGCTTAGATTCGACGGCTTATATTATTTCTCAGTAAAGGTGTGTGGGGGTTGATAATATAACAAAACAATGATTTAATATAGTTCAGATCGAATCTTTATAAGAATCAATTTTCAAAGAAAAAATGAATCTCAGTATTTAATATTTAAATCTTTAAGAATGTATTTAAAAAATTGCAGAGGATAAATAAAATTAATAGAATTATAAATTATAAATAAATAAAATTAATAAAGTTATAAATTATAAATAAATAAAATTACAGATAAGAGTAAATCTTAAACTTCAAAATTCAGAGCATACTTGAACAAATCCAAGTTACCACATGAACATCCTGTCTTCAGAGCCAATTGCAAGATGAAAATGATACAATATCCATATAAAAATCCATGTAAAGACAAGCCTTTAGACAAGTATCAGAAAACGTCAATGGCGATATGAAGATGATATAGGCCAAAACTTGATTCTCAAAAAAGAATCAAAAGTCCAATGTCCAATAAACAAAAAAGCATACTCGGATGCATATCAAAAAGTATATCTTATTCGGAAAGCTTTTATTTCATCTCTATTCCCTTATTCCTTTCTCTTCGTATTGATGATTGAATACATTAATTATGAATACCTAACGTTGTTCATATGCATGCATTAATCCCAAGTCATGCAGTTAAACCACTACGATGAGTGAGAAACCAAGATGGTGACCACTACCTAATCAACACGTGGGGTGACTCGACAATATTCTAATGTGTTGTTATGACCAACAGAGACATCATATTTATGTTGTATAGTTGAGCCCAGCAGCATTATGAGCGTAAAAAGTGGACCTCGTGACTCTCGCTTCCCTTATTTTATCCATTTGTTTTCACATTCCATGGGCGATGTTTCTGACAAAGGGGGGAAATTGCTGTTTTCTGGGTTGGAATCTACCCATCTAACACTTATCGTTGGCCAGTTTTTGACCTTAAAGTAGTATTTTGTTTTGCTCCTTACATCAAGTGGCTTCATGTCTTGTCTGGAGCGACTTCCATTAAAAAAAAATTATGGCTGTTTACATACACTCTGTCTTCGGCAACCATTCCAAAAGGAGGAATCTATGTGGTATCAGCTGGCCCTACTCTGTCAGGGTTAGGTATGGTCCTGTTCAGCTCTTAGAGGTCCATCCTCCCAGGCTTTATCTTTTTTCTCTGAAAAGGTCTTAATTTACTGCCAATCGCTTAAGGCGGCCGCCATGCCGGTGAATGCAGATAGGACTGCTCAGAGTGCACAATCCTTCTGGTTCGCTGTTTTTATTTTCCTATCTCACACCTTCCAGGCCTTGGGCCACATCTTCTTGCTGTGGTGAGAAGAAAGTAAATACCATCATATTTATATGTACTTAATTTTTTTCTTTCAGACCTCGTGGGACAAGCCACTTCAAGATTATCATCCACGCTCCACCCGCCGCGGTTATTACCTTCTCTCTCAGCTATCAGAACATGCTGCAGAGACGACATGGATTCTACGAGCAGGTCATGTACATCAAGCCAGGTCAGGTCGTTGACGATCTCAAAGTCGAGTCTAAGATCTTCGAGACTAGGAACATCACTGAATTGACCATACCACCATTGAAAGGAGAGCTAATCAACGACGAAAGGAAATTCCGTAAGTAAACAAAAAAAAACAATAATCCGCCTTTGATATGTTTATGTTAAATCTGTTTTAGTGTCAAATGTGAAATGTCGTTTATTGGTAAACCATTGAACAAAGTACTGAGAACACCCAATCTTAAGAATTCGATTTGCATCGGAAGATAGCAACCAACAATTTCAGTTGTTCAACAATGTGTACATAAAAGAAGCACGAAGGGGGAATTTTTAATTTCAAGACATGTGAAAAAAGCAGATAAAGGAATGGACACTCATTAATTCTACACCGCGTTACTAAATATATAAAAACGAGTGTACACCCTCCGCCAGTGTTCGCACTAATATTCATATTAATATAAAATAATATCTGAATCAGTGAAGTTAAGAAATAAATAGGAAAGAAAACACGTCAAACTTGAAAGTTTTAATAAAGTAAAAGGGAAATAAAAATGTATAAATCAGTGTAGAAAGCAGAAAGAAAAAAGAAAGAAAACTTCTAATTGTGGGAATAGATTGAATGCGGGGGTTGTCTGACTTGCTATTGGTTTTCTCAATTCTCCTAAGTACTTAAAAATGATTTGCTCAGAAGTTTTTAACTATCTAACTTTTTGTGACGGGACGGATATATATGTATATATACAAAAAAAACACACATAGAGTGGAGGATAGCGACAATTCAAAATCTAAAGAGCCAAAGAAAGTCAGGGTTAACTCAAGATAATACTTTATAGAGCATTCGTGTTAAATCCCCAGTGCATCGGTCACAAATAAAAATAAAAACACAACTCCGCTTTATATAAATAAAAGACTCTTTATTTGCTGTATTTTACCTATCCGAAGTTAAGTTATCTTATTCTCTTTTCTCCTCAGTTGAACTGGAGAGCCCTCTCCTTGAGGAAGACCCCTTCTTTTATAAACTCCTAGGACTGACCTTCGCTTCAGACCTGAAATGGAAGACTTACATCAAATATGTTGCTAAGGTCACTGGAAAAATGGTTGGATCATTCTACCACTCCAGAAAATACGTAACTCCCGACGTAGTACTCTACCTCTATTATAGCCAGATACATCCTAAAATGGAGTACTGTTGTCATATCTGGGAAAGTGATGATCGAGGCACTCTTTCTTGCCTTGACTGAGTACAAAACCGACTTTGCAATCTAGTGGGAGATGATATCTTCTCTCTTCTACAGCATCTTTCAAACATAAGAGATGTTATCAGCCCACCTCTCTCTCTCTCTTTCTCTCTCTCTCTCTCTCTCTCTCTCTTTCTCTCTCTCTCTCTCTCTTTACTGTATCGATATGTTTATGGTAGGTGCTCGACTGAGCTTCAATCCCTAGCCTTCGCTCCCTTTAAAACTTTTACAGTGAGAACTCATTTACATTAGTAAATATATATATATATATATATATATATATATATATATATATATATATATATATATATATATATATATATATATATATATATAAGTGAATACAGTTTTCCCTTCTTTCTTTGATGTGGATAGCTTTGTTAATAAAAGGTGCATACTTAAAACCGTTCAGTCAGTTTTGGCAAATATTATGTGTTTTTAAAAACAAAATAATTAATCTCCAAATCGATTTCATCGAATTTTATATTTAAGACACTTAATAGTTTATGTTTTAATTATTTATATCATAGAGAGCGTTGGAGAAGTTAGCCCTCCCACGGTCATAAATCTTCTTTCGTGCCAAAAATTCTGGAAGAAATCTAATTAGAGTCAACTTTTCGAATTTCACCGCTTATATTTTCCATTTTGATAAGCGATTTTGTTCAGTTAAAAGTTATTTGAGTTACTTACACAATAACGCTTCCATAGCATTAATAACACTGGCGCGGTGGGACTTCGAGTTCGATTTCCGTCTGAGAAATATTTTTTTTGCATGTATGCTTATTTTTAAACCGTGGTCGACTTTTTACTTTGGCAGAGTGGTGGGGGAATAAATGGTCGACTTTTTAATTTTGTTTTAAAGAAGACGCAAAATCTTTTTTACATTTATTCATAACCCAAATAACAGTTTTGCAGACGAAGAAATTCGATTTCAGTCACGTAAATTATTAATGAAAGAACAAATACTCCCGGGCAACGCAGGGTAGGGACAGCTAGTATTGTATATTATTAACGACTCTGTTATCAGAGGTCTTTTAATTAAGAGGCCTATGAAGGTTTTAACGTTACAAAGCTGACATGGGCTAGATTGAGAATCACACTCAAGTCGCCTTTACATATAATATATTTTTCTCCCATGATCATCTTAAAACTCTTCAGCCTAACATTCACAGGCAACATGAATTGGAACAAATACATAAAAGATACTGCCAAGGCTGTTGCAAAGGAATTTGGCTCCTCTACCAGGCTAGAAAACTTCTCACGCCTCCCAATATACTATATATTTATGCAGCCACGATTCTCCCATGCATGGAGTATTGTTGCCACATCTTTGCTGGTGCACCAACCACTACTCTTCCTCCTAGACAGGGTCCCAAAAGAGTCTGTAATCTAATAAGTCCCAAACTGGCTACCAAGCTCCAGCCCATGTCCTATCGCCGCAATGTTTTTACAAGAACTTCAATGGAACGTGCTCTGGCAAACTTGCTAACCTTGTGCTCCCTCAACGTAAATAACCCCGACCAACCTGAAAATCAGCTAAATCACACCCCTTCACTGTAGAGGTCCCCAGACGCCGGAAGGTTTTCTACACTCGTAGCTTCCTTCCTCGAACTGCTAGCATTTGGATTATCCTCTCTGCTCCCCGTTTCCCCGACTGTACCAACATACAGAAATATAACTGTAATGTAAACAAACATCTCGTTGCACAACTCTCCACTTAGGATGCCCCTATAAATATGGCCTCTAATTCGCAGTAGACACTTACGTCTCAGTGATAATGTGCCTTGTTTGGGGTGAATATGAGAAGAAGAAAATGAAAGATGGTGTTGTCAGGCGTTTTCAGTTTGAGCGATTAGGGTTAGGGTAAGGGTTAGGGTTAGGATTAACAGGGCGATAGGGAAGTTGAACGCCGGCCAGATTAGATTGTGAAACACGCTCAATACTTCCCTTCGCTTTTCGTGTTCTGGTCTTGTTTGGTTTGCGTAACTTCATTATTTTTCATAAACACTTCAAAAACTTCAAGTTTACATTTAACTAACTAATAAAAGTCACCCTATCTAATTAGTTGTTCTAGATAGTTCTGTTATTCCTAATATTTATTCAAAATGCGGGAGATCTTTATGCCCCACCTTGTATAATCAATTATGACGAACGAAAGAACGAACGAACATCGCAGAATGCTATAATATACTAGCAATACCTACCCGATGTTGCCCGGTAGTGTACTTACTTGAAATCTATTTTGCTTTGCTTTTTTAAAAACTATGCCGAGTGCTTTTTTCAATAATACTTTTTTGTTCCAGTCAAAAGAAGTTACTCTGTATCAACGAATATAGAGTCACATCTCTTTTTTTTAACATGGTGGCCATTTGAAAATAAATCCTGCCCTGAATAGTA
>OY744529.1:74865644-74878144 GCA_963556195.1 Sepiola atlantica
TGTTTGTTTTAATAATGTTTATGTTGGAGGTATTTCTGCATTTTACAGACCGTGATATTTTTTTGTAAGGATTTCCAAGTTAAATTCGATTGTTACGGTATCTTTTGTGTATTAATTTCCACCTCCATACACACACACACTTTCCACAATTAACTGAATTTCTCCCACTGCTACCATCTATTTGTAGCTCATAATTAATATTTTAACAAGCGGCCTTTTGAACTTTATTATTCCTACTGCTACTGTTTCAAATATTTGTTCTTGTGTGTTATTTTTTCAGACTAATAATCCTGGGAAGTCTTGAAATAAAGGCTAAACGTTGATGAATACATAAATGATAGTTTTAGTTTTCTTTTTTTCATGTCCTATTATGTTTCAATACTAGTTCAATTTTTTATCATATATATGATAATATATAATATATATATATATATATATATATATATATATATATATATATTATTTATAATTAATAATATATATATATTATTTATAATTAATAATATATATATATTATTTATAATTAATAATATATATATATATATTATTTATAATTAATAATATATATATATACATATATATATATATATATATATATATATATATATATATATATATATATCGTTGAACAATGTTGATGACAGCCTTCTATATATAGTCCCTTACTTAGACATGAATAGATTTTAATTCTATTCTTTCAACGTTGTTGGTTTGGTGGACACATCGTTCTAATCGTTCAGACAAAAGTTTAAAAATATGTTAACTTGGGTCTGAAGGTTTCAAATCGTGGGACCGGTAGATCAATGCAAACTCCACACTGATGATTCCGGGTAAAAGGAATGAAGCACATATGTATGTGGATAAATATTTAATATTAGATTCTATCGGTATACTCTACATTGTGGATAGAGCATTATTATAGGAAATATTGAAATGATGAAAAAAATAAAGTAAAGTTAGATACTTTACAAATATATTAAATCATCAGGTGTTTAAGCAAGGAATATAATAAATTGGCCTTCAATCTTAAGTTTTTTCTAAATGAATCTTCTCCTCAGAAGGAAACCCCAATAAATTGCTTATTATTGGTAAAAGGCTTTTGAATAATTACTGAATTTTATTAGAATCAATGACTTTACACTACTTAATTGCCACATTCAAATTGGATTTTTCAATGACTTTCTGGCCATTTTTAAGACTTTCTTTGTACTTTTTTTGCTTTAACTTTAAATTTAAATTTCAAATTGATACTTACAAATAATCAGCTATTTATTGGTTTTTCCTTAATTATAATTTAATAAACTTGTAAAGTATGTAACTTTACTATCTTTTTCAGCATTTCATATATATATATATATATATATATATATGTGTGTGTGTGTGTGTGTGTGTGTTTTTATGTAATTGTTTTTATGGGTGATTGCAGCGTTCGTTGTTTTTGCTTTCACTACCTACGTGATTAAGATGCAGAAAATTGCATAATTAGTCGCCCTTAACATTATAGGACGTATTTTTCGTTAATATATATATATATATATATATATATATATATATATATATATATATATATATATATATTAATTCTATACGTACATAAAAGTAATCCATGGACACGTGTTTATGTCTGTAGTCCAGCGTTTTACCATTGGACTTCGATACCCTGCCTAGAAATGTGTACGATTTTTATCACCTAAATATTTATGTAATTGTTTTATTGGTGATTGCAGTGTTCGTTGTTATATATATATATATATATATATATATATATATATATATATATATATATATATATCAAGGGAGGCGCGAGAGCGCTCTATCCTTTAATAGACTACACGAATAGCTTATGCTGGAAATCTCATTTCTTTGATCAATCATAACTCAAAAACCAATAAACCAAATTAGTTAAAACTTTGCACAAAATTTTTATTTGATAGGTTCTATAAGTGTGTAGAATTTCAGCATCATTAGTCAAAGCAACCCAGAGATTCAGAATGTTCAATCATGAAATCATGTTATCTGTGTGTACTACGTACGTATGTGCCACCCTGTATCTCATTAACTATTTGATGGATTCAGCTGATTTTTGACAGAGATAGAGGTTCTAGGGTCTAGTTGATGGCATTTTAATTTCAGTTTACCATATACCTTAGTTTTCCAGAAAATTAAAAAAAAACTTTAAAATTACCAGTATTCATACACTTTATTCTATATCTTATCGACCATTTGATGGATTCAGCTGATTTTTGGCAAAGATAGAGGTTCTAGTGTCTAGTTGATGGCATTTTAATTTCAGTTTACCATATATCTTGATTAGTCAAACTACCAACTATATCAGTTATGAGAAGGCATTGTATTGAGGCATAGCCTTTACAAAAGTAGTGACATTCCATGAAAAATGCCAGTATACTGAAATCATATGCCCTCAATAGGGTTAAGATGAAAATTCATATACACTAAATGTACAAAAGCAAGGAAATTCCCAAATCTTTACACTTTTATTGTCATTGAGGGTGTGCGAGCACAACAGGGCTATGTATTTTACTGGTAGGAATTTTTCTTCATCGCACCTCACACACTTCATCCACTCATACTGTAGTGATGTGATAATGAATTGGTTTGGTTGATATGTACATTTAGTGTATATGAATTTTCATCTTAACCCTATTAAGGGCATATATATATATATATATATATTGGTACAAAAAAATTAGTACAACATTCGTACCGTCGGTTTCAAGCACAGAAGAACTTAGCCATTCGGCTCGTTTCAGCTTCTGTTGTTATCTGTTTCGGAAATGTGAAGTCACGTGTCACTCTCGTTTGGACGCGTTATTTGCTTAGAGTGTTGTGTATGTTTGTTTAAATTTAGTGTAAGGAAGGTTTAATAAGGTTTTAAAAAAGGGGGAGGATGAAAAGTAACAGTTGTGATTTAAACCGGAGGAGATTTAAAGAGATATAGAAAATAAAAAATAAAAAATAAAAAATAAAAAAATATTTCTATATAATTCCCGTGAGTCAATATTATATATATATATATATATATATATATATATATATATATATATATATATATATATATATATATATATATATATATATATATATATATATACCTTTAAGTGACTATCAGACCCGATGGGCGGGTGATAATGTAGGTCTCCACTGCAAGTTCAAGTTCTGCTTTGGTCTCATTCTTCACTTTGTGGGTTTTCTATATTCCCACCAGCATATATAAATATAAATATAAACTGTTCACCTAATAACGACAAACACGTGTGTCTACTTGAAAAAATATGTATAATATTTGTATATAGCAAAAACGGTTAATTTTAAGGTTGTCATTTAGCTCTGAAGAGGCCGTTGGATCGAAACTTTAAGATTTCGATTTAAGTCGTTTAAAGTAGCAGTAGTAGTAGTAGTAGTAGTAGTAGTAGTAGATATCATAGTATTGAGTATCTTTAGATTTAGTACAAAATATTTAACAAATTCACCACTAAAGTGTTTAGAAAACAAAATCCTTAACTTCTGTTTTGAATAAATAGAAAAACGTGTTCAACTGGACGTTATTTTATTGAAATCCTTGTTTGTAAAGACGACATAAGAAAAATCTTTGATGAATTGTATCGTTTATTCATTTTCTTGAATTTTGAATTTTTTTTTTAAATGAACACCCCCACCCTCCTTCATTTTGGAATGCCAGAAATTCACAAAAGACCGAAACCGAACGAAATTTGTGTCAAGGCCAAAAACATTTATTGAACGAAAATAAGTAGTTTTTCTAAATTTACAAAAATGATTGATAAGCAATAAAACAGTTGGATAGAAGGATACGACATCCCCCCCCCTCCTTCTCAAGATTTTTGTTATTTATTTGCAAACAAAAATAGCTGCGGTTTACTGGGGATTAAGCACTGCGTGTTTTCTTTAACTACTTGTTCAGTTGTAGGTTTTGAGTTCTGTGTAAGTTCAATGTCAAATGACACTTTTCTCGTGTGAACTTTTAAAAACTGTGGGAGGGCGTCATCGAGTTGTATAAGTTTGTTAAAAGTTTATTTTATGCCTAAAAAATCAAAACAATGAAATTAATGTTATTGTTGCATTTTGTTAATTTGCAAAGATCTTTGCTACCGACAAAACCTTGCTACGAAGATTCTGAATTAAATATATATCTCACGTATAAAGTTATCTTGTCGAATTCTAAAAGTCAGACTCAAATAGAATTTGAGTTTACAAATGAAAACTTTCTTCTAACTAGTCAATTTTCATTTGTTATTGTTGTACCGTGTTATTGCCAATATAATAACATACCTCACTAAAATTTATTTCAAAGATTACTCAATCCGACTCAAACGAGAGCCAATCTGAAACATTTTTTTTTAAATCACCTAAAAATAAAATAAGCAAGGAGCTAATCTATTTTAAATTGAAGAATATAATAGGAATTGTCTACCTTAAGTTTAAAAATGTACAAATCAAAAACTCAAATGACTTTAGTGCATCCTCTCAGACAACGCCGAGTAGGTACAGCTAACACACACAAATATATATATATATATATATATATATATATATATATATATATATATATATATATATGTGTGTGTGTGTGTGGGGGTGGGGGGGGTGGGGGGGGTGATGGGGCGTGTTGTTGTTGTTGTTTTTGTCAGGATTAATCAGCGTTGTCTGTGCATTAAAAGGATATCTAATTGATCATATTATAAATACTTGCAGGAAATTATAGGCAAATTCAGGATACATTCTTGGAAATTATTTATTTAAATAAATAAATAAATTTTACATGTATCAACAAATTCAGGATTAAACACGTCTAAATATTTATTTTTTAGTTTACCGTAATTTTTGCATACTTGAATGATATTTACGCTTTTTTTTATTTATTCATACTGTTATTATTACATATGTTTTTAATTTTCCAACTATAATAATATATATAGTTTATTAGAAAGCTATACAAATGCGAATGGTATACTGGTAATTGTAAGAAAGAAATTTAAAACCAAGGCGATTATTTTTTTAATTAAAAGCTTACTTGTTTTCAGATTTCTCCTCCATCACTACAATCTTATGCGATGCCAGAATTTCACGATATTTCGTGGATACACCCCTTCTTCAAGTGTCTATATATGTTCGTCTCGGGGTTTTTGTCCTCGTGCGTGTTTACGGGACTGTGAAATTGTTGTTCTTAGGGTCCGCAGACATTGCATCTTCGCATATAGTCTAAGTCTAACAACGACAATTGCACTCCTAACTTCCTTCTAATAAACTATATATTACACACAATGCTTTAAAAAAAAAAACAAGCGGCGGACATCAGTCACTGGAATCCCGGTCTCAAATCTCACTAGATATAGCCACACTGATGAGTTGTAGAGACGGCGGAGCACGTGTCTGCGTACATCTAACTTCGCTTCATTTTATTTTATCTCTTCTTATAATATCCTAACATTGTTTATCATTGTAAAAATATTCTCTTATTGCTCCTAATAGTGTTCAATGCTACCATTGTTTGCATTTCTATATTATTTTTGATTGAAGAATTTTCACATGTATATTACACCTAAGTAATTGCGCCCCTCCACCTCGATTCAACCTGTATGAGAAATCTCTGTATTGTTTGAATGTTTTTTGTTTTTTTAAATTTTTATGTATTAATTAATCAATTCGCTGTCCTACTTCTGTCTCGAAAGTCCTGTCAGTTGGACTGAATTTTTATACGAAAAGCTGATGCTTCTTTTCATGAAGCTTCTGTGCGTGATTGTATAAAAGGCGCTGACGAAGACTTTTTGGTATCATCAAAAATAACAAAAAATGATCAATTAAATTTTTCCAAAAAGTTTTGGAAACGATCGTACGCCGAATGCTTGTTGGTTTTGAATTCTTGAAACGATGTTGAAATTATATTGATTTCAACTAACATTATTTATATATATATATATATATATATATATATATATATATATATATATATAAATAATATTAACCATAACCCATATACACATGTGCTTCATACCAAACCTGCATTCATAAGTATGGGAGGAGAAAATCCGTGCCAATCACACGGTTCGGACCCCGATACGAAAGTCAAATTTAACTCAGTAGTTGGAGAGCGTGCCGATGTGCCCACCACGCATTATCTTGTATATATATATGATAAAAAAATGGAAATAAGAAGATAAATGATGAGAATAAAAATTGGATAAAATTCAATATTTATTAAATGATCAATTAATTTAAACAAGGACTATATACAAAAAATTATCACGTAGTCCTTGTTTGAATTAATTTATGACTTAATAAATATTGTATTTTATCAAATTTTTATTCTCATCATTTATCTTCTTATATCACTGCTCTATCTCGTATGTTGAGCATTGACTATTCAAGATAGGATATAATTTAAAGATATCATTTTTATCTTTATTATTTCTCAATTTATATATATATATATATATATATATATATATATATATATATATATATATATATATATATATATATATAACACGTGTCTATAAATAATTATATTTTATAAATATATGCTCTCAAACTCCCCATTTGAGAGCATATATTGGGTAAATGAAAAAATTATTCAGACCTAGCATTTAGATAAATTTTTTCGGTATAAATACTTGAATACGTTAAAATATCCGTATCACATAAAAAAATATAAAAATATATATATAAATAAAATGACTTCTATGAAAACGATACATCTCTTCCACTTATGCTTCTGGGGTTCTTGGCTCAGTGGTAAAGCGTCGGACATCAGTTTCTGGGGTCGAGGTTTCGAGTCTCGCTAAATCCCCCAAAGCTGATGAGACGTAAGACGACGAAACACTTGTCTGTGGATACACACACTCGTTGTATTGGTTTAAATGTTCTAGTTTTGCAATTTTAGCTTTTTATGAAATTTAAAAAAATAGGTATTAGGCATTAATTAATAAATATTCGCCAATTTTCAGTTTCTTTGGAGTATTTTAAAGAGTTTTTAGGGACATAATATGTGTACAATCTCCCATTTGAAAATACGAACAGTTCAAAGTTGAATTAAATTTGGTCCATAGTCATTAGACACAAATTAAGTAAGATTTCATGAATTTCAATTTTTTCTTAAGAGCCCTTAAGCCTGTGCATTAACTTTTAGACATTTTCTATAATCAAAATCATGTAATAGATTTTGATCAAAATTAGAATAAGGATTCCAGACATTAGGTTTAGTATTTATTTTACCCGCCCTGTGACGGGTATTCTTCTAGTTAATCTATATAGATAAATAAGAGATACAATTTTGTGTGTGTCCTTGTTTTGTGTTTTGTTTTCTATTTTACTTCAAACGAAGTTATCATAAATCAAGGGGCCCCTTTCCCGAGATTCATAGATATTCGAATATTCCATTAAATATTCCCTTTACCTCTAAAACGTTGAGTAAGTAAAGAATTTAGAAAATTAATTTTTCTCTCCCCAATTGAGCAGTGAATCCGGTTATAGTATATATTTCTTGTGGTCTCTTAGTTTACCGGATTACAGGACTAGAATTCATCTGGTCTGGTGGAGTATCCAGTTTAGTGATGCCACTAGAGGTAACATCACTTGGGGAGGGTGCACCATTTCTTGTATAAGTCAGGGTGGGGTAGCCATACTGAGGGGATCTTATTTGGGCTTCGAATACTATGTTATTTTTAATATTTACTCAGGGTGTACTTGTATGAGGAAGTATCATCATGCCAGGTTGTCCTGACAGATCCCTGCACAGAGAGACCGAAGACACTCAAAGACTATGTTTAGTTGGGATTCAAATGCTCTCCAGTAGGCATTCAAATTCTCTCCAGTAGGCATTCAAATTCTCCCCTTGTATGCATGTATTCCTCTGTGTGTATGGTTTCTTCTGTTTAAGAAACTCAAGGTGCAATACATCAAACATAGAAAACACTTAAGTGTGCAAATAGATTCTAAAATTGTAAGAAAGTGGGGTTTCTCTTGAAACGCTCTGATTTTATGAAACGTTCAAATTGGCCATCTAAATGCGATGGGATTGGTTTCCAATGTTTACTACCGTTGACAAGACGTATCCCGAAGTTTATGTTTCACTGGCTGTTTTATCCGGTGTTTCCGGGGTTGAAACATATGTTATCTTAGTTTTTTATAAATAAACAAAGTCTATACAATGGGGGGATCTGATAACGTATCCTTTCATTCGAGAAGGTAAAAAATACAACGGCAAATAAACCAAAATCTTTATGCAAAACAAAAGAGCTGACACCGAAATTCCATATGCAGAATCTAAAACCAACCATTAAAAAATTTATAACAAATAAATTTAAAATATATATATATATACTTTTTCGAATATATATTCTCGGCAACCCGATGAGTAACATTGGCACATTTTTTTATATAAAATTTACCATTTAGGAGGTGCACCCGCCCAAACGTACCACAAGAAAACGTTTAACCTCCTAAACTAGTGAACGGATCATTAAGAATTTTGGAATATATATTTTTAAAATACAGTGAGTAACATATGCACATTGTTTTTATTTTTTTGTAAATGTTTTTATTTTTATTTTGTTTTATTTTCGTGTGCCGATCATTATGATTTTTTAATATATATTCTCGACAACCCTGTGAGTTACATGAGCACATTATTTTTTGTAAACTTTATGATTTATGGGGTGGACCTACCCAAAACTCGCACACACTCTCAAAAACGTTTTTAATAAGTGAGATACAAAACATTTTACAGAGAAAAGAATTGTTCTACATCAATTTTTTAGTTATATTATGTTATCAAATTTTAAAAGGATAGGTGCGCGCATTTGCGTAAATAATATGTATGCGCTTGGTAACATCCTAAACTATTAAACATATCATTATGAATTATGGAATATATATTCTAGGCAACAGAGAATTAACGTGGGCACATCATTTCTTTTTAAACCATAACATTTTGGGGTTGACACCGAAACCGCACTACACACCCCAAAGAAAAAAATTAAAATTAGAACTAATTCCATATTTCTTGCTTATACCCGACCTGGGATGGGTATTCTATTCCGAACATCTCAGTTTAAAATAAATAAATGTTATTTATTTATTTTTATAAAAAATATGTATTGTTTATGGTTTTTCAAATTCTCTATAATAATTCCACGAATACAATGTTTTAAAAATGTGTCTATATCTTTCTCCGTATATGTGTATGTGTATGTATGTGTGTGAAAGTGAATGAGGAAAATAAGAAGGATAAATCAGCAAAATTGATATTACTGATTTTTTTTTTTAGTATAGTTCACCCCAAACAAGGCAGGACGCCACTGTAGACGTAAGGGGCTACTGAGAAAAAAGAAGAGGGGAGAAGGTAGGGGGCAGTCAACCTAGATTGGGGAAACAGGGGCAGGGAGGGAGTTCCAGAGGTCAGCAACATGAGGAAAGAAGCTATTTGAGTAGAAGGCTTTCCGACATCTGGGGACCTCCACAGTGAATGAATGAGATTTAGTTGATTGTCGAGTTAGTCTAGTGAATGTACGTCGAGGGGGGGGGCACCAGAGTAGCCAGTTCATCGGAGCATAATCCATTGAGGTATTTGTAAAACAAGTACAAGGATGCTACATTGCGGCGATGGGACAGGGACTGGAGCTTGGTTGACAGTGAGGGACCTATTAGGTTGGCGATTCTTTTTTGGACCTTGTCAAGGAGGGAAAGACTAGTAGATGATGCACCAGCCCAGATGTGACAATAATACTCCATGCATGGGCGGATGGTGGCTTTGTAGAAATACAGGATAATGTCAGGTGAGAGGAGTTTACTAGCACGGTAGGGGAAGTCAACCTTCTTTGATTAGCACACATTTGAAAATATAAAAATATAAGAACATATAAGGATATAAAAGATTCTTTTAAGCAAAGAAAAACATCTTCAATGAAGTAATATAAAATGTTCATGTAAGCATATCCAATGAATAAGAACATCTGCTTCATATTTCTGATTCATTGGATATGCCTACGTGGACATGTTATATTAGTTCAGTTGATAGAGGCTCAGACTAACGATCTCAAGGTTACCGTTTCGGTTTCGCTTTCCGGTAACGGCATCTGCTTTTTTCTGTTGGGAATTCATTATTTAATATAAATGTAAATATAATATTTTCCATGACTAAAAGTAGTCATGATCTGATATTTCAAAATGAGCCAAATTTCGCAATGTATTTATTACGGTTACAAAATTGTGACTGATGAACAGGCAGACAAAAGCTATAATTATATAAGATTATAATCATCGGTGTGGCTTGACCTAGCGAGATTTGAAACCGAGATCCCAGTGACTAACGTCTCTCTATCTATCTCTATCTCTCTCTCTCTCTCTCTCTCTCTCTCTCTCTCTCTCTCTCTCTCTCTCTCTATCTATCTATCTAGATATCTATCTATCTATCTATCTATCTATCTCTCTCTCTCTCTCTATATATATATATATATATATATATATATAGTACATGTATTATATTTGTTTCTATAGATGTTAATCCATTGAAACTCCAGTGTTTATAAAAAGTGCTCAATAACAAGTAGAGCTGTTTTTAGTATAATTTTTTTTATTTATACAAACATTATTGGTTACATATGTACATATACAGGGAAATATACTGAATAAGGAAGTTCGCAATCTCTCATTTTAATTTTTCTTTCGGTCTGAAGAAGTTGACGCTCTATTGAACAAGACAACTGAAACAAGTATGCACATATGTAACCAATAATGTTTGTATAAATAAAAATTTATACTATATATGTATATTTTTTAACATATTTCAGCTCAGACATGGCAGGCCGCCACTGTAGACGTATGGGGCTACTGAGAAGAAAGAAAAGGCAGACGGTTGGGGGCGGTCAACTTAAATTGGGATCTGCGCAGCGAGATGTCTGTTTACATTAGTTTTACATTTATGCATGTCAGTACCGTCGGGGAAACAGGGGCAGGGAGGGAGTTCCAGAGGCCAGCAGCACGAGGAAAGAAGCTATTTGAGTAGAAAGCTCTCCGGCATCTGGGGACCTCCACAGTGAATGGATGGGATTTAGTCGATTGTCGAGTTGGTCTAGTGAACTTACGACGAGGGGGCACCAAAGCAGCCAATTCATCGGAGCACAATCCATTGAAGTATTTGTAAAACAAGCACAAGGATGCTACATTGCAGCGATGGGGCAGGGACTGGAGCTTGGTTATATATATATATATAGTCTAAAGAAGCTTTGAGTTATTTTAAACAAAAAGACAAAAAAAAGGAAAATGCAGTTTAAATTCCCAGAGAAACTAACTAAATCCAAAATAGTGTAAACTTAACATTTGTTGGAAAATTCATAAATAAATAATATATAATAGTAAGTAAATAAAATAAAAATGGGGATTAAGTATCTAACAGTGAAACAAAAGCAGGAGACCTTAACGTAAGCATCTAATATTAACACGGGGATCTTCAGCTGTTTACCATGTAACTGTTTCGGAGATTTAAAAACAGCACAGTTATATGCATGGCTCTTCAATGGTACAGATAAAACTACCATTTCCCCAATAATCAAGTGTCGAAATAATTCAGCTTAAAATGTTACTTATATATATATATATATATATATATATATATATATATATATATATATATATATATATATATATATATATATATATATATATATATATATATATATATGAGAGAGAGAGAGGGAGAGGGTCGTTTATTTTAAAGCATTTGTGGGTAAAATTATTAAAATTGAAAATAGAAACCTTCATCAATACTAGATAAAAAAAAAATTAAACGGTAATCTTCTTGATTTCGGAATAAAATTTCATCATCAGAGTTAACCAGTATTTGTTTTTTTGTTTTTTAAATGATACACTACTGGTCAACTCTGAATATGAATTTTATTCCGAAATTAATAAGATTAATGTTAAAGAAAATTAATTTCTATTTTCAATTTTAATATATATATGTGTGTGTGGGGGGGGGGGGGGTAAGAAACAGGATAATAAAGATATGATTATACCTTTAAGATAGAACCTATCATGAAAAATTGATGCTCAATATACGAAATAGAGCAATTATATATACAAGTAAAAGATGATAATAAAAATGGTATGGAATACAATATCTATCTAGTCATCAGTTGTTCAAAACAAAGGGTTTCAAATACAAGAAATGTTATTATTCCTTCCTTAAGCCATGGCTTTTCAAATAATCAAATCTTATTTTCAGAGAAATGCAAACAAATAAGTTGGTACAGTAAAATTACCAAACGTCATAATTTGAAAAAAATATAAAGATAATATAAAATAAAGAATGTTTGATGCAAAAAGCAGCGGTTTAAAATATATGTTAAAGTTCACCGTTAAAGCCGTAAGGAGAGTTCGTATCAGCAGGTTCGAAGAACGGTAAAATCAATGGCGTTTGACTTGATGGACTATTGACGCAAAAAATCATTTTTTATATGATGGTA
>OY744529.1:74883144-74905644 GCA_963556195.1 Sepiola atlantica
ATTTTTTAGTATATCAGTTCCAAGAATTGAACATCAACAAAAGTTTCTGCGTACGATCGTTTCCGAGACATGCATTTAATCTTAACTTATAGTTCTAGTATTAATTTAACCCTTTGGTAATCTTAATTACACATACCTTGTTTTTTCTTTAAAACAAATATTAATCTATAATTTATACCCCTAAATATTATCTGACATTATTTTATAAACATATCACCCTGTTTATTGAATAAAATGTCTTTCTAGCTATTTACACGGTTTCATATATCCCTGTCTTTATTCCAAGACTGATCTTTTCTTTTATTTTGCTATACTTTAATCGAAGAAATCAACTTTTTACGAGAGTTACTTCCCCTGGATTGTTTCATACGATGTTGAATTTCTGATAGTCATAAGCTATTAAGAAAAGGTACAGTTTACACCGTTTGAAATATTCTGGCGATTCTGAAAGTCATTCTCAGGAAAATAAACGAAAAGATTGATTGTTCTTATTTGGAATGCTGGAAATTGTATTTAGTTTTGGGATTATATCAACTTTTTGTTCAGACTACTAATTTTTACAGTGTTTACACTAAATACAATGAAAAGTAATATGTTTTAACGAAACTCGATAACCGTCCTCGTTTTTAGACGGATTCTTTAGAAAATGTCTTCCTTTTTATTTATGACATTTTCCTAAGACTCTCTAATGTATCATTCTATATCTATTTATGTGTATTTATATATATATATATATATATATATATATATATAAATAAATATATATACATATATAAATATATATACACACACACACACACATATATATATATATATATATATATATATATATATATATATATATATATATATATATATATATATATATATATATATATATGATTAGATAAGTCAAATGCCCAGACTTTAGTAGTATACAAATGAATAAGTATTAACTCCACCTTAAAGATTCAAATGATGTTAAGTCAAATTTAGAACATGATATACACAGAAATACTGCAGGTATCATATTAGCTCAATTTATATAGTAAATTGAAATAAATAAATTTATGAAATATTATTTTATCAGTTCCAGGAATCTAACATCAACAATATTTTAGATGTACGATCGGTTCTAAGACGAATGAATTTTATTGATTCTTAGTTGTCTTTTCGTCAGCATCGATTCCAAACATCTAGTTCTGATGTTTTGAATCGGTGCTGACAAATAGACAACTTCGAATCAATAAAAAATACTTTAGTCTTAGAAAAAACGTACGCCAAAAATATTGTTGATGTTGAATTCCTGGAACTGATATAAATAATAATTCATAAATTTATTTATTTGAATTTAATATATATATATATATATATATATATATATATATATATATATATATATATATATATATATATATATATTGCTACAGAAAAATTAGTACAACATTCGTACCGTCGGTTTCAAACACAGAAGGACTTAGCAATCCGGCTCTCTTCAGCTTCTATTGTCATCTGTTTCGGAAATGTGAAGTCACGTGTGACTATATATATATATATATATATATATATATATATATATATATATGAGTGTTTTAGCATATACCTTCTATTTTTTAAGCATACCAATCTCTTCCAATTGAAAGCTCGATGATTGTCAGCTTGTGACAACAGAGCATATATAAGTGAATAAACAAGATTTTGTTATATTCCAAAGGCCAAGATTTTATTTATCTTAGGAAACATTTTTGGGGTACATTTTTACGGTCCTGTTTCGTTCAGCAGTAGATCAATCGTTATTTGTATGTCAATATCGGATCTATCCTCTCTGAACTTATCAGAAAGACTAAAAAGTTTATTATTTGAAAAACTGTTTACTATTGCAATGTGACCGGATACAGTTCCGGAAACCAAAACAAACAAAAACTCACATGTTCCGTTATCGAGCCACAAGGTGTTTCGAGCTTAGTTTATATTCCTTCGTTCGTTATCTCTAGATCTCTGTAGATAATAAGAAACACCGATATATCTATATATCGTCTCGATTTCTTTTATGTCAAATCTATAATGAATGAAATATCTTGTTATTTCGACTTCAAAACTGACCAATGAGATTGCAATATGTTACTCAATCCGTGAAATGTAAATTTTATTCGTTTCGTTACCTAATCTAACAGAAAGCAAATTATGTTGAATAAAAAGTATTTTATTCACTCCGTGAACTTGCAATTAATTATTCTAAAATTAAATCCTTTCATTGATAAAATTAAAACAAAAAGTTTAAATGTATATTATCTTTGATTTATTTATGGCTTGTTATATTCTGTTTGTACTTCCCTCAATATTTTATTAACCAATCAGAACTACATAGTAGTATGACGTCACATCAGCCCACCGGTGAATTAAGCGCGTTAATATATAAACATATTATAGCATATAACTGGATTTAAACTCACTTTAGTTGTACCATAGGCCGCATCGAGAACCAACGACAAAGCATTGTTTTTCATTAATTTTGCAATTTTGTCTGAAAATAGAGATTGAAACCTGCCTAAGTGTAATATATTTTTAAATGCAATTTTGCAATACCCTCTAAAATATATATGTATAGAATTGCAGCTGCACCTGTTCTTCGTTTAATTTATTGAACTTTTGAACGTTTCCAAATGGGTAACTTAGATGCTTAAAATTCTATTAAAATATTTTTTTAATTCAAGCCAGATTTTAGTAATTTATTTACAATATGTTTAGAGCAATTACTTTCTGTTTTCAATACTTGCAACAATTGTACCAACCACTCCCGGAGCCCAGACAAGTTAGACAGCTGTTTTCGGATGATATATATATATATATATATATATATATATATATATATATATATATATATGTATATATATATATATATATATATATATATATATATATGTATATATATATATATGCATATGCATATATATGTATATGTATATGTATATATATATATATATATGCATATGTATATATATGTATATGTATATATGTATATGTATATATATATATATGTATATATATATGTATATATATATATATATATATATATATATATATATATATATATATATATATATATATATATATATAATGTATATATATATATGTATAAAGGGAGATAATAAATTGATATTCTGAATTGCTGTCTTTAACTGCAATACTTTCGATTGGGGTCGCTTACGATTTATTTAGACTTTTGCTTTAATTCCACACTATCCAACTTCCTTGACGACCCAGCCGCGAAAGAATATACACTTATTTATTTAATATTTATTTCGTTTTTATTTCATTTAATTTTGTATTGTTATTCTTTCTAAATAAAACATAATAATTTAACTGCTTTGAAGAAAAGAAAAGTAAAAATTTCACACCCATTTGACGTCCGTGATGCAGGGTTTGCGTTTGAGGTTATTTGATTGGTTTTTGGTCTGTTCCCCCTTCCCTCACCCTTTCAGAAAGAATATCTACCTATTTGTTTATGTTAATGTCTAAATCTTTTTAAATAAAACCCACCAATTTAATTACATACAAAAAGGAAAAACGAAAAAATAAATAAAGATTTTTTTTTTAATAACGGTGTAGAATTCCTCCTGATTGACTCGTGACTTCCTTAACTTTCAAACATGACTGATGAGAGCCGATGAAGGTTTTTAATGATACATTGTTTCGTTTTCTGAGACCGCACCTGGCTTGAAACCAATGGTATCATGTTGATTTGTTCTGATCTTCTGTAATAAAATTTATAAATAGATATATATAATAAAAATAATAATTGTCTCATATAAAAAAGAACTTCTAATATAACTGAGCATTGAACTGATAGTAGCCCGCTACTGTGTTATTGCGTCTCTCTGTCTCTGTCGGCATCCCTCGCTTACTTTCATAAGTCTGGCTCAATATTACTGTACGATCTGTCGCAAGATTCGAACGCCGGGCAAACCTCACCTTTGGCTTCTATCCGACGTATTTGCTCCCACGGCCATTGAGACAGCTATGCGACGAATAAAGGGAAATAGTCCTATTATTCATTTAATGAACATCATCAGCTTCCGTTGAGTGTTCGACCAGGGGAAGAGAACTTTGCAAATATTACTTCAGTTAAAAAATGTTCATGTTTCCCTTACACGGTGCTCTCCCTTGAAGGGGACATTAAGTAATTATCTATAATAAATATTTTAACAGCCATAGACATATATGTTTCATATTAACTAACAGAGATAGATAGATAGATAGAGAGAGAGAGAGAGAGAGAGAGAGAGAGAGAGAGAGAGAAAGGTTTAGTTATTCCCCACATTAAATATCTGCCTTATGTCTAACTTTTCCCTCGTGAGCGGAAAGTCAATAAGAAGACTTCGACCAGAATCAGACGCACGCAGGTGGGTGGCAATTGTAAAGTGCATATCAGCGTCTACTGAAGATTCACGTGGCGTGGTCGAATCCTACTCGGATCCATAGCATCACTTCATCGTGATCTATCCTGCAAGTACCTGATTCTAAACCAAAAATAAAAAAAATAAACAATGAAACCTATGCCAATAGCAGAATCAAGCAAGTCAAAGCAATATCATAAATTGCTGATTCATACGAATCACTTTTTATTTGTACGCAAGCATAAACGAACCATGCAAAAATCAACGGCTTCACAAGTGTGAATACAAAAATGGCACAGTCAGCAGTGCATTTTTTTTTTTTTTTCGTTTTTTCCCATTTTTTTTTTTTTGTTTGGTTTTGTTACAACACTTAACATTGGGGGATTCCTCCCGATCCAACCAGGAACGCCCAAAGAATACGTTGTTGTTGTTGTTGTTGTTGTTGTTTTGCCAAGTGTGCGGAATCCGTAACGGTATGGGGCTCTGTAAAAATATTCTAAATCAAATACACATAATCTCTCTCTCTCTCTCTCTCTCTCTCTCTCTCTCTCTCTCTCTCTCTCACACACACACACACAAATTACAAGCTTAAAATATCAGTTCTGCGCGACCTTTAAGGCTTGTTAGTGAGATGGATACTTAAAGCATGAGATTTTTGTATAACAAATTACACAAGTAATTTTAACGAGCAAACAATACATATATTTCGATGAACGTTTCGTTCATCGGAGTTAATCAAGTGAATCCTTACTGTGTTCATATAATAGTGCCCAATAATAAGTAGAGCTGTATATTTATTCAGTATTTTTTATTTACACAAGTATTTTTCGCTACACATGTTTCAGTATTAAGGTACTAAGAACTTGGCCTGAGAAAGTCAAGCTGATTATATATATATATATATATATATATATATATATATATATATATATATATATATATATATATATATATATATATATATATATACTAGCTCGCTTTGCCCGCTCGTTATCGCCTCGCAAAGTTGGCTACTTGAAATACTTGTAACCAAAGTGTTAAATTTTAAACATTTAATTCATAAGTTGGTTGTAACTACACATATTATGATTTTGGTAATTCCGAATGGCGTTTCGGCTAGGATCAAAGTGTGGTATCTGTTCCGATGGATACTACACCCTATAGACCGGTGTCGTCTTGGCCTTCGGGTCTTGATTCCGCCGTTCTGTGGGTTTGTCCTGTGCAGTTCTAGGGGGTCCACCCTCCCAGGCTTTGCCTCCTCTCTTTGGGGTGGAGTAAGTTTATCGCTTACTGCCTGGGGCGCTCCTACTGGGGAATGCCGACGGAGCTGCCCAGACATTTTTTGTAGGCCAGAGTACTCACCTTCTCGGGCGCTGGCTTTTCAAATCCCACTTTCCCGACCTTGTGTCACATCTTACCTTGTGGGAGGAAGATAAATAAAATGAACAAAAAGAGGAAATAAATTCGCTTTGTGTGTGTGTGTTTTCTTTATTTTTACTTATTAAAAACAATGTTTAAAAATGTGACGTCGGTCGCTTAAAAGAGCAAGCAGTCAGACACGCTTTTCCCTTCCTCTATATTGCGTTGCTAACGGGGGAGATGAGAATTCATCAGTCAATCTTTTCCCCTTTCAGAATTATTTCTTATGCCATGTATTTTTTCGTGGTCGTCGCAAAGCCACGATCTTTCTCTCTAGTTAAACCTACTTCCCCATGCAAATATTTTTAAGAATAATATAAGTTATCCTTTTTTGTATTAAATTACTTTAATCAATTACTGTTAATATCGACAAAAATATTGCATATATATGGAATAAACAGAACGATAAAATTACGAATGAATGACAATAAACATCAATTAATTATGAAGTATTTAAAAAAAATAGTTATGCAAATTAGGTATGGAAATTGTTTTTTGGGTCTTTCATCTCTGTGATATATATACATACATACAGTATTTTAAAATACTATGTTGTATTATTTATTTAAATAGCACTAACCGTTTTAATGGTAATATAAATGGAAGTGATAAATTAAATATCTTTCGGATTTATATATATATATATATATATATATATATATATATATATATATATATAATCATTATTAATTAATAAATATTTTCATATCCATAGATATGCATATGTTTTGTGTTTTTATTTTACGCTCGTCAGTACGGAATTATGTAATCGTATCGCCAGTCGGACAATTCGAACCTCGGATCCAAGTATTATAAACCCTGATCTCGTAACCATTCGGCCAGCGCGACGATAAGGCTTTAAATGCGAGAGAAATACGCCTTGTAATCCTTTCAATGTAAACACAAGTAATGTGATTTTCTAAAGAGAGTTCCGATCTCCCAAGGAAGAGAACCTTGAAACGTGGTTAATTTATGAATCATCAATTTATTATCTCTTGAAACGGCTCAAATTCATGAGAACTGGATAATTATTATTGATAAATAAATATTTTTTATATCCATAGACATATATATATATGTGTGTCTGTGTGCGTGTGTGTGTGTGTGTGTTCAGAAGAAATGAACATTTGAAATTTATTATTAAAAAACATAGGAAAAAAGATGTGAAGCGGGATGTTTTTGTCACGTGCGTAACTATTTCAAAGTTATGCAACGTGTGCGACAAAGACGTTAAATGAGGAAAGGGTAAGAAAGAACAAGAAAAACGAAGAAAAAGAAAAAGAAGAAAAAGAAAAATGAAAACATGGATGAAATGCAATAAAAAAAATATGTACTAATTTACCAAGGTCAGCGTTTATTATGCCGTTTGAGTGCAATCTTGTTAGATGTTTGGTTTAGGAATAATAGCCGAATCTACGATTTGCATTTGATGGTTATGAGAGAAGAATTAAAGAACTATCGATGCATTAGTGGCGTGGGAGAGAGGATTCCGTCTTAAAGAGGGTGCAGTTTGTGAGGTCAAAATTGTGTTCCTGTGTATGACTAATGCGTTAGTGAGATTGTTGCATTTGAGGTTCTGTTTGTGTTTGTAAATGCGGGATTTGGTATTTCTGGCCATCTCTCCGATATAAAACATGAGGCACATTTTATTTTATAAATGCCGGCTAGGGAAGAAGTGTCCTTAGAGGGTAGTTGGGGACAGGAGTTTGTGTTAAGTAAATCCTAATTGTTATTTAAGTTGATGTCAGTATTTTTAGGTCAGGTTTGAATTTTTTTTTTTTGTAAGGAGGTAGATATTAGATTAGTGAGGAAAACTATATAGGAATTATTTTTATCCAACTTATCGGTGTTATTTGTGCTGGTGGCGTTGTTGTGAGTGGAAATTTGTGTAGTGCTAGTCCGTAGGCTTTGTGTTTAGCGTTGTGGATGAAAAAGTAAGTATATTTTAAAGTTACGTATGTGCTCTCAATGTAGGTTTCTTCATTGTGGAGGTAAGCGGGGCTACAAATTCCGAGAGCTCTGAGGAACGAGCCTATGATAGTTCAGGATTTTATCTTGTTGTGGTCAGAGTAGAAATGTATAAGGTCATTCTTGTTCGTTGGTTTTCTATAGGCTGAGAAGTTTAGGCTGTTTAGGGTGTTATGCAGGGTAATATCAAGAGAGTTGAGGACGTGACGTGATTGATTTTTAGTTCGGAGATGAAGAAACTGGTGTGGTCAATTTATGAAGAAACTGGTGTGGTCAATTTATGAAGAAACTTGTGTGGTCAATTTATGAAGAAACTGGTGTGGTCAATTTATGAAGAAACTGGTGTGGTCAATTTATGAAGAAACTGGTGTGGTCAATTTATGAAGAAACTTGTGTGGTCAATTTATGAAGAAACTTGTGTGGTCAATTTATGAAGAAACTGGTGTGGTCAATTTATGAAGAAACTTGTGTGGTCAATTTATGAAGAAACTGGTGTGGTCAATTTATGAAGAAATTTGTGTGGTCAATTTATGAAGAAACTGGTGTGGTCAATTTATGAAGAAACTGGTGTGATCAATTTTATTGAGTTTATCGACAATGTCAAGAAGACTAATGTGATGTGGATAGATAAGGAGTGTGTCATCATTATATCTAAAGTAGTAGGAGCTGTGGGGTAGGATGGATCAGAAGGGGACGTTTTATATATATATATAATAATAATAATAATAATAATAAATATTTGTTATTGTTTATTATCTATGTACGTATACGTTTCGTCCTTTAATCGGGTCTCATCAGCAAAGAGATATGACTATTCACTAACGGACATGCGATTCGAAACCCCGGATTACGAGTATTTTACAACCCAAATCCGACGCCTTAACCACACGGCCAATTTTAAATAGTGAATAAACAGTGATAATTTTAACACGTTATCGGCGGCTATATCGTCTAGAGCGTTCTACTTTTTTGAGTAAGGAACGATGCATTTAAAGCTAGTAACGTCATGCTGTGTTAATACTACACTTACAGTGCTCTACTTTTTCGATGAGCGACAAATAATATATATATATATATATATATATATATATATATATATATATATATATATATATATATATATATATATATATATATATATATATATGATAATATTAAGTTACTGAATTGAAACAATTCAAGAGTTTCCCTGGCTTAAATTGATTCTCATTAGTCTCAAGTCTCATTATATACTTAAACGCTGCAGTTAAAATTAAGCTCAATTATTAATAGTTTATATTAATCAGAGCTTTATATATGTATTGTGTATATTTAAAAAGTCAAAAACATTTTAATTATGATTTCAAATATCGTAAATATGCCCCAGGAATTAATACTCAATCATGTTATTTCCCATATACGCACGTTTCTAAAAAAAAACACATTTTAATAGCAAAATTAAATTTAAGTAAAAATACAGAATGTAAATAATTTCCTTCATCAGTATATTTCAAAATGGATCAATTTTTTAATACTGGTAACATTATATTTACATATCATAGATCTCCAAAGAACAATTCTGATTTAGGGGAAGATACCGAATAAATTTTAGCAGATTCATTTCACATAGTATTGTTCGGAAGTCTTTTTTTACTTTAATTTCTATTTCGCTCGTTGAATCTACTCCCTGCTCTTTCATGTCCATTACATTTTTGAAAAAATAACTCGTTAACAAATTCGGTTTTGCAATAAAATATGACGTCTTACGAAATTTTGAAATTAAAATCCCATAAATACTTTCGATTTGTTTTTGTTTTCTTTTCTTTTTGTTGTTTTTTAACTACGAAATAGAAATGGTAATAAATAATATATTTTTAACAGCCGTTGCAGACCAGTCCTTCTTTTAATCAGATTATTTTATGAAGTTTGATTGAATTACTTTTGTCACTAAATTAATAGAATAATCATTTTTGTTAAGTTGTAACTTAACAAAAATGATTATTGTAAATGATTTTCTTCATCAGTATATTTTAAAATTCATCAATTTTCAAACACAGGTTGCATCATATTGACCTATTATAGATCTCCAAAGAACAATCCCGAGTTAGGGGAGAATACCGAATAAATCACAGATTACAACAGATTTTATTTAAAATAATATTGCCAAGGAGTCTTTTTTCTTTACTTTCTGTTTCGCTCATTGAATCTACAAAGTTAATTTTAAAAAGTTAATTCAAAATGTTGATTTAAAAAAGTTACGCTTTAACGTGAATGAAGGATATAGTTTTATAAAAATTGAACGCATGAATTTCTGCGCAAATTGAATGAATATTTCTTTTTTGCCGTAAAGCGTATAATGAAAGTTGCTTTATGGGAATATATAGCTCGGATATAGTTCAAAAAAATTAATTAAAACGCGCGGATTCCTTCTGAAAAGATGGAGATTGTTCTGGAAAATCCTCAGAGATGAACGACGATATTTTGATACATTCAAAGCCAATAAAAAAAAACACTCGAAGTTAAAAGTTTTGAAAATTACTCTTCGTGAACATTTATGTTTATAAGGGACCTCCAAAGCTAACCATAGAATTTACATGAGATTTATCTTTTTTTATTATTGGTAAACACTTTTGGGTAAAGTATTCGTGTATTCATAAATAAAAAGTGTAAACAATGTCCCCCACCCGCTGTAGAAAAAATCGAATTTCTCACTAAAATCTCAAAGTAAAGAAGTGTTTCTTTCCCAGTTCGATCATTTAATATTTAAATAAACTATTTTACTTTAGAACAACTTCCTATATATATATATATATATATATATATATATATATATATGTGTGTGTGTGTGTGTGTGTGTGTGTGTGTGTGTGTGTGTGTGTGTGTGTGTGTGTGTGTGTGTGTGTGTGTGTGTGTGTGTGTGTGTGTGAAACAGTGATTGTAACCGACAGAGTCTGCCCCTTTAGGGCGCACTAATATGCATCAGGAAAATCAGGCCCTACGTAGAATTGAGGTAGAGAATTGAGGCTAGTATATATTCACACGAAATCACCTACGGGAAACGAGCGAGAACCGGCGCCGGGTTGGCTGGAGAAAGCGTGTAAAGTGTCAGTTATAATTATCTATACACAATGGGAGAACATTAGCCAGAAAGAGGGAATGTGATAACGGCTGTACAATTTTGGTCAAGAGTCTTTTGGTCACTTCCCTCCCCCCATGGTAGGGAGAGAGAGAGAACAAGTCTTTTACGATAGCAGGAAAGACAACAACCCAGCCAGAGAGAGAGGGGAGAGGGAGAGGGAGAGTAAGTCAGTATGCCCCACCCTGGCCCCGAGAGAGAGGGGAGGAATAGAGAAATGGGCTGGAGAAAGAAAGGGTGTGATGATATGCCTTTCTGGGAAGCGAGAGGACCTTTGTTGTTGAAACGAGAAGACAGTTGCGGGAATTAGAAATTGGAATTCGACCAAGACGGACGTACGCCGACCAAGGGAGAGCGCGCGCGAACACGCTCTCGTTCGGGACGGCAGAGCCATGGGATCCCCCCCCACCGTTCAGTAGACAAATTACAACTTAATTAAAAACTTGGAAACCGTAAATAGAGTTTCATGCACAGAGAGACGGACTAGTTTAGTAAACAAAGCCATTATCGAAAAACAGACTTTGATTTAAAGTTTAAAACCAATTGTTTATCTTGCTAAATAATTATTGCTTACGAAAAGACCTAACCGATGTTGTTTAATTATTTCTATTGTCAGTTCGTTGTTTGTGTAACTTTGCCTTCACAGCGGACCAACGAGGCAATCGTCATTCATCCGACCGAGAGGAGTTCCGACCCATCTTTCTTTTTCTGCCGCTACGACATCACGAGCCAAAGAGGATGTTCACAGTCTAGAAGGATTCCTGCGCCGAGGACCAGACGTGTGAGTACCGAGATAAAGACGCGAGTGGGCCATTTAAGTTACAAGTGGTTCAGTGACGCCGGATCAGAGTGAGGTATCTGTATTACTCGGCACTGCGACCTAAGTTTACATTTGATGCCGTCATCAAGGAAGAAGCGTGTGGGGTCCCCGTTACATATATATATATATAACTTTATTTTGGGAGATTTTAAACAAAGACTTGAAAACGCATTTAAGCATCTTATGTAAACTACGCAAATAATGATGCCGTCGTCGATTTTGTGGTACGCCTCAGAGGTCCTTAATGTTCATGCAAATAAATGTGTTTTATTTTCTATTCTTCATAAACGCTCGCAAATTTCCAGACGACCCAAAAATTGATTCAATGTCTGTTTGATTTTGTTGTTGTTTTTTATCTCTTTTCAGCCATCATGAAAGACAACAACATTACAATAAATGGTCGAACGGCTAGAGTCGTTTATAAACCGACGACCGCTGATCAGCAAGCATATTCCAAGAACGGGATTGATGGCCTTTATAAAATTAAGTACGACATTTTCCATGGCAAAGACAAAGGTGATATAATTGTAAGTACTGCATTAGTATACGCGTCTTATATAATCATGATTAAATGCTCGAGATATATATATATATATATATATATATATATATATATATATATATATATATATATATATATATATATATATATGTGTGTGTGTGTGTGTGAGTGTGTGTGTGAGGAAAAAAGAAACAATGTTTCGGACAAAATGTCAAAATAAAAATGGAATAAAGGATAAGTAATTCAACAACTAGCAAAAATAAACTCAAAAACTCATGTTGTATAGTTCTGCCGAAATATTTCAGTCGTTTAAAATACGACCATTATCAATCGGTTGGTGAACTTTAATTAAAAACGGAAAAGTTTTCAAATTTATACAAAGAATGCGATTGGAAGAAATAGTCACATGCAACAAACAACAGAAAAGGAGAAGGAAAGCGAGAAATGTTAAAAAAGAGAAAGAAGAAGAAGAAGAAGAAGAAGAAGAAGAAAAAAAAAAAGAAAGAGAGAACAATCAACCATTGACTTTAGAACGCCAATTGAAGAAGAAGAAGAAAAAGAAGAAGAAGAAAAAAAAAGAAAGAGAGAACAATCAAGCATTGACTGCCGAACGCTGATTGAAGAAGAAAAAGAAGAAAAAGAAGAAGAAAGAGAGAAAATCAGCGATTGACTGCCGCATGCTGATTGAAAACGTCAAGTGTATGACAGAATTAGTAGTAATTTGAAACTACTGACGGAGGAATTAAAACAAAGGAGGAGGAGGAGGAGGAGGAGGAGGCAGAGGAGGGTTAAAAGTTAACCGTTGTCATATTGATTTAAGTTCATTTCATTTAGAATCGATCTAGCAGAAGTAGCAATGTTATAAAAACCTGGTCTCTGAACAATCGTGTTATTATGACATAGGATTAAACATGATTCTATGAGACGTCGAAGTTTACTATCGTGAATATGTTTTATAGAATTGCCCTCTGTGTATTGAAGTGATGATCAAAAGAAATCATGTGGGTGAATAACGCATTTGAGGTATCACAGTTTTTTATAGCACGATTGTGTTCATAGATACGTTTCTTTAACGGACGTTGTGTCTCGTCAAAATATATTTTTCCACAATCGGCGCAAGGTATAGTATAAATTCCAGCTGGAGTAGGAGATGAAAGGACTTTTATTTTGTTTTTATGCTTTTGTAAAATGTTTTTGATGGTGAGTGAGGTAGCTTGGATAATTCTGAAACTATGTTGGGAAAGCGAAGAAAAGAGATGTGTGTTACGAGAGTTAGTAGAAAGGAAAACATTCCTTAATATGGGGTGTGTAGTATTAGGAGTTATATTAGTATGTTTGATATTTTTTAGATGTATATGAATCGCTTTCTTTTTAGCGGAAAGAATGACATGTTTGGGATATTTTAAAGTTGTGAGAGAGGATTCTACTTTATTGTATTCCTGAGCGAGATGTTCAGGGCTGCAAACACGCAAAGCTCTGAGATAAAAACCAATTATCATACTGTTTTTATATAGTTATTGTGATGTGAATAATAATGTAAGTAATCATTTTTGTTGGTTAGTTTGCGATGGACTTGAAATGAACACAAGTATGACATATTTCTATTAAAAGTATCACCACTGTCTTCGTCCTCATCCACCCTTCGATGTATATGTAAGTTATGGTTAAAAGAAAATTCATAAATTGGAAGAACACGACCTTGTGTCACATCGCATCGCTATGGAATGGATATTTTTTTAAAAAGTAAAAAATAAAAAGTAAAAAAAAAAGTTTTTTCTCGGACTTTTGGCTCTCTCCGCCTTCCCCTCAGCACCCCTCTCCCCATTACCCGGGGGAAAAGTAAGTAATAACCCTGTTTCCCCCTCCTCTTTAGATGTATATTTCAGTCACCGTTGAAAAAAAATTCTAGATCCGACTGGGATCGAACGCTTAAACTTTAGATCATGGACAATGCAATCATAACCATCGGACTACAGAACACGGTATAAAATATTTCGAAAAATAAGTCAGTTAAACAAAGTGTGAAAGCAATGAAAATTTCTTATTAATGTAAACAAAATGATTATTTTGTTATCAGCGTTTGTTTTTATTACAAAGTTTTGTTAGTAAAATAATAACGTGTTTTACCATCCATCAAACAAATCTCTCCTAATTATTAACCAAAAATATTATAAAAATTTATACTTTTTATTAATGTAAGCAAAGTGTTTATTTTGTTAGCAGCGATTCGGTTCAAATTCTGTAGAAGTACACCTAGAGCAAATGTGGTATTGTGGTAATTTAGATGATTCTAGCATAGAGTAGGGTATACAATTTTATTCCTTTAGACCAAGGATGCCCAACGAATCTCATTATCCCACACTTTTGATGGCCTTGTGCTAAATGTGTCGTTAATGTAAATTCTGATATAGTTTCTGCAAATAAAGAAATCAAAGTGTAGTATCTGTTCGGGTGGATGCTACATCCCTTCGACCGGTACCGTATTGGTCAGGGTTTGTCCTGTGCAGTTCTAGGAGGTTCACCCTTTCAGGCTTTGCTTTCTCACCCGTTGAGAAGGGGTTAGTTTATTGCTAATCGTTTGGGGCGCTCCTACCGGGGAATGCTTCCGATGCTGCCATTGTAGGGCGCTGCGTGCTGTCCTTCCAAGAAAAGAGCAATTTTTTTCATAAATTGGAAATGAGAAGAAGAAGAAGAAGAAGAAGAAGAAGAAGAAGAAGAAGAAGAAGAAGAAGAAGAAGAAGAAGAAAGATCATATTTTGTATTAATTAAAACCAAATGATAATTTTGTGTATCATAATTTTGTTTTTACGAAGAAAGAATTCCATCTACTGTTTATGTAGTTTGCGATGATTATTTTGTTTGCGAAGTAAGTGTATTTAGATTCGGTTCAAATTCTGTAAAAGCTTGCGTAAAATCAATTTAGTATTACGTGTTATGTAAGAAAATATGAACACTTTTTAAATGACTAAAGACAGTCGCAAACGAAAGAATGAAGTACTTTTTGAATCACTAAATACATTGATAATGCAAAAGAATTTCAGCAAGTGTTTTTCTTTTGTTTTGTAGGCAATTTTAACGAATCCAATGTTTTTGAAGGAGGCAAAACTTATGTTTTGTAAATAAGAGTAAACATTAAAGTAAAGAAGAAATCCGTCTGGACTGAGACAATATTTGGGGGGGGGGGGTTACTGTACACACACGCAAGTATTTGTGTTATTAAAAAACAAAAACATTCTGTACGGTTTCATCGTATCAAATTATCTTCGCTAAGTAAGAAAATGGAAAATGATTTCTACATCACTGATCGTGGACAGGAAAGGTTTCGACGATTCCAAAACAGAGTTTGTTTTTTTTTGTTTCTTGTTTGTTTTTTTTGTTTCTTGTATGTAAGTGAGAGAGAAGGCTTTTATTTTTTAGCATATGCAAACAAAAGGTATGAAGTAAAATCTAAAATGAAATCTAGCTCCGGCGTAGAAAAACGGAAGTTGCCAAAATATTTGCGCATGCGTGGATCGAAAAGATAGTTAAAAAACGATCAAATCTAAGCACCCACATTACATCTTTCTTCTCTGTTCTACACGAATAAATCTACGGTCTCTTCTAATTCTGACATATTATTGTCCGGTTAGAAAAATATAAACTTTTTGGAGTAGTTTTTGACGAGTATCATTACACACAGACATACATGCACACAGACAGACAGACAGACAAGTGGCATGTTTATATATATATATATATATATATATATATATATATATATATATATATATATATATATATATATATATTGTTTATTTGATGTTTTATTATTTTATATTTTTAGCGATGGAATGGTTACTTTTTCCACTTTTTCTCGGCTTCCGAACTCAACTCATTGCCAAAGGATATCGTATTTGTGCTAGACGACAGCACCTCTATGACCGGCGACAAGTCAAAGTACATGAAAGAAGCCATGTATTTGATTCTTGACTCGCTCAACGCAAACGACCGTTTCATGTTCATCCAGTTCAGCAACCTGATTACACCTCGAGAGACCGGCTTCGTCAAGGCCACCCGCAAAAACATCAAAGCAGCCAAAGACTACGTGCGCAAAACATATGTTTGTCGCGGATGTAAGTGGCTGGCATTTATAATGAACTGCATGCATTGATGAATCCATAACTTCAGTATTGACAGCTTTCACTAAAGCATATATATATATATATATATATATATATATATATATATATATATATATATATATATATATATATATATATATATATATATATATAGCATGATAATATATGTAATATGTATTGCAATTAAACTACACAGAGGCGGCCATGTTTAATTCCCGCAAGTAATCACCAGTCTAATAAGTGTGTGTATATATATATATATATATATATATATATATATATATATATATATATATATATATATATATATATGAAGTTAATCCAACAAAAGATATAAGAGGCAACTAATATCTTTTAATTAGTGAACATCCGGATAAAGCCTTAAGCTCAATATATTGGATAGAGCATTAATAGCATAATATAAAATGAAATAATAAAATAAGGTGCGAATCAAATTTTATTAGAATTCAAAATTCTCGCAAAGTATCTTAAAGTCCTTAACCCATGAGTTTTCAAAGATAATTCTTCTCATCAGAGGACCATTACCGCAGTGACATAACTGCAGGTAATAAAATTACACTTTGAAAATACATAAAAATATATATAAAAATACATAAAAGTATATAACACATCAAATATATCAGCCCAAAACATACATTTTTGTTAAAGCTATACAATTCATCCAAGTCATACAATTTAAAACATATTCAGGAAAGATATCCAAGAGGTTGATAAAAAATTGATCCAAGTAGTGAGTGACAGTCCAAAAACGAAAAAAATGAAAAAAAAATACCCAGTCGGGAAATGCGTCCGCAATCGATGCAGTAAATGGCAATGAAAAATGTATCCACGGTTTATGTTAATTAATAAAACGATAAAGGAACCAAATCATATCAAAAGTTCAGTAAACTCACTTTGTGTTGAAATCATAATGTTCAAAATGCAGGGTTCTTATGATTTGATCGGAATAGTGCAAACCATAATTCGCTGGTTAAATGAAAAATCCGCTAAATCCGATAAAATCTGATAACGTCGTTTTAATAAGTAGGCATTCAGCGACTTTAGTATTGCCTTCTGATCGACGAGAAGAGGTTCTGTTTACTTGGCTTGCGGGAGAGTGATTACCTTCAAATTTAACTTTATTCATTGGAGTCATTTTTATCGGGCCCGGAAGAAGAAATGGCCGAATACATCAGGCCGATTTAACTTTATTCGAATCGGATTTAGCAGATGTTTCATTTAACCAGCGAATTATATCAATCAACATATGATAGTACTAATTGGAAGAAAGTAGGCGACGTAATTCTATATGGTTTAAGACACTATACAGTAAGCCTATCCTAAACAATATCCTAGATAATTCTACCATAATGTAGAAATGATTTTCCTCAAGATGGTAGATTAGTTAGGATTACTAATAAAAACCCTGTAAAATTATTATACTCAACAAAAATGAATTATAGCTTTTAATAATACTAAAATTAATCGAAAAATAAATAATGGAGGATTTAATAAACATCCAACTATTCAATTAGAACCCCAATGTAATTGTAGACATGTGAAGAAATGTCCATCAGGTGGAAAGTGTTTTACTCCACATAGTTTATAAATGTAATGTTGTAGATGGAAAATAATACTAGGACATACATAGGATGCAGCAAGTGTAGTTTTAAATATAGCTATAGAAACCACATATCTTCTTTTAACGACGTGGGTTATAAAGATAACCCAACATCACTAGTTAAACGTGTTAGAGGATGACGAAACAATAACGCATCATTCGAATTGAAATCGTCTACTATGGGTAAAGTAAATAAATACACCCCTGGTAAGTTTTTAAAATGTAACATTGGAATCTTACCATATAATAACGTCCAAAGATAACTTAATTAATCCTAAAATTGTATGCACTTCTCTCGATACTCACGTTCCCGTTTTAAACCTGAGTAATAATCCAATAAAGTAAATGCACAGTAAAATAAAGAATATATATAGCAATACTTTTATAGGTGGATGCATAGATTTATACATATATAGTTCTATAGTTGAATAAATTTATAAATGGTAAATACATTTTTTAATATATCTTATAGTATTTTTTATGTTTGTGCATACTACAGAGTTATGTATAAATTTATAATGAAATAGTATATTAAAAAATTCTTAAAAGTAAACTTGTGACACTTGAATTAAGGACTTTAATTATTTTTCGGAATAATTAACAGCAATATATTTAAAAAAGTATAATCTTTTTAATTGTGGCTTCTATGTTTTTGTTTATTTCTTGATAGTTTAATGAAAAATGTTTTTGAAATTATGCTTAATTTTTCATATATGAAATCAAAATGTTAATAATTCTAATTATAAATTAATAATTACTCATGAATGCATAACTGTTTTAAAAAATAGCAATACTAAAATAAATTAGATATAGTTGGGTCTGAAATTAATTTTCTAGTCTAAACATTTGGGATAATTGCAATAAAAAATTATTTAAGATCTTTTATATATATATGATTATATTATATATATATATATATATATATATATATATATATATATATATATATATAGGAAATGGTAGTTTGCTTGAAGCATTGCTGGTAAACAAGTAAATATGAAGGTGAGAATTCCGAGGCAGGAGCAATGCAATGTTGAAAACCGGAAGGTGGAAGATGGGATGAACAAAAATAAATGACAGGAGACGGTATAAGTGTATGAATCTCAGATCAATTTATTCATATTTTTTTAAAACAATTTAAATATAAAGACAGTAAATTGTAAAATGGGGGGGGCTCACTGCTAAATATTTAAAGGTATGGGATGGTAAACACATTAACTATTTCGAGAGTAAAAACCTCTCTTTTTCAAAAAGAAAACAAAAATTTGACAGGGCGGGTCGGATGAAGAAAACCAAGATGGACGCCGCTATTCAAAACATGAGCTTAACAGAAAGAAAGAGAACGTTCGCAGACAATTGTGTGACATAGAGAAGAAAAAGAAAGATTAAATTCAATCAGTATGTCATCCTATAAATTATCAAGGTTAATAAATGTAGTTAATCTTTAAAATTTTAAGATTTAGATTTTTTTATTATTATTTAATATTTAGGTTTAAGTGTTGCTATTGTACATATAGGTTCGAATCAACAGATAATGAGAAGGAAAAAGCGAAGTCAAAATAATGATTAAAAGGGGGATAATTAGGATAGTTAAGAGATCAGCTCGAAAATGGCTGGAGTTAGTGACGATCAAGGAGGGATAATTACGTAAAAGTTAATTAATGCATGGTCAGATAGAATTAGTCTATCGAATTCCTTTTTATTCCATTTCACTTAAAATCCTAGTGTGTTGAAACGGAAAGTTGTTAAAAAAGAGAAAAGAAAAGGGAAAATATTTATATAATAATTAAAAACAACATTTAATTTCAAAGTTATTTAATATATTATTGCATAGTGAACGAAACTAATTAAATGTAAGTTTAGGATATGGAAATTATGTCATAATGCTCTTAGTGTGGATGGCTTAGTCTGTGTATAGGAAGTTGTAGAAGTTGTGAGTAAGTGTATCAATAGGAAAGGTGTATAAGGAAATATACGTAAGGGAAGATGGGCGTGGGTTAAGAGGAGCGAGAGAGCGAAACGGTGTCTGAATGAAAGGACATAACGGAAATAAAGAAAATAAAAGCGTGAAGAGACGAGATCTAGTGGGGTTAGGCAGATAAATGGTTGGGATCATTGGGATCGAGCAGAGACAAAGGAGCAAGGGTATAAGCATGGTCCAAGGTGAGTTGAGGTGAGATAAGGTAGAGGGAGAAGTGGGATTAAAGAATGAAGGGGGTCTAAGTTAGGATCTGTTATTAATAGAGGGTCAGAAGAGATCAGAATGGCCTCAGATATTCTTAAGTTATTTCTAACTGAGGCAAGGATACGGACATGGATAATGCGTTGTATGTTGCCATCTGATAAGATTTGTTTGTGGAAAGACGAAAGGCAAGTTTTCAAGTGTTCATTGATTCGCTGATGCAGAGGCCTGACAGTGCTACCGATATAGAAATTCTGGCACTTAGCACATAGCAGGTTGTAAACTGTGTGAGTGCGAAGGCAGAGCCCAGAGTTAGGAATGGGGCAATTGACTAGGTAGCCAGGTTCAGGGGTGTGGTTACTGCGTTTTTTAGCTAAATGATGTCGGAGGGTAGTGCCTGTGTGGATGAGTTGTATGTCAAGATTCTCGCTACGTATTGCTTAATATTTTTAATTCTTATCCATATACACATATGTTTCATTCTTTACCGAGATTCATCAGTGTAATATATTTATATATATTTCAAGATGTATTATTATATTATTCTACCCAATTTGTACCCAAAGCAAGTTATCGGATTTATAATTTTTTCTACAAATTCTTCTCGTCAGAATAGCGGAAGAAAGGTTCGTCACATGGGGTATCAGAAACCTGTTAGTTATTCACTCTAAAAGAAAATGTCGTGATGGTTGTGAAAAATGTTTAAGGGATAAAAAATATCCAGGATGTAATAAACAAAAACAATTTGAAAAAAATAAGTCAAAAGTGCAAATATCGGTTAATTATCGCTTCCATAACGAGGTCACCGAAGATTTCTAAAAGAAGAAATAACTGACTAAAGTTGATTACTGTTAGATTGTATTGATCCAAGGTAGATAATTTTATTTTGAAGTCTAACTGTTTTAAAACTAAACGATACGGTTTTTTTTTCGAAGTCAATACAATTTATAAACGTGTTAACTAATTTACTTAAATTTATAAGTGTGTCATAAAGCACGTAAGTGGAATTCGATCTCTTCGTAAATCAATATGATCTATATAAATTAAATTCATATTCTGATAATCTCATATATATATATATATATATATATATATATATATATATATATATATATATATATATATAAACGTTATTGTACGCAATATATAACAAAAAAACTTAATTGCAGATAACGATAACTCACGTGTTTTGTTTATTAAATCCGTCCAGTATTTAGGGACTTTTATAGAATTATGGTTAATATATTATTAAATATATAGTTTTTCTTTGCCCTTTTTTTATTTTTTTCATTGGAGAATGGATTATTTTGGCGATTCTCTTATCTTCATAAGTCAACTACGAAATGCGTAAATATAGTTGAGATGTGACAGTTATTTAAAATATGTACAAAAGGTATGTTGCATTCGTTTAAAAATTGGTCTCAGTTGTTTTTTTCTTTGTATCCTCTTCCATGATTTACTTGATGCGTTCAATTTCCGTTATTTCTTCCTCTGTGTGGTATGTAGTCTTTTACTTGGTCTGCATTCCGTTTTTATGTGTGGAAGTCAGCAGATATCTTCCACGTGTTTATTATGTTGTCTGAGTCATCTTTGGTCCACTATATTGATCATTTCTACTTACCTGTATTTGGTGTGTAATATTCTGTCACCTGAAATTAGAGGGCCCAACATTCGCCGATGCCGCAAGATGCTGAAACAGTCTCTAACGTTGACTATCTGTGGAGAACCTGCAGATCATGACACTAAAAATTTTCTTCTGGACTTCACGTTTTTTATCTTTGTTTTGTGTCATATTTCATGGGTTGTTGTATGTGGCAACACTAGGACCAGGATCACTTTTCATGTAGTCCTGTCACAACGATAATGTTAAACTTTCACATATCTGAGAAATTATGGAACATTATCCCCTTCCTCACTAAAAAAATGTTAAGTTTCTACGTAGTATAAGTTTTCATGTCACTACAATAATGATTTGGAGATAACTTACCCTTCCATAATGTTTAACTCTTATATACGTGAGAAATAACGGTGCACTATCACACACAAAGGGGACAGCGAAATAAACCGAAAAAACAAGCATTAGAAAACAGACTGATAAATATACAGTAAAAAGATAAACAAATAGAACTAAGAAATAAATATCGATAATATTATTATTATAATTGTTGTTATTGTTGTCATTGTTATTATTGTGTATAATTATTATATTATTAGTATTATTGTATATTTCCTTATACACCTTTCTTATTGTTTTATTAACATGATTGTCATTTTTGCAGCTACAAATATCAATGATGCCATTATCGAGGGTCTAAAGTGGTTTGACAAACTCGAATACAAGACCGAGGCTCGATCTTCTATCCTCCTGTTTTTGGC
>OY744529.1:74910644-74923144 GCA_963556195.1 Sepiola atlantica
TTCTCTTTTTTCACTACCAACGCTCGGATCCTTATTTCTCCTCAATTGAAATGAATGGCTCTCTCCTCGAGGAAGCCCCCTCCCTTGATAAGCTTCTAGAGCTGACTTTGACTCAAGACCTGAAATGGAAGACTTCCATCAAATCTGTTGCTAAGGTTTCGGGAAAAATGATTCGATTATTATCTACCTGTATAAGAGTTAGATACTTCCTAAGATGGATTACGCCTGTCATATCTGAGGAGGTGCTGCTCGGAACACTCTTTCTTGCCTTGAGTACAAAAGACTTTGCAATCTGGTGGGGGGGCATCTCTTCTCGTCCCTACATACTATTTCACACAGAAGAGATGTTCCTAGCCTGTCTCTACTGTATCTTTATATTTATTGTAGGTGCTCGGCTGAGCTCCAATTCCTGCCCCTTGTAAACATTCACAGCAATAACTCGTCTAGCTACAACCACAGCTGAAAAAAATGTTTCTCTCTCTCCCCTCTCTCTCTCTCTCTCTCTCTCTATATATATATATATATATATATATATATATATATATATATATATATATATATATATATATATATATACCAAAAACCAAACGGAACTTCAATGAACAAAGTTTCTTACCTAGAACATCCTATCTGTGGAACCAAGATACCACTAGTCTGCTTCCCAACAAGCTACAGCATAGTCGTCTTCAAGTTTAATATAAACAAGTACTTGTTGATTCGCCCTCTTGAATAACCAATTCTTCGTTTACCCTTATCACCCATTTTTCCGGTCGTCTTGTGGTGACGATCATCGTCAAACTGTCGATCTCTTTAACACTTATCAAGGCAACTCGGGAGGCACTTGAGTATAAGTGGTGAGCCATCAGTAAAAAGGAAATTTAGATAATGTAGTACTATTTTTATATTTTTTATATTTTTCCGTATTGAATCTAATCATATAATAACCACATCTAACTTTGAATGGATTTAGCTACTATTTTTATGTTATTAATATCATTATTATTATTAATAATAACTATTATCGTGTTTATTTATTATTATTTGCATATTTTCCATACAACGGTTATTGAGTTTTATATTATACCTAGTGGTAATTATATAGTGTTATTTTTATTTTTAACCCTCTGAGCACTGAATTTGTTGTAGAAAAATGTTTTTACACCTATTTTTTAAATTACTCTTAAATTACTTTTCATTATATGCTCAAGCAATGTATATGACATGCGTGACATATAAAGTAGGACTAACAAAATAAACTGTAAAATTTGATTCATTTGCATATTGTGATGACGGCCATCTTGAATGTATAATGAGGTTGACCATCCGCTCATGGAAAATTGTAAAATCATAAAGGCAATCGGAAATAGGATGAAAAGTCAGCTCGGGAGTGGCTGATAGGGTGAGCGTGGAAATAGTCAGTTCTATTGTTCAGGGGAGGGGACTAAGACAAAAGACCGTATTTAGGATCGCCGGTCGAAACTAAATAGATTGGATGGTTTACGACAGTTTACGGAAGTTGACGACTTTACAGTTTATGACAGTTGACGAGTTTTCGTTAGTTTGCGACAGTTTGCGGCTCGGAGAGGAGACGATCAGGCGGGATTAGATCGGGCAGAGCCTTAGCAGATAATGAGATGAGCTGACGAACGACGACAATCATACTTTGACAGACAGCTATCAGCAGACAACGTTCAGGGGTCCTTTTCTAGGCTGACGATATCATGCACACTCCGAGCACGACTGATCTATACAGTCCCATGAAGACGCATTTATTATTCAGTTTGATCCTTTAAAACGGTTGTTACTCGAGTGGAATAAACAGACAACATGATAGAAGAATAAGAAACGAGAGATTTATTTCGATGGAGAGTATAATGAATTAATAGACGGAGATTTATATTACATTACTAATCTCCGAAGCAAGATAGCGATGAATGTGGTGATCACTATATAGTGTTCTCTGTATTTGTAAGTCCACATAGGAAAAAAGGGGCGTGGGATATTCTATTACAACAATATCTGACACTCATTTATTCGTGAAAATCAAACATCTTTATTTACGGCCCTCTAATTTAGTACGTTTCTCCAGTTCTCTTGAATACTAGCCCAGTCTAAAAATACCAAACCAGCAGAGGTAATGGCATATACACATACTCTTAATATCCTATCCTAGACTGTTTTACTCATTACTTTTTGCTCATTTGTGGATCCCTCTTTTAACACCATTTATGTAAATGTATAGTTTATATTGTTCGGCTTAGTATTATTAAACCGGTATAAAGTTCGAGAGAGATGGAGGAACGGTTTACACAGCTAGTCTTATTTTGGTTCATATGATTTTGTGTTTCAGTATAGCTTTTTGACCGAAGGATCATCTATGGTATTGAAAGGTTTTGGAGGTGAAGGTGGTGAAGGTGGTGAATCTGGTGAATTAGGAATGAATAAACCGGAATTGGAACGGGACTTGTATGGAGGTAAGTTTTTTTGGTATTTAAAGTTGAGCTTTTTTAATTTAAAGTTGAGCTTTTTTTAATCTAGTTGAGCGTTTTTAATTTGAAGTTGAGCGTTTTTAATTTGAAGTTGAGCTTTTTTAATTTGAAGTTAATATTTTTTTAATTTCAAGTTGAGATTTTTTAATTTGAAGTTAAGCTTTTTTTAATTTGAAGTTGATATTTTTTAATCTAAAGTTGGGATTTTTTAATTTGAAGTTGAGTTGTTAAAATTATTAGGTGATTTTTTTAAAGTTGTGGGTAAGTTTTTATTTGAAGTTGAGCTGAGGTGAGCTTCTGTAATTTGAAGGAAACATTTTTTTAATTTGAATCTTAACTCTTTTAATTTGAAGATGAGATTTTGAATTTGACGTTGGCTTATTTTATTTGAAGATGAACTCTGTGCAATGTGAAATTGAGCTTTGTTCAATTTGAAGTTGAAATTTCCTCATTTCAAGTTGAGTTGTTCAATTTGAACTGGAGCAATTTTTTAATTTGAAGTGAGCTTTTTTTAATTTGAAGTGAGCTTTTTTTCATTTGAAGTTGAGATTTTTTACATTTGAAGGTGGGCTATTTTAATTTGAAGTTGAGATTTGTTTTATTTTATGTTGAGCTGTGTTAATTTGAAGTTGGGCTATCTATAATGTGATAGTTAACATTTTTAATTGAAAGTGTTTATATTTGAAGGTGAGCTCTTTTTAATTTGAATATTATCTTTTTTTAATTTGATGTTAAGCTTTTTTCATTTAAAGTTGAGCTTTTTCTGATTTGAAGATGATTTTTATTTGGATGTAACCTTTTTTAAGTTGAGATTGTTTTATTTTGGAGGTTAGCGTTTTGTAATTCGTTAGAATTATTCTTTCTGCACTTATTTGTGCAGAAAGAATAATTCTAACGAATTTTAGAAATGTATGGGGCGTGATCTCATTGTGCGTCGTCACATTCCGCATGCATGACGTGAAAATGTTCATGAAAATGAGAAATATTAGGGTGAAAATTTATCCTTATTTATTTTTGTTTTAAAGCTGAAATATTAAGGATGAACATGTATCTTTATTTTTGTTTATTTGTTTAACAAGTTATATTGTTTGTTTAATTTATAAAAACTGCGTCTCACATGCTAATATTTGTATTTCCTTCTTTGCAGAGGCAACAGTACGCAGGGGTGAGTAGTTTTATGTTATAAATAACTTGTGCGTTTTAAATGTATAGGAACTGATTCTGTATTTTCTAAAACGGACACAAGTAATCAATGAAAAAACGTTCATTTTCTTCAAAATAATTTTTTTTTAGATTTTACCTTTATGCTTAAGAGAGAAACTAAGAAAAATAATAAATAAATGTGGCAGACGTGATTAGAAAAATCTTAATCGAGTAATGGAAATATGATTGACCTACCTTATCACCGCCACAAAAAGTATCGTTTCTGCCTGGCGTGTAGAACCTGGATGTGAGAAAGAAGAAGTGCATGCCGGAACGAGAGTATTTATGCGTATCGACCACGCATGACCAGTATGCTTTGCCGTCAATAAAAGACGAGCCCAATAAAAGATTGTCGTCTGCGTTTTTGCACTCGAAAGGCTAAGTTCATTGAGCGATAGAGAACAGTATTGAAAACGGTGTTGTTGGAGAAAAATATACTAGATAACGAAGTTCCGATAGCGAGCGCATATTTGGCGAGATCGATATTAAAAACGGTGTTGTTAAAGAAAGTCTACAACGTGATAAAAAAAAACAGTCGCAAACGCGTTGTTGCATTCAATACAGTGTTATCGGAGAAAAGTATACCACGTAACAAAGTTCCAGTGGCGAGCACGTTGTTTTCGTCAACAGAGACCGTCTTCCCTTCCTTTTTTTTTCTTTTGTTTTATTCCTTCAAAGACATTTAAATATCTAAATCAAAGAAAGTAAAGCATGCATAACTGTAAGAATCGAGGTGACTGAAAGAAATATTGGCAACCTTAAAATTAAGGGGGCGATACTTAAGAAAGAAAAATAAACACATACAGTTTTCGCCGACTGCAGCTCTTCCTGTTCAGATATGAAGGTGCATATCATCAGATGATGACCATTATTGATTGTAGTTTCGGTTTTTCTTATCAAAACGAACAACAATGGCGGAGTCCCCCCCCCCCCCCCGCGTTTTTTTTTTTTTTTTTGGTGGGTATGCATATTTAATGCTGAGGCGGTTAAAGTGTTCAATTTTGATCTTGATTTTCTAAACAACATTTCGACCTCCTTCAATTTGAAGTTTCCCAGTTCAACGTGAACACCTGGTCTTGTTGGCTTTATTAAACCAACCATTAGAACAAATGAAAAGTAGTCTTTTTTTTTTACTAACGAGTCACCACTTATCAAGGTCAAAAGGTCACTTGGGTCAAGGGTTAATGAGTTTGTCAGGTAGACGGTGAGACAACGTCGTGGGGATTCGTAACGATGGTTTTAATGGCCAAAATTTGATTATTTAAGAGGATGGCTCAACAAGAATTTGTTTACATTGGACTTGAAAACGACCAAGTTGTAGTCAGCTGGGAAGCAGCCCTGTGGTATCGTATTCTACACACGGGTAGTTCTAGGAAAGAAACTGAGCTAATCGAAGTTCCGTTTAGTTTTAAGTACACAGGGGGAAGGAAATTGTTGACATTGGTTGTAGCCTGACGAGTTTTTTGTTGTGAATGTTTTATAGAGTAAACCATACATTGAAACTCAGTCGAGCACTTACAATGAAAATAACGATAGAGCAGATAAAGACCAGCTACGTCTATTGGGTTGTTGATTGCACCACTGCGGTTTGGTCCCTGGGTGCTATGAACTTCTGTCTGATCGGCTGTTGTCGGTCAATTCCCTGAATTCAGCAATCTTTCCAAGCCGTCAGCTGTCTTTCTCAGTCGTCGGAGCCCTCCACGTTCCACAAATTAACAACATATAGGACATCAACGCAGAATTCTTACTGTAATTCATACATAAGTGATACACACACACAAGCACAAAATTTACCTATCTGGCTCAAATCGGAGGGAGGCAAATTCACCTCTTCAGGGATTTAACTTTTGAATGTAGGTGATTTCTTATGGTGGTAGTACCACAGACAACCTAAAACAATATTAAAGTTAGTATTAGTAAACCCAATATATGTACTCTTCCTGGATAAGATTCCTTCAATTACTCAACTTAAGATCAATTTAAATGAAGACATAAAAGAAAGTGAATAAAAGGAAATTCAATAATTCATTTTTACGCATTGGGTGTTCAGGTAGATGAAGTTATATTTCTTGAACCAAAGTTACCTATACTGAGCAAATTTATATCGTTCGGAATGCAAAAAAAGTATTGCAGCAGTGAATAATATCGTATACCAACAAGTGCTTTAAACCACAGTATGAACAATGTTCGTATTTTGATACCATATATACCGTGTCGACATCGACTTTTCTGCATAGAACTGTAATGGGTAAGCAATGACACGAATTAGGATTAAGCGGAGAAATATATACCACTAGTTCTCAAATATGTTTCCCTAATACTGTTTTTTGATAAATCATTTCCCCAGTTTCCACTTTAATATTTGTTTGAATTAAAACGCGGATACAACATTAATATGTTTTGATGTATTATTTACCTTTATGTATTGTCTATAACGAAAATTGTTTCTTTTTTAATATTTACAGCAAAGAATATGCGTGGTAAGTACATTCTCCTTTTTCATTTGATCATTTTACCTGTTAACGTTTAGCATACTTAAAAAGACTTGGTGCTTTTTAGGAATAGGTATCCATAGATTTGCAATTATGGGTCACTCCTTAGCATTACTCACAAGTCTACTTTATCCCGGAGTGGTAATATCTGTCAGGTTACCATCTATGGAATAAATAGATTCTGACCTGAGTATGACTGGGTGTGACAGATTATATTTTAGCCGTAGATGAGATCCGTTACAGGGTTACCAATATTTAGACGTGGGTGTGTTAAAAACGGAACGGAATTTACCACATAAAGATGAATTAAATAAAGAGAAAATTCCCATTAGAAGTTAAAGTTAGACGATTAAGCTAACGTGTGAGAGAAATTACGTCATGACGGGAAGTCGACGTGGCAAAGACGATAGCAAAATTGTTTTCTTTGGTTGGCGGTCTAGACGGATTAAGACGTCTTTTTCGGGGCTCTACCTCTGCCCCTATTCCTATAAGCTGGCGAGAAGAAGCTTATGTAATACGCATGTAACTCTATTGTATGCTGTATAAAAGAAGACAACAAAATAAATGCACGCCATAGTTCAAAGAATGTGTTGATGTTTTCTTCTTTTTTTTTTCGTTACTTTATTCCAGTCACTATTACAGAACAAAGGGAAAAGGAAAGAAAGAAAACACAACACTGCTGCTATTAACACAACAAGATAAAAAGAGATCGAACGACCTGGTTTCTATTGTTATGTCATCACTATGACTGTCGCGTTATGCCCGTTCTTTACTGGTCACAAAATGCGAAAGATGGTGCAACAAAAATGAAGAACCGAAACAGGAAAGATTTAAAAACTTATAACTTATTGTAGTCGAATGTCGACATTCTCTTAGTAAATCCCTGCCTTACATATGCAGTCATCTCCCCATCCGCCGTTGGAGGAAGCAAAAGGCAGAACGTCCGCCCACTTCGAACGCAAGGCTCGCTGTTCTTTTTCCGATTCTCTCTCAACTGGTGACGTAACTCTGAAATCGGCATGTCTCAAAATGTAAACAATAAAATGTTTATATTTTCATTTTAGTCTCAATCTTGCAATTTTCAAAACAATCGCAGTCGCGTTCCAAACGCGGCGTATACCAACACCTATGACCTACATATCGTTACAATCTAGGTTATAATTCATATTTAGTATCCTGGGGTGATCTCGTTACACAACTACTACTGCCACTGTCATCATTACGGCTATGACGAGTCTAAAACGTGTCAACTAACACCGCAGTTGTTTACAATATTTAGTTGTTAGAGTAGAAAGAATTCTCAGCATCATTAGAAGGCGACAGTGCGATTGCTCCGGCCATTTAAAAGTAGGAGATACGTTCAATCATATTCAAACTACTATCTCCCGTTCTCATATTTATCAGTCTTAGGGCGTATACTTATGTCTTTGGGGGCGATGAGGCGGTTTCCCTGGGCATCCAAATTGGGGTTAGGGACATCCAATCGCATTCAAACTATCTTCCTTTCTTATAATATTTCTCAGTTGTTTTTATGGAAGTCGCTCCAGACAAGGCATGAAGCCACTGTATGTAAGGAGCTAAAAACCAAACAAAAGATGAGTAAATGCATAGACAGGAGATGAAAAGACTAAGGCTATATGTTGGAGGAAAACAGACAGCGGGAAAGGAGTTTGGCAAGCTCGCAGTTCTACTGGAATATGAAGATGTATTACAACGAGGTAACTGAACAGCGAATTGATGAAGACCGCTAGACCAACGAGTCAAACGAGCTGGAACAAAGGAAGCAGAGAATAAATCAGACAATTCTGAAGAACACATGCCACAATATAGAAGTGACTGAGACTAGCAAGATCGCTTTTGTGAGAGAGAGAGAGAGGGTGCAAAGAAGAAGAAATGGTAGGGTCCAATCAAAGTACGGTATATATATATACTTTAGTTTTGAGGCATACAATTAAGAATCTGTCCCTGGGCATCACCAGGGCATCGCCGGACCTCTGCACGCCACTGCCCAACATCATACCACATAGATACTACCCCATCTGGGTCAGAGTGAACTTGGAAGTAAACTCACAAAGTGTGACGTCACCAACGTATGTAATTTGAGGTCATAACTCGGCAAACAGAGAATCGGTATTCAACATGTGTTCACTGGGTGCATTATTTTCTTTTATTAAATCGGTCTGCAAAGTAGTTGGGTTTGAAGTTATGTGATTTTTTTTATTTCCTGTTAAATTGAAAGCGTCTGGAGATGTGGTTAAAAGTCCAATATATTTATTGTTTCTTCGAGTATCTGTTTTATTTTCTTAATATTTTGAAAGGGTATTTTATTTCCTTACGTCCCTTCATTGTCTACGGGCGGAGTCTGCTTTTGTAGTAAAATAATCCCATTTTTATTTATTTGTCACTCTTCTCAAAAGACCGTGATTAACGTTATCGAGTACAGAGTTAACTCTCTCTCTCTCTCTCTCTCTCTCTCTCTCTCTCTCTCTCTCTCTCTCTCTCTCTCTCTCTCTCTCTTCAGGGTTTCTTTTCTTTCGTTTTCATTCTTTTTTTTTTTTGCACAAGGGTCCCGTTTACGGCACCAGACATCTTGATGGCCTTTATCTATAGTTTGTTAAACAGCTTGGAGTTTGAGGGAGGGGGGGGCTGAACGTAGGTCGTTTATAAGAGACGTTCGTGCATCTTGTAGTGGGAAGAATTATAAAGTCCCTATTTACTTGCCTCCCCACGGGGGCAGAGTTAGATACAATGTTGTTTTTTTAATGTGAGTAAAATACAGATCCCCAAAAAAGGACACTCTGGATTAGTACAAAAATAAGAATTGCCTCAACCTTCTAGAGTTCTCCTTTAATGACCGATGACTAAATTCAAAATAACATTTTTGAACATGGCTACCGTGAAGTTTTCCTATATTTAAATTTCAAACGTCAGCGATCAGGATTAAATCACGTGACGCCTACGGAGTATGATTTTGCTTTATTCTCAATATTAAAACAGAAAACAAACCTGTGAGCAGCTGCACAACGACGTGGATGGTCTAACCAACTTCCAGTTACCATTTAGATGATTTCAAACGTTAATCCAAGCTTCCAGCAATAGAGTTTCTAAAGAGTTTATGCCAATGACCCCTCTCCTCTGTAATTGAAATTGATAAAGCAGTAAACTCCAAACGGTAAAATCCATTGTGTTGAGATCGTGACGTTTTGAGACCCATTAATTTGGTTCAATGAATTCAGTAGGATTGGCTCTGAGCCAGGCAACTATGTCCTTTGAGTGTATGAGACTTTAAACCATCTAGTTGGCATATTCATTCATCTCCTCCAATTACTGCCGAGGAACATTTGTACATGGTAAAAACAGGTATAAATGCATAATGTTGGACGAAATTTAAATGTCCTGTTTTGTGAGACACACTATATATATATATATATATATATATATATATATATATATATATATATACACATATAAATATATATACACATATAAATATATATACATATAAATATATATATATATACATATATACACATATATATACATATATTTATATATATTCATACTTATATATACATATATATATACATATATATATACATACTTACATATATACATATACATACTTACATATATACATATACATACTTACATATATATATACATATATATATATATATATATATATATACAAATATATATATATATATTAATTGTATTATTGTTGTTTCCTAGATGTTAATCCAATGAAATTCAGTGGTTATAAAATAGTGCTTAATAACAGATAGAGCTGTATTATAGAATAAATCTATTTATTTATACAAACATTATTGGCTACATATATGCATACATGTTTCAGTTGCGATCTCTTTATTTTGTATAAATAAATGTATAAAATATATATATATATATATATATATATATAATGTTGTCAACTTTAACATGGTTTTTGTTTATTCCTATGGTAAGAAAAAAGAGAAGGCGGTAAGTAAGCAAATTGTTGAATTTTTACTGGCTCTATCTATGTATATTGTATTTATATAAATCTGATCAAGTATTTTTTGTTGTTGTTTTCAGTGTATGCTGATCCTCATTTCATGGTGAACGTACCAGAACTTGATAGTCCAGTCTGCTTCGAGATTTTGGCAAAACAAGGAGATATGCTCCTTCTTCTTGAAGACCCGGTTTCAGGTAAAGCGCCTTTTCAATGCAGAAGTCTATTATCACCCACCGAATGCAAAAAGAAGTGCTTTCTCATGGGTTAACAGTGACTATGAGAGGCCTCCCCCACACACACAAAATGTCCTCCGTTATAAAGTTTGCCTTCAAAACTGCCAACCTATTATACTCCCTAGCCCTACTGTCAAAGATTGAATGGCCTTGCCGCAGACAAAGCTGCTCCAAATGTCGGATATTTTGCAATGGGACAAATATTTGACTTCGGCCAGAGGAAGAATCGACAACTGATTCCCGAACAGGTCACGCACGCGAAAAGAAAACGTGCTAGGCGTGGCCGTGTCTCGTCCATTCAAGTAAAGAACGGAGGCGCGTAAGGCATAACTCTTCAACGAACTCAAATAGAAAGAAACGTCTACACCAGGGGCGGGCCACATCCAGATCGTTTTCGAAACAGACACGCATTGGATATTATATTCGGATATTTTATTTTCTCTTGTAGGCGTCCGAGTCAGCGCATCCGTTATTGAGAGTCAAGTCCGTAACAAAGATGGTCGCCACAGAACCTACTTGGGTGAAGTACTTATCTCAACGTTTAAACTCCATGTTCGAATCACCCCTCACGCCATTCATCTGAATGGTCTTGTGCTCTCCTGGAAGCTAGAGAAATCCTTAGGCTCGCAGAATGTCCGCGTTGTAATCACCGGAAGTGGGTCGCACGTGTCAGTGATCATCAACAACTCCACTCAGATGCTCATCCAACGCTATCTGTACGCCTACAAAAACCGGATGCAGGTCAACTACCTGAATTTCTACATCACCGACGATTCTGGCCTGTCCTCAAAGACCACCGGGCTTCTGGGTAAGTCAAAACAAACACTTGGACTTATTAATTTATTTATCCATATATTGTGCCTCGTTGGGCATTCTTATTTTAATTAATAATTTAATTTAAACTTTTAATGAAATAAAAATGGGAACGAACTTATATATATATACGAGAAGAATACCCGTCCCAGGATGCGTAAAATCAATTCCGTAAACAGAACAGTTTTGCACCACTTGTATGTTCCCTTACGAAGATTACAATCAAGATAAAATGATACTAAACCTTATCTCTAGAATCCTTATTCCAATGTTCATCAAAATTCATTGCATGATTTTAATTGTAGAAAATGTTTAAAATTTAAGTCTTAAGCTTAAGGAGTCTTAAGAAGTAATGGAAATCAAGAGAATCTTGCTTCATTGGTGCCTAATGACTATGGGTCAAATTTAATGCAAATCTGAAATATTTTAATTTTCAAATGGGAGGTTGTGCTCTAAAACCCTTTAAAGTATTAAAAAAGAACTTTGGGGAATATTTACTAATTTATATCTAATACCTATTGTTAAAATTTCATAAAAATCGGAGGTATCTGAAATTTCAAAATTCATAATGATCGATTTATTAGTTATGGGGTGAATCCTGTATATACAAACATAAAAATATCTAACTTTATAAAGATACAAAAGAATTTTATAACTAGTGAAAATATAAATGACGTTGCTCAAGATTGAATTGCAAACCCTATGTCTTCCTGTCCCATTACACCATATTACCTATTTTTTAGTCTTATTTGTTACATTTTATAATATTCATTTTTTGATCTAGGGACGAAGGATATAATCAAAATTAATTGGTGGGAAGGGTGCAAGTAAAGTGACATTAATTGAAATAATTTTCAGCCAATTGGTCGTTTTTAACACCCTCGAGGCGCACCCGGCGTTTTCTGAGAATCAATAAGGGCACATTGTACATTCCTGCTCCAAGCCCCAAACACAGTTTTTAACATTTCTATTCTTATTATTTTAATTTCTATAGTCTTCAATAGATGTAAAGCGCGAACATAGACCACACGATAATGTTGTACCGCTTTGATCAAAATGAAATATACTTATCCAAGCACACTTCTATATTGGGGCCTATCGCCAAAACAATAGGTTCGTGAATAAATAAACAACTGTTGACTTCGCATATTCAGGAGTAAGCTTTCTTAGACCAGACCAGAGTTATCTACTCTGTAAATTGTTTGCCAAAGTAAGGATGAACTCTTCAATTTTTAATCACAAAAAGACACCCACATGTGTAGAATTAAATTCGTAA